>QEPC01010142.1:1155442-1170440 GCA_003113815.1 Sphenodon punctatus
CGCCAACTCAAACTGAACATGGCGAAAACTGAACTCCTTATCTTCCCTCCCAGTCCTTCCTCTCCCTCTTCCCTGTCAATTGCCATTGACGGGGTCTCCATCCTCTCTGTTCCCCAAGCCTGTAGCTTGGGCTTCATCTTCGACTCGCACCTTACCTTCCAACCCTACCTTGACTCCGTGGCCAAATCCTGCCGCTTCTCTCTCCACAACATTGCTAAGATCCGCCCTTTTCTATCTGTCTCCTCTGCCAAAACTCTCATCCATGCCCTAGTCATCTCACATCTCGACTATTGTAACCTCCCCCTCGCTGGCCTTCCCCGCTCTCACCTTTCTTCCCTCATCTCTATTCAAAACTCTGCTGCCAGGATCATCCACCTAGCCCATTGCTTTGACCATGTGCAGCCTCTCCTCTCCTCTCTCCACCGGCTCCCCCTTCCTGAGCGAATTCTGCACAAGCTCCTCGTCTTCACCTACAAAGCCCTTCACAACCTCGCTCCCCCCTACCTCTCTGCCCTGATCTCTCGCAGCAGCTTTGCAAGAAGAAGATGTTTTTTCTTTGTATCTTACTCCCATTTAAATAGCATTTACTCTTCTTTGTCTCGGATTTCCCGCCTTGGGGAATCGTGGTTCAAGGCACATAGTCAACCCAGGTAAACATGGATGTCAATCTACATATCAAGAGGCTGTCTATCAAGTGTTCCTCCAAAACACATCTTGTTATCTCTTGTATTTCCTGTAGACTGGTGACGTGTGAGAGTTCTATTTTGAGTTCTACAGTTCTCATTTTCAACCTTACAAACATGTGGAACCTTTGACATTACATAGTGGACATGTATAGTAACATTACATCCATGTGAAACCCTTGGCACCACACATTTACCAAACATGTAGTCCCGTGTTACACGTGTGTGACCCCATGTTTCTCCGTGACAGTAGTTTAGAGAACACTCTGACCTGGAAGGGTTCTTTCACACTCTTGGCCCGATTCCTCTCCTCACCACTCTGCACCTGGTGCCCGATTCCTCTCCTCACCACTCTGCACCTGGTGCTGTCATTTACTCCACAGCACAGTGATACCACATCAGAATGGAGGCGTCCTGATCTCATGTTGTGCTGGCATAAATTGTGGCACACAGTACAGGAAGGCACCCTCTAAACACAGGCACCCAAACATCATGTCCAGATCTTAACATAAGCGTGCCAAGCTGGTATCAAAGGCCTTAGTCCGCATTCTCACTGGGCAAAACACTCAGCATTTGCCTCTGAGAAAAACTCCGGGAGGCAAATGCTGCGCATGTTTAGCCTAGTGGGAAAGCAAAGCTGTGTGGCTTTGTCTCGGAACATGCGTAGGTTACAGAGCACGATTTTCCAGCTCTGTAACTTCTGCACGATCGGATGCAAAGCCGAGCGAGTTTGCTTTCTCACCGAGCTAAACATGCACTGCATTTGCCTCCCAGAGTTTTTCCTGGAGGCAAATGCTGCGCATTTTTCCCAGTGAGAATGTGATCTTAGTTGTTCAAGTCTGGGTGATTCAGTCATCAAAATTACCACCACTGGACTCCAATGGCAGCACCCTCATTTTTCTTCACTCTGTGCGTGGTGTCATTTTAAAAGATGTTTGAGCATATTTATTCCAAAGGGATTGGTCGGGGCACCCTACATACATTTTCCTGGTGCCTCGACCACTGAGCAGCTTGGCAGGTCTGTTCAAATATCATGAAAGCTGTGGTGAGCCTGTGTAGGCTAGTGGATAAGGTGCTAGCCTTGGAGACCCAGGTTCAAATTCTATTGTAGTCAGAAACTCACTGGGTGGCCTTAGTTGCTCATCTGTAAAATGGGAATAATGATGATCTACCTCTCAGGGTTGATGTGAAGGCCAACTAGATAAGGACTGTAAAGCATTCTGAACACTGAAAGTGCTGTATAAATGGTTAATAATACCATCACAGTATAAGCCAGAGACAGCAGTAGTGCTGCCATTGTAGTTTGCTCATGGTAGGCACATAGGGTATTTTGATTTTCAGACATTACGAGATCACAGTCAACCACAGTGAACCACGGTCAATTTCGCTGTGGGGCCAAAGCACCCTGAACGTCTGTTTGGCGGCCGCCAGATGTTCAACCACGCTTCCCGGGCTCCTCGCGGGACGAGTTCCGAAAGTGTGGTCAAAGTGATTCCTGGCGGGAAGCAATAAAAAGTAACGTCTGGCCGGCGATCACGGCCTGGAATCCCCGGCAGGATTCCGGGCTGTGGTCAACGCGACTGGGCGCTGCAGCCGCATTGGCCGCAGCGCCCGCCTGTCTTCCCAGAGGGCGGATGGCAGGGGAGCGTGGGGGGCGGGGCCGTGCGGCCACATGTTGCGCTGCGCGGCCCCGCCCCCTTCCCAATTCCCCGCCGGGATCAGCTGGCACGTCTATTTGGGCTATTTTTTGACCACGAGGGGGTGGGGTGGGGGGTGGTTATTTCATTCACCCCCGCCGGGGATTCACTGGGACAGATTGGGACGGCGTAACGTCTGAAATCACCCATTGATTCAAACTCTAGGATCAATTAGTGGGATTACTTGGCCAGTCAACATACACCTGCTGCTGGGCTAGAGCATGGTGTCTGTGCTGTGATATTACACAACAGTGTAGAAAAAAAACAGATGATGATTCCTCCAAATGTAGCTAAAGAGAGACTGTGCAGTGTGGTTCTATTCCTTAGTGAACCTTTCCAAATTCAGGAGGCTGCAGAGAAGCAGGTCAATCATTTTGAAAAGCAGCAGGGATATTTAATGACCAGAAGCAATAAAGTTTTATGGCTCTACCGGATGGCATCTCAGCACCACTTAGCATCATTTCGGCCATTGGTTTAAGTAAGGACGTGAGGCCAGAACGCTACCTAATAAATTCCCAGCACCACTTCCTTCCACACACACATGGCTTGTTCACACAACACCTTTCTCCCTTGCAAAGACAACACTTAGAGCGTTTTCACACGGACAGAGTAATCCTTGATAGAATCCAAGCTTATTATCTAGTATTCACAAACTCCTGTTTGTTCAGATGGACATTTTAATGCTAGATAACATTAATCCTTGATAGTCTGTGTGAACACAACCTTGTTGTTTATCAGGAATTAAGAGTCTCTGGGATGAATTTCAATCCCATGGTGCTTTTCATCCATGCTCAGCACACTGATTTCTGGGATTGAAGAAAATCTGATTTTCTTCATTTTTCTGATTTCTGAGTTGAAGAAAATGGAAACTCATCCCTTTGTTCTGTGGGTATTTAACTTGGCACTCCGCAATGCACTGCAGAATGCTGACCGAGGTAATACTATCGCTCCCCAGTCATGTGCCCCTACGTACCACAGAGCAGGAAATGCCCAGAGAGGATATCAGGTCTTTACGCTGGACTCTGTGGCTTTAATCAAGAATTAGTTGAATAATCCTTGGTAGTCGTTCACATGGACACTATCAAGGATTAGTTTGACATCTGGATATCATAAATCCTAGCAATCAAGGGTTTATAAATAGTGATATTTTCCCTAATCCTTGATGATAATCTTGGATTTGTGGCATTCAGATGGACAGTTAACATAGGAATTAAGGCTTTAAGTCCTCTTTAAATATTTGTGTGAAAACGCCCTTAGGCCACCATCCACAAACCACTTAGTCCAAGTTTTAATGGGTCTATTCTGGAGTAAGTGGTTTGTGGCTCGCAGCCTTTCTCCTTACTATCAGGGCTTGGCCTCAAACCTCCACCCTCTGGAGCGGTGGCTGGCCCTGGTGCACCGCTACCTTGCCCTTCTGTTGCCTTTAGCTGTTCCTCCCTGGTTTTTCCCCTACTCTGGCTGTTCTTCTTTTATCTTCTGTCTGTCTGGTGTCGGCCCTGCCCTCTAGCTTTCTAGTTGGCTGCAAGTTGCTTATAAGGCATGCTAGGTGCAACAGGGAGCTGGGTGTTGAGCATCTCCTTTCCTTTCTTGGTTCCTGCCTGCTCCGTTACTGCCCAAGCTCTTTGTGTTGTTCCTCATCTTGGTTTTGCCTTTCTGTAGATCTTTGTCTTGAGTCTTTCCTGTCTGTTTAAATGTCCTTATCCTGCATGGTTTGGGTTCTTTCCAGGCTCTTAGACTGGTCCTTCTGCTACCCTTTCCCACTGGACCCTATTGTTGGTACTCTGTCATCAGGGGCTCTACCATCATTCTATTCTTGTCTAGATTCATGGTCTTACTCTCTCCCTGGCCTTGGCTCCCTTCTTTGTCTTGGTGTCCCGTTATCCATCTTTGTCCTTGTGCCTAGTCTTTATCAGTCTGTCTTCTGTATCCTGATCCCCACTCATATTCCTTCCTCTCTTCCCCTGACTTCTAGAAATGGACCCAATCTAGGGTGGCCAGATATGCAACCTTTAGAGGAGACACATGAGAAATACAGGTTGCAGGGCTGATTGAGCTGCAATGCAGTCCTGCAACCTGCATTTCTCATGTGTCCTCTAAAAGTTGCATATCTAGCCACCCTAACGCAGTCTCAGGCACTGGGCTTTGTCCTTTTTTGCTCCTTGCCCCTGCGTTTACTATATAGTCTTGGTATTACCAGCTCTCACTCCTCGTTTCATACTGCTTCAATCCTTCTTTCATAGTCCCCTAGTGTGCTACCTTGTGAATCCTTGGCCCTTCTGCTATTACCCATACCATCGTTCTGTCCCTTGGCCCTTCAGATCTTGCCTCTGTCCTCCTGCTCCTTCCCTGAACCTTACAGTTCGGCTCTGGTGTTATCTGCCCCAGTCATCCTTACTCCTTCCGTAAATCCTTCTCTTGCAAACTCTTGTTGGCTTCTCCTGTTACCCTCTTGGTCTCTTTGTTTATGTCTATGTCCCCCTTGTACCTTCCTAGCTTTAGATACACTCTGCCTTGCTTGACTATCCCCTGCTCCCTGCTGGGGTAGAGGGTCTTAACCTTAGTGGGTTCTCTGGTATTGTTCCTTCCCTTCTGTCTCTGGAAACCCTGGTACTCCTATATGCCACTTTCTCCTCACCTTTTGGAGTCTTCTACTCCTGGGGTCTTTCCTTTCCTCTTCCCTTTCTGTTCTAGTATTTACATTGCAACCCGGTGATGATCACCAGCACAGGCCTGATCACAGCACATGAGCCTGCCGTCTCATGATCCTAAGGGAAAGGATTTTTATATTTTAGCAGTGCACTCACACCCTTGCTAAATCCCCTGCATTTAAATGCCCCTCTGTTTCACTGTACTACTTCCCACAATGCAAAGGGCATGGAGGAATGCCCTTGCGACATCCTTGCATGCAGTGTTCTGGAAGTAGTGTGGAGCATGGACTGGAGGTGCGAGTCCTTGCTCTAGGCTTTTCTGGCTATATCTCTATCACAGCTTGGAGGCAGAATGATAAACAGGTATCAGGGACTGAGCCTTGCTCCAAGTAAATCAAATCACACCATACCCTTTCTGCTTCCTAGAGCCACATCCTTGCAAGCAAATTTTTTACATCAGGTGGCAGAGAACAATGGATCATCAAGGAGTGGTAAGGATTTCACACAACTCTCCAAATGTGGGTTTGTGTCACTATCTGCTCTATGAGAGCGTTGTGTGAATGAGCCCCGAGTTTCCTTTGGTAGTGGTGGAGAGATACTGTGTAGCTTCTAAAAGATCTGAAGAGCACAGGCAAAACCAGGCTGATCTGTGAGTTGTCCGTAATGTCCTCAGATGGCTATGACTGTAAGAGGTTAGAATCACAGCGTGTTAACAAATGAGATGGTAGCCCACACCAGATGGGTATCTCCCTGCCTGTTTATTAGGTGTGTGCTCCCACCAGCCAAGTAGCCCCCATACACAGCCCCCATTCACGATGGAGTCCTAGAGCATGCAGCTATGTGTCCACGTCCCGCCAGTTAGGCTGTGTGCAACCTCTACACATACAGGTCCACCAGTACCATAGAGTCGCAGATGAAAAAGCCTAGAGTGCTCTGGAGAGCTATCACTCCCAGCCCCTTTTTTCACTCTCGCACTTACTGTTGTGCATGTAATGTCCACCGTAAAAGCTTACCGTGCCATTTTAAAACATGCGTTCTCCCAGCTCTTTCTGGTTGGCAGTATGTGCCCAGCGCTTGCTTTTTCCAAGCCATTGTATTCTCTGTAACAACTTGCAAAGGACTACCATCACCAGGGACACGGCTCAAACCAACAGCCAGGCAACAACCAGAAACACTACCACCCCTGTGCAATTGCAGTAGCTCTCTACTGACCGATCCACCCGCCAACACATTCCCTGGTCTGAGGAAGAGACCACGGCCCTCATCACTCTTTGTGGGGAGTGAAAGGTCTAATGTGCCCTGGTGAAGTGCTACAAGAAAGAGATGGTGTTCCAAAAGATATCGGTCCAAATGGCGTAGCAGAGCTACACCCGGGACATGAAACAGTGCTGACAACAGGCCAAGGAGATATGGGACAGCTTCTGGCTCACTATTACAAGTTCCTTGACCAGTTGCTCTGTGTCGATGGAGCCATCGTTACATGCCGCCTGTATGGCTGAGCCTTCACTAGGAGCCAGAAGCAGGTAGATATGGCTTCCACGCTGTCCACTCCCGCTGCAACCACTCCTCCTCCTATGGAAGCTGCAACCACCGGCAGACATTCCTCCATGACCATCTCCCCACCCCACACCCTGAAGCCAGCATGGGTTGACACGTACACAGACACAGTGACTCTCACTGTATATTCCTTCCAGCTCAAAAGCCAGCCCTTGTTCGAAGAGCCACCAGAGGTCTCTAGCTGAGGGCACAGAAGACCCGGATGCCACCTTTGTGGAGGAGAACGTTAAGTTAATGCCCGTGTGTGTGTGTGTGTGTGTGTGTGTGTGTGTGTGTGTGTGTGTGTGTGTGTGTGTGTGACATTTACACCGCTGCCTGATAAAAGCTTCTGTTACTGTTATCTAATTATGTGTTTTTTTATTGATTACTGTGTTGACAGGTGGCCAGGTGAGCATGGGGGAGCAGCAGGAAACAGCTCCACAGGATGGGAATGGTAGGCTTAGAAAGTGGATGGCAAGGTACCATGGCGGGCCCACTGGCTAGCAGGGGAGAGAGAGGCAACATGACGGGATGGCAGGCTGGTGGGTGGGTGGGGATTGGAAGCCAAAATGACAGCTGGGGGAGGAGATGGGGGAGGGAAGGCAGTGGTTGTTTTATGTTCTTCACTCCTTACAGTGATCACAGAGGAGAAGTGCGTGGTGCTGGGATCCTGCCCCAGCAACCGCCCCAGCAGCATAGGCCAGCTACTCATTCCTGCTTCCCTTCAGGTGGGCAGAGGGCTAAAAATTGGGCGGAGAGGGGCCTAGAATCCTGGGGCAGGAAGGTGGGGTGGGTGGTCTAAACTAATGGCTTTCCTTGTTTTGCTAGAAGTGTGCCAGTGCAACAGACGCAGATGGAACCCCCTGCCACAAGCTCCCAGAGGAATCAGGACCTGTGGGGCCGCAACCAGTGCAGGGAGGATTTGGCAAGGGAGCTGCTTGGGGAGACCATGCGGCAGGTGGATGAGATCCGCGACACCATTAATGGGATGGCCAGAAAGCAGAGGCAGCTGGTGCAGCAGAACACTGCAGAATGCAAGGTCTTTGCTATCGATGCCCACCTAGACCTCTAGCAAGAGGACAGGCACTGGGCCTGCCTCTGGAAGCAGTTTGAGTGGTTTGGCAGCATTATCGAGAAGGTGAGCAAGGAGATGAGTGAGATGTGGGCACAGACGCAATGCAGCCTGTCCTAGTCCATTCAGCTCCAGTGCTTCCCTACTTGAGCATTTTGCTGCCATGACCACAAGCACTGTTGCTCTGTTGCAAGCGCCATTTCCTAACTCCCATCGTGAAACCTAACCACCCACCCTGGTTCCTTTTCCCCACCACTTCACCCTACAGGAAAAACACCCAAGCTGTCTCTACGCTGCACTCACACTAAGGAACTGTTCTTGGGCCAGGCACGCCTCCCCACATCAGTCATTCCCACACTCCTCCACAGCTGTATCCATGGTAGGAGGAGTGGGAAAATGTCCTCCCACTAGTCCTGCCACTGACGTGAGCATGCTTAGCTGCCCCCAAAAGGAACTGGTGCAAGAAGAAGCAGTTGTTTTTTGTTTTTTTTTAAAAAAATAAAGTTCTTTTTCATAAACTACTGGGTTTCATGATGCTTCTGGGAAAAGAGGGACGTTTGGGGGCGAGGCCATAGAGAATGGTGATATGGCATAGCAATAAGCTGCTCTGGGGGCTGGGGGTTGGAAGGGAAGCTGGGGGGGGAGTGCACTGAAAACAGCTGGTGATTAGTCCTGTGGTCATACACTTGCACTTGCGGGAAGGAAGGGGGGACCCATACTAACCAAGCAGGGAAGAGCCCGGTTGTAAAGGAAACAATCATGCAAAAGCCACAGGCAAAGGTCGGGTGTTGACCAGTCACAAAGTAGCCGGCTGTGCGCCTGTGCCTCTGCCCTTCTTAGCGGCATTCCCAGACACAGCTAACCAGTGAATGCCAATATGAAATGCAGAGCTTCAGGCCTGCAACAGGCTCATTTGTGAATGCCACTAGGGAATGCACGGGAAAAGGCTGCCTGGTGGGAAATAGCATCAGGGGGTGGGGTGGAGCAAGGAGGGAAAGTATGCCGTCCTGGTGCTGGAGGGGAGTTGGATGGGCTAGAGGAAAACAATGACACACAGGAAATATTTTAAAAGGCTTTATTGATAATGCAAAAAGATCATTAGAAATGGTTCGCTGATTCTCATTAAACTGTCATGGATGGCAGGTGTTTTGGCTCACATTGCGAATGATGTGTGAGCAGTGCACCAAGCATCCTGTATCTCTCCAGCCATGCGCTGGCTGCTCTGCTCAGTTCAGCTGGTCCTACAACAGGGGCAGTGGCTCGCCAGAGCTGACAGGGGAGGGGAAGGTTCTTCAACATGGCCCTGCTGGTCTCACAGATGTTATGGAGAACACAGGTGGCGGTAGTTAGCAGTGGAGCTGTCTCTAGCTGGAAATCAATTCTGGCTGCAATTGATTTCCAGTGCTGCTTTAACAGCCCCAAAGCTCTATCCATCAATGGCAGACTGGGGCCTAAAATCAGCTCTGGCACTTTCAATAGCCTGGCCCCTGTCATTGGAAAAATGCAATATTGACCAAAAAAAACCCCCCATAAACATTCAGTTTTAAATGGGGGGGGAGCCCCTAACAGTATCAGCCCCTCTGGCATCTGCCAGAACTGCCAGATGTCCATTCCACCACTGTGTTCCACAACTACTCTACATAACAGAGTGAGTGGTGCTGTGCTGTCAGTTAAAGTACCTTTCCTCTAGGGTACTTTGCAAGGAACTCATGCCTTCATGAGCCAGAGCTTCAGGGGGGAGGCTGAGTCCCCAACAACAGACCTCATGAGCACCCCCTCAATGCATGTGTTTCTGTGGCGGGATCAAAGTCTCCAGTGCACATACAGCCAAAGAAGGAGGTCTGTTAGAAGATTATTGATTGATTGATTTTATCACATTTATATCCCGCCCCTCCTGAAAACAGCTCAGGGCGGCTAACAATCTAAAAAATATATAAAAATACAATTATAAAACATTTTAAAAACACTAATAACATTACAACAATTAAAACTAGGGTAGCACTATAATGATTAATACAATAAATAAGGGTGGAGGGAGATAAAAAACCCTCCCCCCCAGGCCTGGGCAAACAGCCAGGTTTTGCAAATTCGCCGGAATGTTAAAGGGCTCGGGGCCAGGTGAGCTTCCTCCGGGAGGGAATTCCAGAGGCGCGGCGCAGTCACCGAGAATGTCCTCTCCATTGTGGCCCCCCGCTTAACACAGGGGACCCCCAAGAAGGCACCCCCGGCAGACCGAAGGAGCCACTCTGGGGCGCGGAGGGCGAGGCGGTCCCTGAGGTACAAGGGGCCCAGACCGTGAAGGGCCTTATAGATCAATACCAAAACCTTGAACCTGGCTCAGCATGCTATTGGCAGCCAGTGCAGAGTCCGGAGCACAGGTGTTATGTGCTCCTGACGGCCCATCCCAGACAGGAGTCGGGCTGCCGCATTCTGCACTAGCTGCAGCCTAGTCTGAACCAGGAACAAGGGAAGCCTCACATAGAGCGCGTTGCAGAAGTCCAGTAAGCAGTATTGCCTGGCGGGCCCACTTTTTGGGAATCTTCAATAAATACACCGAGGAAAACTGTCCCCTTTTGGTACACGTCGCTAGTACTCAAAGGATAGTGGCAACCGAGGCAGAGGTGGAATTGCTGGGTTCCCTCCCTCCAAAAAAGGCAGCGGGGGAGGACGGCATTCCCTCCAATTTATTATGTGCCCACAAGAAATGGTGGGCCCCAGTTTTAGCCCGCCTATTCAACAATATCATTGAGTCTGGTGACATCCCCTCGGGATGGAACACAAGTATTGTAGTGCCTATCCATAAGAAGGGGGACAGACGGGACCCTGCGAACTATAGGCCCATTAGCCTAATATATGTCGTGGCAAAGGTGTTCGTAAGGTTCCTGCTGAGCAGATTAGAGTGCTGGGCAGAGGAGAACCTGCTCCTTGCAGAGGAACAGGCTGGCTTTAGGTCCGCAAGGTCTGTTTTGGACCACTGCTTCACTCTAGATCATATTACTGCTATGCTATGGTTTATGACCACGCAATAAATTGAATTGACTGATTGATTGATATTACTGCTAAGTATGTTTCCTTGAGGAAAGGAGCAGTATACGCCCTTTTTGTGGACCTTAAAGCTGTGTTTGATAGCATAGATCGAGCTATCCTGTGGTGGAAATTGCTGGATCACAA
Source organism: Sphenodon punctatus (assembly GCA_003113815.1). Classification (NCBI taxonomy): domain Eukaryota; kingdom Metazoa; phylum Chordata; class Lepidosauria; order Sphenodontia; family Sphenodontidae; genus Sphenodon; species Sphenodon punctatus. Next base: position 1,166,250 of record QEPC01010142.1, read on the forward strand.
TATTGATCCCCAGCTGGTCTATCTGATCTGCCTTTTATATACCAATACTTTACTTAGGATTCGGGTAAACGTGCAGGGGGACACGACGGGGCCTATTCCTGCAACGAATGGTGTCAAGCAGGGGTGTGTTCTGGCCCCCCTGCTATTTAACCTATTTATAAATGACATAGTGGGCAAGCTGGCGGGGCAGGAGGGACACCCCACAGCCGTTAGTGGCCATCCGGTCTCCATCCTCCTGTATGCGGATGACATGACCATCCTTTCGACAACAAGCGTGGGCATGAGACACCAGCTCGCCAGAGTCAATGAATATTGCGAAGAAAATCACCTAGTTGTTAACAGGCCACGGTCATGGTTTTCTCCTAAAGGTCAAAGGAATTTGTTTGGACCTTGGGGCCTCACAGCATAGACCAGGTATCCTCATATAGGTACCTGGGTATCATGTACAGGAGTAACAGCAGCTGGAAGAGCCATCTGGAAGCAGTCAAGATGAAAGGAGCTTAAACGGTAGCTGGACTGCTCAAATTATGGAGCTCCAGGGGCGGTAAGAAACTGGAGCCTCTGCTTAAACTCCTTGAGGGGAAATTGATCCCCCAGCTGCTGTTTGGTGCAGAAATTTGGGGTGTGGGCAGCCAGAACTCATTGGAGCCCCTCCAAAATAAGATCATGAGGCTAGGTATGCCTCAGGGTACCCCAATCATTCTGTTGAGGGCAAAGTGCGGGATTGCTCCCCTTGTGGATAAGATCAGGATGGTCCATTTGGGTTACTGGTTAAGGATCCGAGATATGCCAGCTGACCGCCTTCCTAGCCTCTGTTTGCAGGAACAAGAGAACTGTTTGGCCACCTATTGATGGTATAACTCAATCGAACAAAATCTGGCAAATCTCGGTTTCTCCAGATTAAATTTCCAACACATCACTTTAGCCCAGGCTAAATCTCAAATTCGCAGCTGGATTGGGGATGTCAGTTTGCAAAACGATAGCGTTGGAATCCGTGAGCAACGTATTGCCCCCTGGAACTCGTCATTTAAGGTAGAAAGGGGTTATGAGAAATATCTGACTGATACAAAGAATTTTAAAGTCAGAAGGGCTATGACTCTTGCGAGATTAAACATGATGCCCACCTCAGTAACCGACGGTAGATTCAAGGGTATCCCGTCTGAGCTTAGATTCTGTTACTGCAGCCAGGCAGAAATAGAAGACCTTCTGTATTACTTATTGTATTGCCCTAAGACAAGCGGGATACAGGGTAAGTTCTTTGCCCCATGGTTTGTAGGAAAGGACCATTGGGATCAGCAAAGGCGGGTCCAATACATTCTTGCCAATCGGAATAAAGCAGTAGCGTGGTGAGCCGCTGTAGGGATTTTCCAACTGGAGCTATTTCGGAAGCAACAGATGGAATCCCTCTGACTCAACCTGCGGAGAAACGGAGCTGACGCATCTGCAGAGAGAACTGGTGGGGTCTTCTGGGTAACTGATGTAGGCTGCCCCTCTTGATGAGTGCAGAGGCTTCCGTTTTCCCTATAGCCATATATATGGCATTTTGTTTAAGCGTATCTGCTCTCAAATGCTGATCTAGAGGGACTGCATGTTGCAGGGGTCAAGTGTGCTGCCACAAGCCCCGGGAAGGGGAAGGTATTTTACTGTTCATTTGAAGGTCCGGTGCACTCTGCTGGCTGAGGATAATCCAGTATGTGTGTGTCCCTGCTTCCCCATTTATTAGCTCCCTGTAGAGTTTTTGCAGTGGCCAGGCCCGCCGCACAAGACCTGCGATGGGTACGGTTCCCTTGCCCATTGAACTGTCAGGTATTCTGTGTGGTTTGTGGTGGCAACAAGCTATGGCAACAAGCTATGACATATAGAGAATCCATTTTATTTACTTTATTGTTTTAATGTCTGTATTTGCTGTGATGTATTGAATTGTTACACCATTTTTACTATTGTTATGGCCTAAGGCTAAACAAATAAATTATTACTTACTGGAATGTTAAAAGGCTCGGGGCCAGGTGAGCTTCCTCCGGGAGGGAATTCCAGAGGTGCGGCGCAGCCACCAAGAATTCCCTCTCCATTGTGGCCCCCCGCTTAACACGGGGGACCCCCAAGAAGGCACCCCCGGCAGACCGAAGGAGCTGCTCTGGGGCACGGAGGGCGGGGCGGTCCCTGAGGTACGAAGGGCCCAGACCGTGAAGGGCCTTATAGGTCAATACCAAAACCTTGAACCTGGCTCGGCACGCTATTGGCAGCCAGTGCAGAGTCCGGAGCACAGGTGTTATGTGCTCCCCGCCGCCGCATTCTGCACTAGCTGCAGCCTCCGAACCAAGAACAAGGGCAGCCCCATGTAGAGCGCATTGCAGTAGTCCAGCCTCGAGGTGATGAAGGCATGGATGAGGGAGACCAGGTCCGGGCTGGAGATGTATGGACGCAGCCTCCACACCAGCTATAACTGGCAGAAGACAGCTTTCACCACTACCTCCACCTGTCGCTCCAGGAGGAGATCCGCGTCCAATATCACCCCCAGACTCCAAACCTGCTGAGCTATAGGAGGATGCGCCCCCCCAATCAGGGGGGCTGACACCTCTCTCGCTCTCCCCACCACCATCACCTCCGTCTTACCAGGGCTGAGCTTCAGTCTGCTCTGACACATCCACTCCGCTACGGCCTCCAAACACAACGAGACAGCAGGGTCTGGGTCAGTTGAAAAAGAGAGGTACAGCTGAGTATCATCAGCATACTGGTGACACTGCACCCCGAACCCTCTCACGACCTCCCACAAGGGCTGCAGATATACATTAAATAACAATGGAGACAGGATGGAAGCCTGCGGAACGCCGTAGGATAAAGCACAGGGGCAGGATGTTTCAGCTCCCAACACCACCCTCTGGCTTCTCCCTGAGAGGAATGAGCGGAACCGTTCAAGAACAGTCCCATCCATACCCCCCAGGTCACGCAGCCGTCTCAGCAGCAGCCCATGGTCCATGGTGTCAAAAGCAGCTGAGAGATCTAGCAGGATGAAAAATGTCAAACATTCTGCATCCATCTCCCAGCGGAGATCGTCAACCAAGGCCACCAACGCCGTCTCAGTGCCATAGCCGAGGCGGAACCCAGATTGAAAAGGGTCCAGGAAACCAATGCTATCTAGATGTCCCTGGAGCTGGATCGCCACTGCCCGCTTAATAACCTTCCCTAAAAAGGGAAGGTTAGAGACAGGTCGGTAGCTGATGACGTCCAGTGATGGTTTCTTCAGCAAGAGGCGCACCGCAGCCTCCTTGAGGCTAGGCAACAAACTCCCCTGCTGCAAGGACACGTTAACCACCCTTGCCAGCACCGTCCCCAACGTCTCCCTGGAGGCTTTCACCAACCAGGACGGGCACAGATCAAGTTCACAAGTGGTGGCTCTCACAGACCCCAAGACATCCACCGCATCAGCTGGCATCACTTCCTCAAACTCCCCCCACAAAGTTGGACCAGACGGGGCCTCCATCACCTCGCGCTCTCCACCTACTGCCCCTAATCCAGTGTCAAAGTCGCTCTGAATCCGAGCGATCTTGTCTGCGAAGGAGGTGACAAACTCCTCACGGCGGGCCTGGGACAAGTCCCCGTCCAGGCGGAGGGAGGCCGGACTGACCAGCCCCCGCACCACCCGAAACAGCTCCGCCAGGCGTGACTTCACAGACGCTATGAGGACAGCAAGGCACTCCTTCCTTGCTGTCCTCACGGCCTCAACACAGGACCACAAATGGGCCCTATGGAGAAGTCGGTCAGAGTCAGATCGAGTCCGACGCCAGTGTCGCTCCAGCCTCCTGCCTACTCGCTTCATACACCGCAGCCCCTCAGTAAACCAAGGGGCCCTGAGGTGACGGGACAGAGGCAGAGGGCGTCTCGGAGCCACCCTGTCAATGGCCTCCTCAAGCAAGCTGTTCCAATGCCGGACCAGCTCATTGACAGAGTGACCGTCCAGGTCCAAGGTTAACTCCCTCAGGACCTCCTGGAACCACTGAGGTTCCATCAGCCTCTGAGGGCGGACCATCCTAACTGGTCCATTCCCCTTCTGGAGGGGATACGCTGAGAGACTGGCCTGGAGAAGATAATGGTCCGTCCAGGACAAGGGCAGAACCCAAACCTCCCCCACTTCCGGACCCCCCACCTCAAGGCCAGACCCGAAGATCAGGTCGAGGGTATGCCCCCCCACGT
>QEPC01010142.1:1185523-1198200 GCA_003113815.1 Sphenodon punctatus
ATGGGCCTTCTCTCGAGACCCTGCCTAGTGCCCGCTTCCGCGGAACGCGTCCTACCGGCCGAAGGCAGATGAAAAGACTGGAGGGACCGGGTAGCTCCTGGCGCGCATGCGCACAAAAGAAAATCAATCATCTGCCTCCTATCGGCCAGGAGCAGAGCTACCCAGCAGAGGAGGAGAAGGAGGTAAGAGGAGAATGTAGGTGGCTGTAGCAAACGTTCGAGGTTCCAACAACAATTCCCCCCTATTGTCAAGGGGTTCCCTGGGCTCCATGCACTGGGATAGGGCATCCGCCAAGATATTCTGGTACCTGGGACGATAGCGTATCTCGAAGTGGAACCGAGTAAAAAACAGGGTCCACCGCCCATGCCGAGTATTGGTAATGCATGTAGTCTGGAGATACATTAGGTTCTGATGATCTGTTACCACGGTGATGGGGTACCGGGCCCCCTCTAGGTAGTGCCTCCAGGCTTCAAAAGCAGCCTTAATGGCCAACAGTTCCCGATCCAATACGGTATAGTTTTTCTCTGTGCTGGATAATTGCCGGGAATAGTAGGCACATGGAAGGAGATGATCCGTTCCGGGCTCCGGTTGCAGGAGTGCCGCCCCGATTGCAATACTGGAAGCGTCGGTTTCCACTGTAAAGGGTTGATCAAAACTGGGGTGTTGTAATATAGGTGCTCGCGTGAAGGTGCTCTTGATTCTTTCAAAGGCCTGTTGTTGGGCCTGCCTCCAGTCATACAGGACCCCTTTTTTCAGCAAGGTCGTAAGGGGTTTGGTAAGTTTGGCATAGTTAGGGATATATTGTCGATAATAGTTAGCAGTGCTAGGAACTGCTGAAGAGCCTTGACGGAGAAAGGTGGGGTCCACTGTACGATGGCACTGATTTTCTTAGGGTCCATTTCAATTCCGCGGGGCGAGATGATGAACCCCAGAAATTCGATTGTATTGACGTGAAAAGCGCATTTTTCATATTTGCAAAAAAGGCAATTTTGGCGAAGGCGCTGTAATACTTTCTGGACTTGGGCTATGTGTTCCCCTTCGGTATTGGAAAAAATGAGGATATCATCTAAGTAGGCCACTACGTGGGTATCCAGCATGTCGCGTAATATGTTCATTGATCAGGTGCTGGAAGGTAACTGGGGCGTTTGCTAATCCAAAGGGCATCATGCAATATTCAAAGTGGCCGTAACGCGTCCGAAAGGTGGTCTTCCATTCGTCCCCGGGGTGGATACGCAGTAAGTTGTATGTCCCCCGTAAATCAAGTTTGTTAAAAATCTTGGCCCCATGCAGTCTATCCAAAAGTTCTGGTATCAGCGGGAGTGGGTACTGGTTTTTTTTTGTTATAGCGTTGAGTCCCTGTAATCGATACAGGGGCATAGCCCCCCATCTTTCTTGGGGACGAAGAACAATGGAGCTCCGGCGGGGGAAGTGGAGTGTTGAATAAACCCGTGCCGGAGATTATCTTCCACATATGCCTTCAAGGTACCTAACTCGGGAGTCGAGAGGGCATAAATTCGGCCATACGGAGGTTCAGTCCCGGGCATCAGTTCAATGGGGCAGTCGTAGGGACGGTGCGGTGGGAGGGACTCCACTTCCTTTTTGTCAAAAACATCCTGAAGGTCTGTATATTGGGGAAGCAGTTTGTCCAAAGTTTTGTGGCCAATGGTGCCCAGGGCTTGTCCTGGCAGAGTTTGTTGACATGCCTGCGTGCAGAAATCTGTCAGGAACTTCACTGTCCCTTGACCCCAATGAATGCTAGGGTTATGCTTGCGCAGCCATGGTACCCCCAAGACCACAACGAACATGGGTGATGCCACAATATCAAAATGCATCCACTCCGAGTGAGCCCCAATGGACACCCGAAGATCCCTAGTCCGCATAACGATAGGCCCTGAACTGAGAGGTGACCCATCAATGGTGTGGACCTGCTCGGGTGGCGTTCGCCGGGTGTTGGGGATCACATAGCGTCGCAAGAACTCCTGGTCCATAAAGTTCCCGGACGCCCCAGAGTTGATAAGGGCCCAGGAAACAAGGCTCCGGCATGTATCAAGCCCCAGGGTCACAAGAATGCACACGTGTTGAGTCCCCCTTGGGATCGTGCACAGCATACGGGGACCTCCCTACAGTTCCCGGGGCTGGGCTTTTCCCGCCTCCCATTGGTTTGGCGGGAGCGACGGGCATTCCCGTGCAAAGTGCGTGGATTCCCCACAATAAAAGCACAGGCAGGCGGCTCGGCGGTGTTCCTTCTCGGCGGGGGTTAATGGACCGTGTGAGGCTCCAATCTGCATCAGTTCCACCTCACTCTCACGCTCTGGGTCCGTCTTCACCGAAGGAGGAGCCGCAGCCCAAGTTCCCAGGGGTCGGAACGGTTCCTGTCGTCGCTCCCTCCTTCGCTCTCCAAGGCGTTCATCAATTTGGAGGGTTAAGGTCACCAATTCCCCCCATGTTTCTGGCAAGGTGGTGAAGGACAGCTGGGCTTTCAGTTCATCGCTCAGTCCTCATCGGTACATCACTCGTAGAACATGATCCAGCCAGTTTAAGTCAATGGCTAGCTGTTGAAATCTAGTAATATACTGAAGGAGGGACCCCCGGCCTTGTTTTAGTCCCACAATGGCATTTTCGGCATCCTTCACCCTGTGGGGATAGTCAAATAGAAAGGTGAACTCCTGCACAAATTTGGCATAATCCTGCAGAAGTTCACTCTTCCCGGTCAGCAACGGGGTAGCCCAGGCCAGAGCAGTTCCTTCCAGCTGGTCAATGATAAATGCCACCTTGAGGGCGTCGGTGCTGTAGGTCCTAGGCTGCATTGTAAAGGCCAATTCACAAAGGGCCAAGAATCCTTTGAATTGTCGCCGGTCCCCGGAATATTTATTTATCTTGGGACCCTTAGGTTCCCGGGGCAATGCCGCGGAAGCTTCTGCGGGGGCAGGAACCGTGGCAGTCGACGGTGGTGGCGGGGCCGTTACAGCCCCTGGGGCCTGCTGCTCTTTTAAATCCTTGACCTCCATAGCAAGGGATTTAACAATACGGGTTAACTCTTGGACGTTGGCGGCGAGCTGCTCCTTGGCAATTGCACCAAGTATATACAATAAGGTGCCAACTACCCAACCAAGGGAAAATGATGCTGGTGATACTGTGGGGATTGAGGATCCCCTGGAGGGGGGAAGGGGCCAGGAGCTCACACAGTACACACACAACCCCAGGGGACAAGGGGAAGCAGCAAGGCAGTGTCCACGGGAAAACAAACCCTCAGGGTGGAATAGGGCTTTCAGGATGGTTAGTCCCCAGCCTACCTCATCATTAGGCACTGGGAGAGGTGCACGTCTTAATGTCGCTAGGGATACCTTGCACACAGGGAGACGGAAGGGGTAGGATGGTGGAGGGGGAACGTGAGGACTGGGGGTGCACGGCCCGGGGGGGGGAAACAGGAATAGGACAGGACTTGTATCCAGGGAAAGGGGCCCAGGCTATAGTGCTCACCCCGAAAACCCCCAAGGATCACAAACGTACCTGAATCCACGTCTCACAAACCCCAATCACTCACCACTCACGCCCACCACAGTCACTCCGCTCTCACACCGCTTCTCCCAAGCAACAGATCTGAATCCACACAGGAACACACGAACACCAGAAGGAGGGGCCAGTCTCATGGGCACGGAGGCTCCGATCACCAGCAAGGGAGCTGCAACAGCAAGAGGCCTTTATGCTATGCCTCAGGGCGGTGCCTGGCCTCAGACGCTCTGAGCGACGCAGCGGCAGAGGCACACCCTCTGGTGTCAGCATCTTACGTCTAGCCCCGCCCCCTGCATCCCCGCTTGAGCTTGGCAGTGAGCTTCTCAGGATGCTGGCCGGGGCAGGGCCGTGCTGCGCTGGTTTGGGGGCGCTCTGGAGCAGCAGGGTCCGGTGGGGCCTCTTGGGGGGGTGCTTGTGCTTCTGGTCCCAGGGCGCCGTTGATCTTCTGGGTGTGCAGGTGGCGCGAGGCGGCGGGTCCACCCTGCGGGGACCTGACACTGTCATGTTAAGGTTCGAGTATAATTTGTAATGCCACCTTAACGAGCTTCTTAAACTCAAGGTTTTTTGTCTAGGTAATTTGCCCTTCTGTTGAAACTTAAGAGTTTTGTTAATGCATAATATTTAACAGTTCAGTTCTTTACTAGAGCTTATAATCATAAAATGGAACACATGTTCAAAATGGTGGTTTTATCCATGTTTTACACAAAAGTTTTAGAAAGCTATCCAAGACAAAAACTTAGCTTCAACTTTAAAAAAGCAAGAAGTCAAACGTTATATATTACTGATGCAAGGAACTATGGAATCACAACTCTACAGTAGGAAAGAAGACCCACGGCTGGACAATAGAGGGAAGGCCAATCCAGTAAGTAAGGGAATTTAAGTACCTGGGTATTAATTTCCAGAGCAACATGCATTGGACAACACAATATCAGCAGGCTAAGCAAGATGTAGGGGGTGCTCCTTTGGCAATAGCTCGGATTTCTGGACGTTTTGGCAAAGTAAACCTGATGTGGGCCATAAGGACATTTAACACCAAAGTCAGGACAAAATATCTGTATGGTGCTGGATTGTGGGCAGTTCCGCCCCCAACGGATTTTAATTCGCCCCAGAATAAATTCCTTAGAAGGATTCTGGGGACACCTAGGAGAATCCCCAATGAGGCAGTAAGGCTAGAAGTAGGGCAACTTAGTTGGGATGCAATGGCAAGAAGGGAAGCCTTATGTCTATGGGTGAAAATGAACTTCCCGGAGAATTCTTTGCTGGACCTCATTCCAGGCGATACTTTTATAAGCCCATGGACAAAGGAGACGGATGCATATGTGGCACGCATGGGCTTTTCAAGAAATAGCTTCTTGCATAAAACAGGGAACCAGATCAGACTGGAACTTATCCAATGACTTAATGATATAGAGAGGCAAGAAGGAGTGATCAGAATTAGGAATACCCCCTTTCTGAGAGACTACCTGTCCATTATTCCGCCGGCAAATGAGATGGCTAAATACCTGGCATCGCTCCCAACCTTCAGGTTAAGGTATTTTTTCTGTGTGCAAGATTGAACTACCATCAAAAATTCAGGAGGGAAGAATGACAAATATCCCGTATGCTCAGCGTCTATGCCCCTTAGATGCGCAGGGGGCAGAGAGAGTTGAGCATATTGTTTTGGAATGTGAACTGTATGTAATCCCACGGGATCGATTATTGTCTCTCTACCTCAATCAGATAAAGACTAGCACAAATGATGTGAGACTACGTAGGCTTTTGGAGGACACCAGGGCCAAAATCACAAGAGCGGTGGCAGGCTTTCTGATAGCAGCCTTTAAAATAAGAGACCATTTTTTGGCTAGTGCACCAATAGACCATGAACACGACGAAGAGTTCTATGCCATGATCAATGCCAACAAGGAAGAGAGATACACTTAATAACCAGAGTGTCAACTTCAAACGCCGCTGTATAGTATAGCAAATGCAGACTTGGACAATGATGTATTGTAAAGGAGAGTGTCTAATTTGAAATATATTTTTGTAGGTACGGCATGTGTCATATTTAAATATATATATTGTATTGAATTTTATGGGGGATTGCTGAAGGGCTACAAAATAGAAGAGGTGGGAAGTATGGAAATCGAGCAGTTAGAGCCACCCACTATGGGGTCAACCCAAGTGCAGTGGCTGGGGTAGGCCCGCTATTAGGAAGAATTTTATATTGGTATTAGTATTCAAAATTTCCCACTGTAATGACGTAATGTCAAGGGGAAAGTGGTTACTATTAGTAAATATTATTAAAATATAGAACTAGATGATAATACCTTAAGGACGAGAACAGGTCAACTTACTCAAATGTTTTAGCTATTAATGGTTTTATTTATGCATCCCATAGGATTGCTTTTATACTTTAATTCTGTACGGTTTAACTATACAATCTTGTATTTGTTTGTTTGTTTTGTATATGCCATGGCCACGGTTGAGCATAGAAATAAATTAATATTCATATTCATTCATTCATTCAACTCCACAGCTGCATAATTTGAAAATGAAGAATTTTTTTTTTCTCTGAAGACACCACCATGGCAGTTGTGTTTTTATGGTATTTTCATACAAATAGTCACAGTCAATCTTTCACACATAAGCTCTCATCTCTCTGTCACACACACTCATTCAAAACAAGTCACACGCAGTCATGCACACACTCATTCATAAACACACCACTCAGTTCTCTCACACACAAGCTCTCCTCTCACACACACATTCAAAACAACTCACATGCAGTCACGCACAAAAACTCATTCATACACAGTCATTCTATCACACACAAGCTCTCATCTCTCTGTCACACACACTCATTCAAAACAACTCACACGCAGTCATGCACACACACACACACAGTAATTCTCTTACACACAAGCTCTCCTCTCTTTCACACACACACATTCAAAACAACTCGCATGAAGTCATGTACACACACTCATTCAAGGGCACACATTCCCATTCTCTCACACACAAGCCCTCATCTCTCTCACACACACTAATTCAAACACACACACACACACACACACACACACACACATGCACACTAATTCAAACACACCCATTAAAAACCACTCTGTCTCTAGCAGTCACACACACAGACACTCATTCAAACACACACACACACAAACTTACATGCTGCTCACACGCATTCACTTCAGCCAGCCTCGCTGCCTGCTCACACCTACTGCTGTCTGCTGCCACGCCACTGCTGCTGCTGGAGATCCCACGCCACCCGCTGGCTGTGTGCCACTGTGCGGGTGCGAACACGGGAGCCAGCCACTTCCTGCATCTGCCAGGCTGGGACTACATTCCCCAGCATGCCAGATCCAGGAAATGGCTGGCCCCGACGTGCGCATGCATGTGCTACAAACTGCAGCGGGAGATTCATTCAGCTGCAGCCTGGCATCCTGCAGCAGCGCGTGGCCCGGGCAAGCAGCGCAAAAGTTGGGCCAGCACTCAGCAGGGAAGGGCAGACTGGCCATGAGGCATGCAGGCGGGCAGGTGGTTGGGGTGGCAGTAGCTTCTCCCCCACCACCCCACCGCCCAGGCTGCCTGCTGCCGAGGGTAGGGGCTTGGGCAGGCTGCTAGTGATGAGCTGGGACCAGTGCGGGAACCCCCGAGAGTACTGCATGCTTCCTAGTCTCCCACCCCGCCCCGCAGTAAGGCCAGCCCTGAGTGGGCCGCTGCCAGGCTCACCCTGGTGAGTCTCAGCCACAGACTCCCCAGTCCTGGGCTGCTGCAGACAAGGGGGCAGGGCCCCAGGCTTCCTGTGCTACTGCCACCGCCAAGCTCAGTTTTTGCACCCGCGCCATGTGCTGCCTGCCACACCGGCCTCGCACCCTCTCCCCCTCCCACTTTCCCGCACTCACTCAGCACACAGGGGGTGGAGGAGAGCGCGTGGGACTGAGAAAGCAGGGGCTGGAGGCATCCTCCCCGTCCAACTGCAGATGGAGACAGGACTGTGTCTCTCACGGAGTTGGCATCTCCCAGGGTCCCCAGGGAGGGCAGCCCGACTACCAAAAACTGCTATGGCTACAAAACGGCTCGGGCAAAGCACTAACAGAGTTGCCTGGGAGAGCCCTGTTGCACCGTATTGTGCCAGCCCCGCCACAACAACGTGCGGGGACGGGTCCAGGCACAGCTGACCAATAGGGAAGCTGAAACCCCATCAACCCCCCCTCCCCCTGCCCCATGATCAACCCCTGGACTCCCCTTCTCATCACTGTAAACACATGTGTTTGTGGTTAATTGACGGATTGTTGATGAGGGAAGACAAAAAGCTAAGAACAGTTGCCAACCGGATGTTTTTGCTCTACTGACTCCCATTGAACAGCATAGGCACTTTTCAATGGGAGCTGGCTACTGCCTTAACATAAAGGCACTACCGTGCCTCTATAATAGTGTCCTACTGTTGACTCATGTTCAGTTTGTCCAAGCCAATGACACAAGAGCATTTGCAGAAAGTGCAGTGAAATGGAGCTCACTGCTCAGAGAACTGACTGTTCCCATTCCGAGGTAGAGGAAACAATTGTAAATATCGAGAAAAGGAAGCTCTGTCCACATCCAAAGAGTTAAATGGGAAATCACTAAAAGCTCCTTGGTTCCTGCCAACTCAAGTTTAAGGCATCTCTCACTGGATCAGGTGATGTAAATGGGGGTGGGGCCAGGAAACGCTACTCATAGCTATCCCTGCTGCATTTCTGGCAGAGCACACAGAGCCAACAGAGGCGACAGGGGAGATAGAGTGGAAGGGGGACATGGATGAGAGCTGACGCGTGTCATGTCTCACCGCCTCCCTGAGAAGCAGAGCTCTATGTAGCCCGAAAGAAGTCCCGGAGAGTGTAAATGCCTTTGCTGCCTGTCAGGATGATTAGCAGCAAGGAGCAAGGCCGAAGGTTTTGAAGAACGACAGCTTAATGAGCCTCTCATTTGGGGAGCCAGGGCTGTCATCCCTGAGTCTTTCCAGCATGTGCTTCTCCAGGAGCCCAGGGCCCCTCTTCCAACGGAGTTTCCATGAGCAGATTTTTGAAGGGAGGTTGCAGCCCCTCTGGATAAAGGAAGTGTCTGGCCAAAGGGGACAAGAGCACGGGAAGGAGGAAGTGGCTTCCACAAGGGAATGGGAGGAAGAGGCCTCAGTTCCAAAGAGATTCTAATATTAAAAAACCTCTCGTTTGAATAAGTAGTTATGATGTCTGTGGTGTAACGGAGCCCACTGGGGTTCACCCCAGCCTGCTGGCACCCCGTTACCCACTTATTATCTGGTATCTTTCCGCTGCCACCACTCAGAATTTACTTAGGCTGAGAGTCTCATCCCTCTGGGGAGAACGAGACCTCTGCCTTTTCTTTAAACAGCCAGGCCCGCAAGCCCAGAATAATTCACTCTGACACAGACTTCAACATGCAAGGAAATTGATTAATAAGACGTCTGTTTATTTTCTTTTCTTCTTCTCCTTCACATTGAACAAACCTAGTACTCCATTTTCCTGTCTTTCAAATTAACACCTTCTTTTATTGTATTGTTTAGAAACATCGGACAAACTTCCACTTCCCCCTTCCTAACAATCACACATTTCCATATAATTCCTCCATATAATTTCAGTTCATTAAATATTATTTTCTCTCATGCTTCTTAACCAGTTAAGTCAATTATATGCAGGATTGATATTTACACATTTCAGATAACTCGTTAAGATGCACGAGTGAAAATAATATTTTATGAATTGTAATGTAATGTTGAGGAGTGAATGTAACAGAATAAAATGTATGCAATGTATTCTATAGTTGAAGAAAATCTCCCAAACGTGGCTCAGCTGTAAACTGAAGCAATGACAACTTCTGGAGATAGTTCCACCCGCTATTAGTGAAAATGGCTGGCGGTTGCTACTGGAAGAAGTGATATTTGGGGGGCCTGCTGCATTAAATGGGGGCACAGAGTTCTCAGCAGGTGGAGGAAGGAGTCCGATGACACACACACGTTTGGGAGGGAGGGAGGGATATGGGAGGAGGGTAGAACACTGAACAAGATGCAAAAACACATCCTGCATCTCGTTTCCCTTGAAAGCTGGTTCCCACCCCCACTCACATTTTGCAATTTTTTCTCTCTACACCCACCCACATCGGACCCCCATCCTGCACAAACCTGCATTTAACCCCAGCTTCTTCCCAGCTAGAATTAAGTTTGGCATCATTGCTTCCCATTTTCATTCTACAAGCAGGTCCCTGGGACCGCTGCAGAGTTTTTTTCTAGCATAAGGCACTGGTGTATTTTGGGTTAGTAAACAGACTCAAGCTTCTTGTTCAATTTTTGAAGACCTGATAACAAAAGGCCATTTGCAGCAAGGCATCCCAGGGTTCCCAGGTCTCCTTGAGCCAACCGGGTCCCCCAGTTCCCTAACTGAGACACTCTCCTAGGGTCACTCATCTCTGTAGTGTTTGTTTGTATATATATAGTGGTGTCCTTTACTCCCACAGCCCTCGGCTGTTCAGCCCTCTCAGTGCCCCTTGGGCTTCCCGCCCTCAGCTCCCAACATGTTCTCGAAGCTCTCTGCTGCTACTCTGGCTTGCAAACCTGGCACTTCCAGTGCCCACAAAGTCCTCAGCGCTGCTATCCCTATGCACGGCAGCTCCTGCTGCTCAAGTGACGTGCCCAGTGCCCAGAGCCCACAGGCTCAGACCACAAAGTCCTCAGTGCTCTCAGTGCTGCACGCAATACTTGCAGCCCTGGCTGTCCCCTCTTCCTTGTCGCCGCTGGTTCCCAGCGCACTCGGCTCACCTCCGCCACTGGGCCACTTCCTCACGGCCGGTGGCTTCCTGCCACTCAGTTCCCCCTGCACTGCTGCTCAGCATCTCCCTGCAGCTCCCTTCCCCTCTACCGGGGTGCCATGGGGAGATGAGTAGAAGTCCCCAGGTGTACTTACATCAGCTGCTTCTGGCCCCACAACCACGGCTCTATAAAATCCTTTCCCACCCACCCCTTATGTACGGGGTAGTTGTTAGTTATGTATGGGGTAATTGCTAGTTGCAGACGTAGATACTTGGTCATCCACATGTACTCCATTGGAAGGAAGAATTGTTATTTGTAGATTTGGGGTGCAATCCTGCGGCCCTCGCAAACTGCATCTACACGAGAAACAGTGAAGGGCCACAGGTGCTCAGGCACACTCACGGTCCGCCGGCACAGCAAGCCATGTGGGGAAACAGTACACCCCGTCCAATGCAACCCACTGAGCCCACACACCCCGCAGCTCAGGGGATGGAGCAGGAGCCATGACTGCTTCATCCCCTCGGGCTGCGGGGTGTGTGGGCTTAGGGGTCGCAGCAGTGTGGGTCACACCGTTGCCCTGCACTGCTATCTGCGTGCGTGGGGCACATGTGCATGGCACATGTGCATCTAAGCATCCGCCACTCAGATCTCCACCATGCCTGCCTCCAGTGTATACTAGCAGCAGGATTGCACCTTTGGTATATATATTTGGTTGTCCACATGTACTCCAGGAGAAGTTCATGCACATGTACTCCAGGGAAAGGAGAAATTAGTAGGAATTGTTTTTTGTGTGGATAGTTAATAACACTACCGTGGCTCCATAATGAACTCCTGGATAGGTGAATTAAGTTCTAAGTGGTCATGTTTCCATTCTGTCATGAGTAGTGAATGGATGAATGAAGTTCTCTGTAAATTGTTCATGTAATCCATCTATGTTTCATTGTTACTAGATGGGTAAATGCCATTTAAACGTCAGCAGATAAGGAAGAAGAGACCCACACCTGTGCAAAACATATGAGTTTCTCCATTAGAAGCCATTGCAAGTTCTTTAACTTACAGGTTTAACTTTAAAGTACCATTTTAAAAATTAGAACTACTAGGGCCTAGAAATTGGCGTTCTTTAATTTCTGAATGTAAAAAGAGGATAATACATCGTACTGATTTTTAGAAACTATGGTCAAAACGTTTTTGGTCACAAACCCCAGAGGTAACTGCCCAAGCCTTCCCATCCACTAACATTAGGCAGTCTGAATGAGAATTGGTACTCGCCTTATCTATAGAGCTGATACCACAGCTCTTTATCTTGTCTCTCAATGGGTAGAAGAGGAAGGAGTATCATGTACTGGCTCCCAACCAGGATTTTGGAAGAACCGATGGGCAGCCTATCCTCAGAGAACTCATCAAAAGGTTTTACAGCTAGCCCTGTCTTCTGAGTAATTATAGGGGGTCAGAGGGAACCCACCCAACATTTAGAGCAAGAGAATGGGAATATGAATGTCCAACTCTCCCATAACTTTTGACTTTCAGACAGAACATTTTTAGCAGCTCCCTGCTCAAGCAAAGGTTTGCATCAGTAAGGGGGCGTGGAGGGCTAATTGGTCAATTTAATTTGCAGGACAAAGGGGTTTTAGAGGCTATTTTACTGGGACTTTAAGAAGGAGGAGGGAAACATGCTCTCAGGCAGACATGGAAAGAGAAAGAGAGAGGAAATTTGCCTTTTTAATTATTATTATTATTATTATTATTATTATGATTATTATTAACAAACATTTATATAGACAGAACATTAAGGGTGCAAACCTTCACCCATTGAAGACAATGTTCCAGGTCCCACTGACTCTAATGGACAGAGGATTGAGTCTTGAGGCTTAATTTGGTTGCTGCTTGAGTCTCATAGTAATAGATGGAGACAAAGTACTTCAGATGACTTGACATCTTTTATTGGACCAACAGAACTTGGTCTAATAAAAGGTATCATCTAAACTATGTCTCCTTCTGAGGCTTAAAGCCATCTCCTCAATGGCCACAATTACAAACCCCCCTCTACATGGGATCCTTGTGGGTCCCACATGGGTTCCATGGGGCATAATGTACTTTATTTTAAAAAAAATGTATTTATATTAAAAAAATTATCCCTGCCCACAGGGCAGCCCAGGGGCAGCAAACAACAGTATAAACTAGTCTTGGGACCCCGGGGTAAATACCGGATACCGGATTTACCGGTTTCCAGTTCTCAAAGAACCGGATTCCCGGATTAAATCCGGTATACCGGTACCGGTTTTATTTCATTGAGTTCAATGGGGCACTGTGTCCCCATTGAAATCAATGAAATAAATACAATTAATTCCTCCCCCCTCCCCCTCCCAGGCTGCGC
>QEPC01010142.1:1202798-1220647 GCA_003113815.1 Sphenodon punctatus
CATCTACTCTGGCAACACTTATGCTCTTCCCTATTTACCTCTTTGGGACGTTCTTTCCATTTTTTAAAGGATGCCCTTTTGGCTCCAATAGCCTCCTTCACCTCACCATTTAGCCACACAGGCAGACGTCTGGTCCTCTTCCTACCTTTCTTAATTTGTGGAATATATTTAATCTGAGCTTTCAAGAGGGTGTTTTTAAATAATCTTCATGCTGCCTGTAGACATTTAATTCTTGCACCTGTGCCTTTAAGTCTCCCTCTAACTAGTTTCCTCATTTTTACATAGTTAACTTTTCTAGTGTTATATGTTACTGCAGTGGTTTTATTTGGCATTTTCCCTCCAGTGAGTGAGAAAGGGAGAAAGAGTTGCTTTACTCATATGGACTGACTAACCCTTTAAATTATTGGATACCTTGTTTCATGAGTATGTGTAATGAATAACCCCTTTCAGGTTAAATGCCCGTAGGATCAAGGCCTCTGTGACACTACCCCAGAATGCAAATGACATAAGAACAGAAGTGTGTCATGGCCTGAGCTTGAACCCATGGCCTTGATGTTGATGTGTAGGGAGATTTCCCCAGCACCACACTGTGGCCAGGCCCTGCTAAAGATATTCCTTCTATGCCTGTCTCCTTGTCTTGGTGACTCCTTCCCATTGGACCCTGATTGGCCCTTAGTAAGATAAAAGGCGGGATGTTTCTTTGCGACTTCTGCTTCTTTGGGTGATCCTACCTGTGGGTTGTGTGTTTCTTCTGTTTGTTGGTCTACTCTGTTTCTTAGCCTTTGCCTGGTCTCCTTTCACTGACACTGTTCTCGTTACCACCCTATAGTAGTTCTGGTATATTCTCCCTTGTGTTTGGATCCCTCCTCTTGTGTATCTTCCCTTCAGTCTCCTATTCCTTCCTCTAGTCTCTTGGACTCCTCCTTGTAGTTTTCTCCCTGCTCTGGGTTTCTTCTCTCTTGTATGCTCTTTGTTATTCCTGATGTCCCAGTAGTAGTAGTCTTGCTTTCTATCTAGGTGTATGCTGAGGGAGTTAGCTCCTGGGGTGTGCCTCCCTCCTTCCTCCTTGGCTCCCTCCTGTACTCCTCTAGCTTTTTCCCTTAGTTAGTTTCCTTGCTCTGTGGAACTTATTATGGTGTGTTGAGATAGCTTAGATTAATGTTTCCCTTGTTGTCTCTTAGAGTAGTTCCCTTCTTTGGTACCTCACCTGTTTCCTTTTAGTCTTCATGTGATTCCTAGTTACCTTGTGCTCCTTGTTAAGAACCTTGATTCCCTTTACTTCCTTGTAGGAATACCTATAGTATCTAGCTTGTGCTTGTTTCCCCTTATAATCTCTTACCCCGTTGTAGTATCTAGTTTCATGCTTCCTTCCTTATTCCTTAGTTCTTTATTTAGGCTTCATCTGTTATTTAGTGTCCATACATTGTCCCCATTGTTCTTCGTCTAATACCTGGTCTTCTCTTTATATAGCTTTCAGCTTCTTAGGGCTCTGATATTGTACATGGGGTCCTTTTCATAGTTCCTTAACTCCTCTGCTTCTTGTTCCTATGTCATATCTCTGAATCTCCTTCTAGTTCTTAATCCTCCTTAGTACCCTGTTCCCTCTTCTTCCTTGAGTCTACCTTCTCCAGATTATACTTCAAATCATAGCTCTGTGTCCCTTAACTCTTGTTCCTAGTTTCCTTTCTAGACTTGTGGCTTGTAGCTTGTGTTGTCCTGAGCTCCTTGTTTTTTGGTTCCTTCCTAGGTCAGACTCCTTGCTTCCCTATTAGACTCTGGGTATTTTCAGACATTACGAGATCACGCTCAACCACAGTGAACCACGGTCAATTCCGCAGCGGGGCCAAAGCGCCCTGAACGTCTGTTCGGCGGCCACCAGATGTTCACCACAGTAATTACCTACATGGAGTCAAAAGCAACGATGCTTCCAGACCTCCGGCCCGGACCATCTCCGAAAGCGTGGTCAAAGAGATTCCCAGTGGGAAACAAAAAAAAGTAACATCTGGACGGCAATCACTGGCCGGAATCAATCAAAATGATTCCCAGCCGGGGACAAAGCATGCAGCGTCGCTGCTAGGCAACCAGCAACAACACAGGCCGCAGAGAGAGATTTAAAGGGCACACAGAAGCAGGGGAACGTGGCAGGATGGAGTGAGGCGGGAGGCAGAGGCGAGCGGAGGACAAGAGAGCGAGGCAGGAGGAGGAGGAGGTGGTGGAAGCGCAGGCGGGGGAGCAGGTGGTCATGATGCACATGCAGGAGGTGGAGGGGCAGCAGCAGCAGCAGCCGGGACAGGCAGCCCCGGGGACAGCGACCGGACCGGGGGAGGAGGCACCCCGGAAACAGGTAAAGGGAATGAAGGGGAGCGGATCCAGCACCACAGGGGCACCAGGGGAGGCAGTGGAGTGGTTGGGTGGCTGGCCGGCCGGCAGGCAGGGAAGAAGGAGCAGAGATGTGGGACCAGGGCAGAACAGCACCCGAACACCCAACAACACACCCCCTGCTTCTGTTCCACAGACACTCAAATGGGCCCGGGAGATGGAGCCCCCGGAGGACACGGGCCCTGCCCAGGAGTAGGAGGAGGAGGAGGAGGAGGCCCTACCACCGAGAGGGCCAGTGGGGGCTCCGGGAGACCTGGGACTTCATCCGCATCTAGGGGACCCTGGAGCATCAGCTGGAGCTCGCGCTCAATCAGAGAAATGAGCACGTGTTCCGGGAGATAGTGTGGGAAATGGAGGCAGCGGGGCATCACCGGACAGTAGCACAGTGCCGCTCCAAGGCCAAAGAGCTGAAGAGGGGGTATAAGGCCATCAGGGACAACAACCAGCAGTCCGGACATGGACTCTGGATCGCCCCCTTCTACAATGCCCTGGACTGGATCCTTCATATGAAGGGATCAATAGTAGCCCCATGGCTCATGGGGAGCGCTGTGGTCCAGGGCAGGGAATGGGCTGAGGTACCCCCTCCCTCACTGCCCCACAAGAAGGCACCCGCTCCAGGGCCCCAGACCCCCAGCAGGAATGCCCCAGGACCTCGGGGACCAGCAGGCCCCCCCTGGACAGCAGCCCGGAGAGCCCCCACCCCACGGTCAGACAGCCGGACTCTGAGGCCGGCACCCTCAGTCAGTGGTCGCAGGGGGAGCACAGCAACACCGAGGGGGCAGCATCGGAGGGATCAGAGACAGACATCGAGGGTAAGCAAGTACACGGGAAGGGGGGGATGGACCCGGGGCAGGGGGGAGAGGGGGATTGGGGACGGCCCGGCCAGGGGGCAGGCACCACCCGGCCCTGCCAGCCTGCAACACAGGGCCGGGACCGGGGGGGCCACCCGGGCACCCCGGAAACCCTCCACCAACCACCCCCCATACCCCACAGGGCACGGAACGCTCCGGCACCATAGGTAGGTGGGTGAGGAGGCCGGCACACAGCAGCCCAGGCAGCAGTCAGAGGACCCAGGTGAGGCACACAGGCAGGGTGGGGGGGCCCCTGGGGAGGCCAGGTGGAGAACCCGGGACACGCAGGGTGGAATGGGGGGCCCAGAGGGGCGGGAAAGGGGTGGGTGGGTGCAAAGGGGGGGCAGGTGCCCGGGGCGGCAAACAGCTAACCACCATGTACCCTACAGGACATCCGAAGGGGCCCCAGCAACCCGAGCCCGTGCCCCCAGCCCAGCAGATGAGGGAGCACCAGGCACAGGTACAGCGCCAGAGGGAGGACCAGGCAGAGGACATTGTCAGGACCACCACAGAACAGGGGGAGCGGATAATTGCGGCCGTGGACCGCATGGAGGTGGCCGTAGAGAGAGGGCGGAGGCAAGGGACCAGAGGCTCCAGGCAGAGGTGCGCCTGGAGCGGAGGCGGGAGTGCCGGGAACGCAGAAGGCAGGTAGAGGCATTTGGGCGGCTGGAATAGGCCATTGAGGGGATGGTGTGGGAGCATTCAGACAAGATGGACAGGTCCCATGACATTGGGACCTCCCTGCTCCTGCACGCGGGCACTATGTGCGCCTATGTCATGGCAGCTGCCCCGCTGGGCACCCTGCCTGCTCAGGGCCCCATGGCAGGCCCCTCGGCACCCCCACCACCTCTCCAGCCGCCTCCATGCCAGCAGGGGCCCCACATCCACCTCCCGGTCCCTATAGGCCTCCAGAGGGAGCAGCCGCCCAGGGGGACCCCTTGGGTCCCGGGTCCTCCCTCCCATCACCGCCTGCCCCTCCGGACACCGAGGCATCGCGGGACACCGTTGGGGACACGGACAGCAGGGGGGAGGGCAGCTCCCAGAGCTCCATGCCGCCCACAGGGCGCTCGAGGGGGCACCCCAGGAAACGCGGGGGCCGGGGGGACAAGGGGGAGGGCAGCCTGAGGGGGGTACAGTGGTGTTGGTGGGCTAAGCGGGTGATAGAATAAAGGCACAGATGACACAGCTGCCTACTGTGGTCTGTTCAGGGGCCCGGAGGTGGGGGGGCACATAAGAAGTGCCATACTGGGTCAGACCAATGGTCCATCTAGCCCAGCATCCTGTCTCCGACAGTGGCCAATCACGGTGGCTTGGGAGGCGCACCCAACAGGTCACAATGGGGGATCCATTCTCTGTTGTTTCCCCCCAGCTCCCGTCATGTTCCCTGATCCTGTCTGGCTAATAGCTGCTAATTATCTTCCAGAAACGTGTCCAAACCTCTTTTAAACTCAGCTATAGTACTGGCCCTTACCACAGCCTCTGGCAGTTGATTCCACAACCCATTTATACGCTGAGTGAAAAAATATTTTCTTTTATTTGTTTTAAACTTGCCACCCATGACTTTCATGGAGTGTCCCCTAGTTCTAGTACTATCTGAGATAACTGCTCCTTGTTTATTAGTTCCACACCACTCATGATTTTATAGACCTCTATCATATCTCCTTTGAGTCATCTCTTCTCCAAATCATGAATGAATACATTCAACAGCACCAGTCCCAATACAGATCCCTGAGGCACACCACTTTTTACATCTCTCCATTGTGAAAACTGCCATTTAGTCCTACCCTTTGCTTTCTATCTTTTAACTAGTTTCTGATCCATAGTAAGGCTGCATTCTCACCTGCGGCGGCGGTGACGGCAGCGGGAGGGGCGAGGGAGATGCAGCAGCACGGATTTTGAGCCCTGACACGCGAGAGAGAAGCCGCAGTAGATCCCCATTCGCACCGGCTCTTTTCCCAACTGCTGGCTTCTCCGTGCTGCCGCGTCTCCCTCGCCCCTCCCGCTGCTACTGCCGCTGCTGCCACCGACGCCGCAGGTCAGAATGCAGCCCAAGACACTACCTCCTATCCCATTACTTTTAATTTTCTCAAGAGCCTCTCATAAGGGACCTTATCAAATCTATTTTATTCATGGTCCCTGCCCGAGAGCTTCCAATCTAATGCTTTCTAGAAATCCAGGTACACTATATCTACTGGGTCTCCCTTGTCCACATGCTTATTTACACCCTCAAAGAATTCCAACAGGTTAGGGAGACATGACTTACCTTTACTAAATCCGTGTTGACTCTTCCCCATTAATCCATGTTTGTCAACATGCCCTGTAATTCTGTCCTTAATGATGGTTTCCACCATTTTGCCCGGCACAGAAGTCAAGCTTACTGGACTGTAGTTTCCAGGATCGCCTCTGGATCGCTTTTTAAATAGCAGGGTTATATTTGGCACCCTCTAGTCCTTGGGTACAGTGGCAGATTTTAGTGACAGGTTACAAATTACTAACAGTAGGTCTGTGATTTCATATTTGAGTTCCTTCAGAACTCTGGGGTGAATACCATCTGGCCCTGGTGACTTGTTAGTATTTGGTTTGTCAATCTGCCCTAGAACATCCTCCAACGTCACATTAATTTGTAACAGCTCTTCCAATTCCTCGCCCGCAAAGCAAGGATCTGGCGTGGGTACCTCCCCCAAATCCTCCGCAGTGAAGACTGACGCAAAGAACTCATTCAGCTTCTCTGCAATTTCCTTATTCTCCCTGAGTGCCCCTTTTACTCCCTTGTCATCTAATGGCCCAACTGACTCCCTAGCAGGCTTCTTGCTTCTGATGTATTTGAAAAGGGTTTTGTTGCTTGTTTTTGCCTCTTTAGCAAGCCTCCCTTCAAAATCTCTCTTGGCCTGCCTTATTAGCACTTTACATTTACATTGTCAGTGTTTATGCTTTTTTGTATTATTTTCATTGGGACTAGCCTTCCATTTCTTAAAGGATGCCTTTTTGGCTCTAATAGCCTCCTTCACCTCCCCATTTAACCACAGTGGAAGATGTTTGGTCTTCCTGCTTCCTTTTTTAACTTGCGGGATGCATTTAATCTGGGCTTCCAGAAGGGTGCTTTTAAACAGCCTCCACGCCTCTTGCAAACTTGTAGCCCTTGCAACTGGGCTTTTTAGTTTCTTTTTAACTAGTTTCCTCATTTTGTCATAGTCTCCCTTTTTAAAGTTAAATGCTACTACTGTACTTTTGTTTATCTTTCTCCCTACAGAAATTATGTCAAATGTGATCATATTATGATCGCTATTGCCTAGTGGCTCCACCACAGTTACTCCTTGCAGGTCCTGCGTGCCACTCAGGATTAGATCTGGAATAGCTCCTCCTCTCGTTGGTTCCAGAACCAGCTGTTCTAGGAAGCAGTCATTTACGGCATCAGAAATTTGACCTCCACGTCCAGCCCCGAGGAAACATTCCCCCAATCAATATTAGGGTAATTGAAGTCACTTATTATTATCATGTTGCCGACTTTAGTAGCCTGTCTAATCTCTTTTACCATTGCTTTATCAGTCTCTCCGTCCTGGTGAGGGGGACGATAGTATAGCCCTACTGCGATACTCTTCCCCTTTATACCTGGAATTCTATCCATAGAGATTCTACGGAACAGTTTGCATCCTTTAAAATTTTAATTGTACTTGACTCAATGTTGTCTTTTACATATCGAGTCACCCCACCACCAACTCTATCTACTCTGTCATTCCGATATATTTTGTACCCTGGTATTACACTGTCCCATTGGTTATCCTCGTTCCACCATGTCTCTGTGATGCCTATAGTGTCTACATCTTTATTTAGCGCCATACACTCTAATTCTC
Source organism: Sphenodon punctatus (assembly GCA_003113815.1). Lineage (NCBI taxonomy): Eukaryota > Metazoa > Chordata > Lepidosauria > Sphenodontia > Sphenodontidae > Sphenodon > Sphenodon punctatus. The sequence continues at coordinate 1,209,880 of QEPC01010142.1, forward strand.
CCATATTACTTTTTAGACTTCTAGCATTTGCATATAGACATTTATGTGTGTTCTTTTTATTAATCTTACTGTGCACATTATAGGGGCCTGTATTGGGCACCCTGGAATTATTATTTATCTGTTGTCCAGCGAATTCCACCTGAAGTCCCTTAAAATGTATTATGTATTATGTACAATGCACAGGTACAGTATAAGGAAAATGGGTTTCCTGTGGCCAGGATAGTTGCACTACAGACCTTTCCTATCTTCTTGAAAATCCCCATGGCTGGTATCTGAGCACTGCAGGCCCTGGTACCAGCAGGGGATTGGGAAACAGGGCTGCCACCTCTCTGGGTTTCTCCCAGAGTTGCTAGCTACCTCTGAATTTTCACCCAGAGTTTCCAGGCTCTAGGGGAAGCCCCAATTTCTCCGGGTCAGCAAAGCGTGTCCCTCAGTAAGCTGAAGCAATCGAAGGTTCCAGGGGCAGCCACATGAGAAAGGGGGAAGGCCAAAGGGACTTTCCTGCTCCCTGGAGTGTCATGACATCATGATGCCCATAAAAGGGTGCAGTTACATCAGAAATGGGCATGACAGTCACATAACACAGAGATAGAACACTGGACCGCAGCTGAATGGGGCTTGTTCCCTGAATAAGGTCTTCAGTTTATAAGTTAATGTGTATATAGTTGTTGTAACGGAAATGTTAAAATAAAAAAATTAAATTTAAAAAGAAAAAAGAAAGAAATGAGCATGACAGCCACTATGTCCTGCCCCTGCTGACATGGCCCCTGTTGGGGGCATCCTGGAATGGATCCAGGATCAAATCTAAGAACAAAGGTTTTACCAGGACCCTGTCCCCAAGATATACCAGTCTCTTTTACAAGTAAATTAGTTTAAAAGTTTTACTTAAGTTTAAAAGATGATACTATAACAATGAACAACAACAAAAATACAGTAAGATTGAGTATAAATGACAAGCAAACAAGGAAAGGAATACAGATGGAAATGGAAATATTGGTTACAGAGTAATAAGGACTTAACATAAAAGAAACTTAAAGAATCTTAATTAGTAATGGTAGACTAATTTCTGGCCAGGCAATTAGTACAAGGCTTACCCAAACTAAGTTTGAGTAGGTACCATACTTATGGCATCTGCAGATGGGTGTCTTAGTAGGTGAGGACACCCCGAGCTGCAAGAGAGGCTGATATTTATGGTATTATCAATAAACTGAAACCATGTTTTTTCCTAATATGGAAATGAAGGAAACACATACAATTCTACACAATTCTTCTAGGTGGAGTTTTCAACAAAGGGAAAGGAGGAAATTCTAAGCCAGTTCTAGCACGTTCTGGGGTCTGTAACTTGTCCTTTAATTGACCTATGCCAGTAACAAAGTGTTCACATCGGATGTCCTTCCTTGAGCCTTAACTAGTAACGTCAAGTGAATCAACCTATGCTCTCTCTCTAAGGCCATTTTCAGACGAGCGCAGCGGTGCCCGCGCTTGTTTTTCAAAAGAGCTGGCAGTCCGTTCTACACATGACGCTGCCGCCGAATACGCGCATGCGCGGGCGATGCGCATCTATTTCCGGCCGCAAACTGACCGGGTCGGCGATCGAGGCTTCAGCCAAGCAGTTTCCCATGGGTGAAATCCTCTAGCCCGCGTACACCTCCCCCTACTCACGCCGCACAGCCAGAACGCGGCTGCTCAGGCAGGCATGCGTGCTGCACGCCATGCAGGGCAAAGCTGCAACCCAGGTCGATGTGAGCCCCCCTCCCCCAAGCCCACACACCCTGGGGGATGGAGCAGGAGCCATGCCTAATGAACAAGCACTCCAGGTCTCTACCACCTCTATCCAGGCTGTCACCTTAATTGAGTGGGGCCACATCAGCAGGGGTGGGACAAAGGGGCTGTCAAACCCCTTTCTGATATAGCCCTACTCCTTATGGAGAGTCTTGATACTCCACAGGTGGGGACCTCATATATTGGCGGTGACCCTGCTCCTGTAAAAAAAACAAACCAAACCACATGAGGCCTGGTGCATTCACACATACTTGAACCCGGCCTTGTAGGCGTACACTAGAGTGGAACAGAGTATGCATTCATGAGGGGTTTGGAGTGTGCACATGTGACGTTGAGTGCTCGCTCATAAGATAATGTGCATGTCAGTTGATAAGACTGTGTGTTCATGCTTGAGAGGATGTGTGCATGGGGGCTGAAAGGAGGTTTGAAGGGGGGGAGGGGAGTCCCTTAACCCATTCACTTGGAGAACTCATTCTTTTGTTAACAATAGTAGCTGCAGGAGAATAAATGAAGATTGAGTCTGCACAGTCTCCCCTGCTGCGTTCAGCTAAGAAAGAAGCCAACCTGCAGCTAGCGGCTTGCCTGAGAAGACCATCAAGTTTCAAACAGCTCCTGAAGCACCCCTCCTCTCTGCCAAGGGGAATCAGCATCACCTCCACACGGGGATATTAACCGCACTCTCCCAAATTCAGTAGACAGAGGTACTGCAGGTCAGGGTGATGACAGATAGAGAGATTCACTAGGTGGGAGGGGAGAGAGAAAGAGAACCAACTGTTCCCCAGCTCAGTGTTTAAGGGAAACTCACAGGGGCTGGGAGTTCAAACCCCAAGAGAAAGACTTCCCCAGGTGATTGGGGTGAGACAGGTTAGGAAGGCTGCCCCATTGGCAACTGCCACAGGGAACAACACTGTACAAAGCTGATTTGCACAAACATGCATACATTGGGCCTCTTTCAGATGTGCACGATTTGAGCGGATAAAAAATAATGCATTCTCTTTGAAGAGTACAATCTAAAACTGGTTTGCATTCACACTGCCCAGTTTGTGTGCTGTATATGTCCAGTATGCACAACATTAAGTGTGCACAAATCTGTTCCCCCACCTCTTCCCCGTGCCAGCCCTGATCTCCCCTCCCCTGCCTTGCCCCGATCCCCATCACTGCTATGGTGCTTCCCAGCCAGCAGACAAATGGCCGGAAGTGTGCGCTAAAACGGTGTGCACTAAGGAATCTTCCAACATTCAACTAGAGCAGTCAAATTCAAAGCCGCTCTTGTAAAGGTAGGTTTCCCTTACCCGGTAATGCACTGATTTGAAAACTGCACTGACCGGGAATAGAATGCACAGAGGGCTTCAGATGTGCATGAAATATGCACATTAACCAAAACAGCACATACTTCATGCATGTCTGAAAGGGCTCCTGGTTCATGGCAATGTATGCCAATTTAAAGTAGCCCACTGGCTAAAAAGGACCCTTTGGCCCTTTTTACATGGGTCTCTCTCACTCATGAACACACAGAAATCTGCATGTTCATGAGTGGGAGAGGCCCGTGTGAAGGACACTGCGCGCACGCCTACCACGCATCCCCATTCATCCCCACGCACGGCGCAACCGGGGGAAACGGAGGTTGCTCCGTGCATAGGGGTGAGTGGGGATGCATGTGCGGCCATGTGCATGCCCCGCCCACCCACTGCACATGCACCACACACCCACACACCCCGTACCCGGCAATGCCATGGAAAAATGGCCTATGTTCCAAACACCACAGCCCTATTGAATTAAATAGAACAGATGCTCCCATGACTGCAGAGCACCCCACAAAACCCCTACAAGCCACATGTCACGCCACAGAATTGACAACCAACAGCTCCATCATACCCCACTTTCTGGTATTCCACCATCTGTTAATTTTTTATTTTTAACAAACAAGTCTCCTACTAGAAAGCTTTTTTCTTTCTTTTTTTACTTTAAAGTTTATGTGTGCATGCATTTGCTGAACAGAATATAAAACTCTGAAGTGGCAGGGTCAGACTTAGGATTTTACCGGCCCTAGGCCCTTCTCAGGCTGCTGCCCCACCAAAGCCATGCACCCAGTTCCCGCCCCCACACCCCGACCCTGAAGTTCATTAGGCTGCCTGGCTGAGACTTTGAGTCTGCCACCATGGGAGTCTTGTGTGTCCCCATTGCACGCACGTGCATAGCACAGTTTGCTGCTCTGCACTATTGCACATGTGTACACTGTCGCCACCATCTTTGCTCTCTGGAGCTGCTGGACTATGTTCCCCAGCATGCTCCAGAGAGAAAAGATGGCGGTGACAATGTGCACATGTGCAATAAGGCATAGCAGCAAGCTACACATTTTTACATGATGGGGTTATGGCTGTGGAGTGCTGCTGCCGTCACAGAGTGAGTTTGCGGGTGCTACTTCTCCAGGTGGAGTGCCCCCCAGCTGTGCTTGGCTTGAGGCGGTACTGCTGTGGCGGCAGGGGGGAGGAAGAGTTGTAGCAGCACTGCTGTGCGGAGAAACCTCCTAGCTGCAGTGCTGCCCCCCTCACCCCTCGGGCTTGGTCCTCTTTCCCTGGACCCGCAACCCTTCATAATCTGCTGCCCGAGGCCCATATCTTTTGGGCTAACCCGTAAGTCGAACCCTGTGAAGTGGTCCTCTGCTTATATACAGAAGCAAGCTGTCCCTAACAAATTTTCTATGGTTTGCGGAGCACTCCATATTACAGACAGCAAAGGGTTTATACTTGTGAATCTGGCTTTGTGTGTTTGACCCAACACACACTCTTGTAAAAGCAAGTTGAAGAGCCTCTGGGAGAGAAGTAGCCTGTAAAGATGACAAGTGAGAAACCAGGCCACTTTCAGACATGCCTCCTCCCCACCCCCCGGCGCATTTTCTGGCTGCGGGGGATGGGGGGGGGCGGATGCACAGCCAGGATATGTGCATGAATCGGCTGATCTGAAAGCCTCCCCCCACCTCAGCTCCCACGCGACTTTGCCGGCAGAGACGCATAGGGAGGCAGAGCTCAGTTTCCTGAAAGCCTCCCCCTCACGCAGCTTTGCCAGCAGAGACGCGCAGGGATGCAGAGCTCAGTTTCCTGTTCTGCATCCTTGCGCGTCTCTGCCGGCAAAGCCATGGGGGGGGGTGGGCTTTCAGACCAGCCGATCCCTGTGCATATCCTTGCTGCACATTCCCCCCCGCAGTCAGAATATGTGCGGGGGGGGGGAGGGCATGTCAGAAAGTGGTCTGAGACATGGCTGTGTTTGGAGTGAAGGTTCAGTGGGGAATCAACTAAAATTAACGTGAATTCCGGCCACTATCCCCCTGCAACTATTCACAGAGGTCAAATTGAGGCTGCAACCTGGGACTCCTCATGCTGCCTCTGACTTCTGGGCTGCCCTGTACTAGTCAGTAATAAAAACCCCTCGATTTCACAAGTCCCAGATTCTCTCCTTTACTAAATCAATTGCAGAGGAAAATGACAAGGCACCTAGGGGCTTCATTGCAGAAGAAAGAGTCCTTCTCCACAGCAGGAACGGAAACTAATGAGAGGTTGGCGGCCAGTGTGCATCCAGAGCCTCTTGCCCTCCATTCAGAGACCAGAGCGCTTACAAGAACAATTCAGCAGCCGCCAATTTTGGGTATCAGAGTAATTTCAAATGCTACATCATTGATATATGAAAGAACAAACTCTCCTCTCACATATTACTAGCTCTGCCTGGGGGTAACAGGAGGCTTCCCCGCCAGCAAATGGTATGGAAATATCAGGCCTATTAAGGCAAATTTGGGGGCTGATATTTCCTGGTAGTTGGACCTTCCATCCCCCTGTCAAATGTTTTCAAACCAGTTTCTGGGAGACCGTGCCGAGAGTTTCTTTACACATATTACTCGCAATTAGTATTTTGCTCATTTTAATGTATATTAAAAAAGAAAATGATTGTTTTCTCCTCCTCACAAGCTTGGTGTCCCAGTACTATTATTCTCTCATTCCCCACCTCCCATCAGGCCTGGAAAGGACAGTGCTGTCCCCATCACCTTGGGAAGCACGTAGGAGTTGCAGTGATAGATTTCAGGTCGAATCCAGGAATCAAGCACTGCCCCATTCCATCAAGCTGGCCAATCCTGCCTCCAGTGCCCCTTGTACAGCCAGGGAGAGAAGGCGAGAGAGGAGTAACTTTCCACAAAGCTGCCTAGTGAGACCATGATTCAAACCCAATAGCCAGCTCGAACTCTGACATGGTGTCCAGCAGACCACGCTGGTTGTTCTCAAGGTTCACACTCTTTGGGTTCAGTTCCCAGCAGTGGAACAGACTCCCTATGTGACTTTAGCCAAATCACTTAATCTTTCTGTGCTTTAGTTCCCCACCTGCAACAGGAAGATAATCACCTTTCTTTTAATTATTCAGACTGTGAAGTGACTGGGGCACTAGGCTGAGAGACAGGCAGCCTAGATTAGGCCTGAAACACCAAATTGTGGCAAATGCTGTTTCCATCGGAAACAGGTCATTCACCTTATTTGCGCAACGTGGAAACTTACTGGCTTTTCCACTGTTTTCACCATTTGTTATTTTTTGTGAGTTGAACAGAGCAGCTATGGGGCCGATCTGAAGCCCTGTGTGCGCCCCCTGGTGGGCTGTGGAGATACACAAGTCCCGGCTAAGTGCTGGAAATTGTCGTAAAACAGCCATAAAAGTCCCGAAAAGTCCCAGAAAGTGACAACGGGTGATGAAAAATGATGAAACCGACAGGAAATGACAGCAAGTCACAGGTGCCCATATTGACAATGGTGAAGCATGGAATCACCAGAGACTGACAAACTATTAGCGAACACTCACAAGTGCTCTCAAAAAGACGGTATTTCCCTGTGGAATGGGAACACTTGCTCTTGTCTCAGCCCTAGCCTAGACTGACCTAACCCGGTGTGTGACCTTCTAGGCTCCCAGCCTCTCCCTGTTGAAGAGATCCCCTGACAGTCTGTGGCTTGTAAGTACCCAGACAATTCCCCTCCTTGCTCCCTCCCTGATCATTCAGCCCATCTGAGACTGAAGGTCACCTAAGAACATAAGTAGTGCCATACTGAGTCAGACCAATGGTTCATCAAGTCCAGCAACCTGTCCTGCGAAAGTGGCCAATCTTGATCACATGGGAGAAGAACCAACAGTCACAATGGGTCAATCCATTCCCCATTGTTCACTCCCAGCTCCCGACAGTAAGAAGTCCATCCTGTAAGCTACTTGATTAATAGCCATTAATGGACCTACTCTCCAATAACTTATCCAGGCCTAGTTTCATGGAGTGTCCCCTAGTTCTAATACTATTTGAGAGGGTAAATAACCATTCCCTAGCTACTCGTTCCACACCACTCAACATTTTATAAACCTCTATCATGTCCCCTCTCAGTCTTCTCTAAGCTGAAGAGACCCAGCTTGTCAAGCCTCTCTTTGTACAGAAGCCGTTCCATCCCCTTTATCATTTTCGTTGCCCTTCTCTGTACCTTTTCTAGTTCAGCTGTGTCTTTTTTGAAATGGGGCGACCAGAACTGCACACAATATTCCAGGTGCGGTCACACCATCGATTTGTATAGAGGCATTATGATAGTCTCATTTTTATTCTCTATCCCTTTGCGAATAACTCCTAACATTCTGTTTGCTTTTTTGACTGCTGCTGCACATTGGGATGTGGATTTCAGTGTATTGTCCACAATCACTCCTAGATCCTTTTCCTGAGTGCTAACTCCTAGTTTAGTACCCAGCATTGTGTACTCATAGTTTGGATTATTTTTCCCTATGTGCAGTACTTTGCACTTGTCCACATTAAATCTCATCTGCCATGTAGATGCCCAGGCACCCAGTCTCGTAAGATCCTTCTGCAGTTCTTCACAGTCTGCTCATGTTTGAACTACCTTGAATAACTTGGTGTCATCTGCAAATTTGATTACTTCACTCTTAACGTCCTTTTCCAGATCATTAATTAATACATTAAGCAGCACCAGTCCCAATACAGATCCCTGGGGCACACCACATTTTACATCTCTCCATTGTGAAAACTGACCATTTAGTCCTCTTTGCCTCCTATCCTTTAACCAGTTACCAATGCATAGTAAGACACTATCTCCTATCCCATGACTTTTTAATTTTCTCAAGAGTCTGTTATGTGGGACCTTATCAAATGCTTTCTGAAAATCCAGATACATTATATCTACCGGGTTGTTTTGAAATTATTTGTTCTTTAGGATCAGTACAGTGATGACTCAGATGAAATACTGCCAAGAAAGCTATTTTATTATATACACAACATAAAAAATAAAAGTACACAGCATAAAACATATATACAGAGCATCTCACATCCCTTTCTGCAAGCCGGAGAACCCCAATAACAGCTGCGAGATGATCCCCAGGTGGGCCCCAGGTTCTTCTGCTCCCCTTCAGCACATCTGCGGAGTGGCCAGCAGTGAAGTTCCAATGAGGGTTTCCGGTCTCTGTGTCTTATAGTATTCTGACTTCACAAAACCCACTATGCAACCACTGCGCATGTGCTAACAATTAACTATTGCCGCCCTCTGGCCTGAGTCATTCAACTTCCAATTAGCAAGCCTTTCTCTGGGTATCATGTTCAGCTGCTGATAACAGCTTCTCATAACATTACAGTTCTGGACTTGGTATTCTGAACAACAACTTAAACAATACAGCATGCTTACAACTCATGACATACAAGATGGATTCTTAAAGCAAAAGTAGGTCAAATAAGATATAAGGGTTCACTAACTGGCTCCACTGGTGTACATAGGTCTTCCGCAATCTTTCACTACACAGGTCTCCCTTGTCCATGCACTTATTTACACCCTCAAAGAATTCCAACAGATTAGTGAGTCATGACTTACCTTTGCTAAATCCATGTTGACTCTTTCCCCATTAAGCCATATTTATCAACATGCCCAGCAAGTCTGTTCTTAATGATAGTTTCCACCATTTTGCCTGGCACAGCCATCAAGCTTACTAGTCTGTAGTTTCCCGGATCACCTTTGGATACCTTTTTAAATATCGGGGTTACATTTGCCACCATACTGTTCAAGTGGAGTCAATTAGGGCTAGGACCAGTTGTAGTTGGGATGTTCACCAACGCCCAGCTTCTGCATAGATTTACCACACTCTCTGCTACACTACACTGTTGCATCCTCAAACATGTGGGTGCTTTTCAGTTTTCCATAAGCACTACTTATTGTTGTCTTCAAAACCATTACCCCTTAAGAGCATTTACACGTTACACCAGTAAAGGATAGCTTAACAATGAATGGTAACTACCCACAATGTAGGTCAGTGATAAGTTACACCTTACAAATGCAAGGTATGGGGTAACGGGAGTATTTACCCCCTAGTGTTCACACAGAAAGACCACAAAGTAGATACCTTTTTGTGGGTGAATTCTTCTAAACACTTTTTTAAAACTCTGGGACCCACCTAGAAAAATAAATAAATCCAGGATCAGAAGTGGCCAGGCAGCAACAGCAAGGGGGTACAATTCCAGCAACAGCAGGAGTGGCTTCACCCCAGTCACAGAGGGGAGCCAACCCAAAGCTGCAGGAAGTGGGAGCCAGAGAGGCAGCGAAGCTGCAGGAGGTCACACCCCTTCTCCCCCTGTCCTGTCCTAGGCCCTCAGCAATGCAGGCAGTAAAAAAAACAGCAGGAGGGGACATGGCAAGAGATGTGACAGCTGTCCTTTCCTTTGTGTTTTTACTGAGGGCTTCATTCCACCAGCAATGCACTTACAAGCACAAGCCGACTTTCTGGACTTGTAGATTCCTCCCTCCTGAGATGAGCCCCTTCCTGGGCTCACAGCACCTCTGTTTGTGACTAGTTAACAGAAATGAAATGGTTGCCTGCCACTGTTTGGTATCTGATTGGACCCATGGTGTCCGACCCGCTCCAGCAAGGGCCAGATACCAAGCGGTTAACCGTTTTACCACCTTATGCACAGAGTGCACCATTTACCATATTGCTGTTTTGTCATTTACTGTTTACTGTATTACCATTTACCATTGGCCAAAAATTCCTTTCCAGGTTACTCCCTCCCATCCCTGTGGACCAAGTTTTAAACTAGTAATGGTAACATTTGGTGTAACGCAGTAATGGCAATACAATATAGTCAACCAGTTAACCGTTGCAGTATTATCCAGTTATTCAGTTGTTGGTTAGCCATCGTAGTAATCAATCAGTTAACATCTGGATAAATGCCAAACCATCCACAATGGAAAGTATTAATTATGGATAATAATTTACTATTCAATTCAGCTCTACTAGCTAACGCCACCTTCCCTGATGGTCCCAACCAGCTAACGCTTAAGCACAGCTTTATGCAAGCCTCTTCTCCATCCTGCTCAGGTGCAGTCCATTAGGCTGAAGGCCAGGTGTGACTAGACTTGGTGTTGGTACTACCTTGGCAAGAACCAGCTCCTGTGAAGACGTATCACAGTTCCCTGCTCCAGCAGCACTATCTCAGGCCACATTCTCATGAACACTACTGAACCGAATAACTACCTTGAGGTAATTAAATTGAAATAAATTCAGTAGCTTTTACACTGCAGCTGCAAGCAGGAATAGTTACTTTACAATCTTCCCCTAATGGTCATGATTGATAGACAATGCCCCTTCTCCTTTTACTCACAGTAAAGGGGTCACACTACACTTACTTCAGTGTAACAAGGAAAGAAAAATATGTACTCCTTAAATTTTTCAGGGTCACATTCCAATGAACAGAGATAAACCAAAATAACAACTTTAATTAAATCAAAGTAGCTACTCAACTCCAGTAGCATTCAGACGAACACGTGAAACCAGAGCAGTATATTTTATTTATTTATTTTATAAATTTCTACCCCGCCCCTCCTGCAACGCAGCTCGGGGCGGCTTCCATCATTAAAAACCATAAAATACAATAAAATCAATCCAAAACAATCAAAAAATATTTAAAATATTAAATATTAAATAT
>QEPC01010142.1:1220747-1240378 GCA_003113815.1 Sphenodon punctatus
CACAAATGGGGGACACATGATGGGGGAGACACAGATGGGGGTGGGAGCACATGGGGGAGAGAGATGGGGCATGATGAGGTGGGGACACAGATGGGGGAACACAGATGAGGGAGACAGATGGACATGCTGGGGCTGGGGGGACATGGGGGAGAAAGATGGGGACATGGTTTTATATCTGTATTATAAAGGTTTTATATCTGTATTATATGGTTTTATATGTTTTTAGCTGGTTTTTAGCTGTCTCGTGGTTGTTAGCTGGTTGTTAGCTGTTTTATATGGTTTTATATCTGTTTTTAATGGTTTTATATCTGTTTTTAGCTGGTTTTTAGCTGTCGTATGGTTTTTTATCTGTTTTATCTGTTTTTAGCTGGTTTTTAGCTGTCTCATATGGTTTTTTATCTGTTTTTTTTTGTTGCTGTTTTTAGCTGTTTCATATGGTTTTTAAACAGAGTGTTTCACTCAGTAGAGTGTTCTGATAAGTTATATATGTATTGAAATCCTAATGATGTTTTTGGTAAGTGTTCTCACATGTTATGTAAGTATTTATAAATGGGGTATTTATTTATAAATGGGGAGGGGACTGTATAAATAAAGTTGTTGTTCTTAAATTCCATATGCATTGGCTTCGCCTACTGTTGCCCTGGCTCCACCCCTAGGCTAGGCTCTGCCCCTATTTTTGCGGGGCCGCTGCTGGCAAAGCCAGCGGCGGCCGGGCCAGCCTTAATGACTCACCAACTTCAAAACCCACTAGTCACCACTGGGCCAACCCAGAGTCTGGGGAATGAGGTGGGCCTGCAGGTAGGCAGGGCCCAGGCCATGTAGGGTTTTATAGGTCAAAACCAACACCGTGAATCGGGCCCGGAAGACTATGGGCAGCCAGTGCAAAGAACGGAGCACTGGTGTAATGTGTGCACGACGACCTGTCCCCCGTAAGCATACTGATGACACTGCACACCAAACCCTCTCATGACTCCATCCAAAGGCTGCATGTATACATTGAACAGGAGCAGGGACAGAATAGAATGTTGTGGGACTCCACACGAGAGGTCCCAGGGAGATGACGTGCTCCTCCAGCACCACCCGCTGAGTTCTCCCAGCCAGGAAGGAGCAGAACCATTCAAGAACAATTCTGCCCACCCCGGCTCGGTCCCACAAGCAGGTCACCAGCATCTCATGGTCAACGATATCAAATGCAGCCAAGAGATCTAACAAGATCAAAAGAGTCAACCAAACCTGATCCAGCTCAGAGCGGAGGTCATCGACCAAGGCCATAAGCGCAGTCTCAGTACCAAAACCCAGACTAAAGCCAGACTACAAGAGATCCATAAAACTGACATGGTCCAGATGCCCTTGAAGCTGCCAAGTCACCACCCATTCAATAACCTTCCCTAAAAAGGGAAGGCTAGAGACTGGCCAATAGCTGGCAAGGGAGTCAATGTCAAGCAATGGTTTCTTGAGCAGGGGTCACATCACTGCCTCCTTGAGGCAGCCCAGCACTCTGCCCTCCCTAAGGGAGGCAATGACCACCCCTACCAGCAATAGCCCCAGTGTCTTCCAGCTAGCCTTGAACAGCCAGAAGGGGCATGGGTCCAGTTCGCAACCGGTAGCTCTAACTGCCCCAAGGACATCCCCTGCATCAGCAGATGACACCCACTGAAAGTGATCCCATAAGACAGGACAAGGCGGGGCTTTATTATCTCTGGTTCTCCTACTGCATCAAGTGCGGTGTCAAAGTCGCAATGAACTTGAGTGATTTTATCCACAAAAAAGAAGTCGACAAACATGTCACAGCGAGCACCAGAAAATTCCAGTTCCAGGCGGAGGGAGGCCAGAGTGACCAGCCCCCTCACTACCCGGAAAAGCTCAGCTGGATGCGACTTCTCAGACGCTATGAGAGCAGCAAGAACCCCTTCTTTGCTGCTCGCACAGCCACAACATAGGTTTTTAAACTAACTCTATGTCGCAATCGGTCGGCTTCAGCACGACTGCAGCACCACCGTCGCTCCACCTGCCGCCCTTCATGTTTCAGTAACCACAGGTCCTCCATAAATCAGTGGAACCTGTGTTGCCAACACGCAGGGAGCGGATGCCTAGGAGCCATTAGGTCGATGGCCTCAGTCAGCAGAATATTCCAGAGAGCCATGAGGTCATCGAGTGGACGGTCATTGAGATCGGAGGGTAACTCCCCAACAACATTCCCGAACCTCTCTCGTTCCATGAGTCTCCGGGGGAAAACCAACCGAACTGGTTCTGCACGTTTCCGTGGGCAGACATGCGGCAGGAGTCTGGCCTGGAGGAGGTACTGATCAGTCCATGACAAGGGCACAGATGACACATCCCCATCCAACAGATCCCTCACCTCAAGGCCAGTGCAAAATATCATGTCTAGGGTATGCCCTCCATCATGAGTCAGGCCAACAACCACCTAAGACAGTCCCATGGTTGTCATGGTGGCCATGAACTCACACTCCACTCCCCCAAGACTGGTGTTGGTGTGAATGCTGAAGGCCGCCAGGACCACTGTCCTCTGTGACCGCAAGACCACCTCCAAAACCAGCACCACTACAGTGTGCGGAGATGCTGCCATACAGGAAGATGCACAGTATACTAGCAGCAGCCCAAATCTATCTCCGGCCAAATCAATCACAAGATGGAGGCCATCAATACCCAACACAGCTTGCACTGGATACCTCCACACAGACCATGTATCCTTTAAAATAATGGCTACACCGCCCCCACACCCCTCCGGCCATGACTGATGATGGATTGAGTACCCAGCTGGAACAAGGTCAGTCAAAATTGGACCCGACTCAGTGTCCAGCCAAGTCTCTGTAATACACACACGGTTGGCTGCCTGGTCTAGGATTAACTCCCAGACCATTGTTGACTTATTGACAACCGACCTCACGTTGAACAGCATCAGACCCAGGCCAGGGGCCCTCTGATTATCAACCACCACACCGCCTGCCCAGGGGCCAGTGAAAGAAACAGGCACCAAGCACCTGTTCCATCTCACAGATCTAACCTACCTCCTGGAAGGACCATAATTCCCCCGGCCCATTATGGTCTCAATGGCTACAAGCCCCCACCCCCTGACCCGGCCCCCCCGACCAACCCCCGGTGGCTGTCCCACAACCCCAAGCCCCCATAGTTCCCCTCACAAGGGGGTAAGTAACCAGACAGCTCCCATATGAGTCAGACCCCTCCCTCACTGGGAGGACGGGACCCTCCCTCCCCTAACCCAGTCCCTCCTTCCCCCACTCTCCCTGGCAGAACAGGACATTCCCTATAACCTCTCAAAAGAAAACAACAGTCCCCTATCCCTCAACCCACCCTCCCCAAAACATAAACCACCCTCCCAATCAAAACTCCACCATAAACTAAACCACCACCATCCACAGTCCCAGCACAAAACCCACCTACCCACCCCAAAATCTCCACTGGTTCCCAATAGTATCCGGGAACTTCACTTCAACCCACTCTCAGTCCAGCCAACCAAGGTCCCCCTGGCTTCCAAGTCCCCACTGAGCGGCCTTGCAGCATGGGCCTGAGGCACTGCTGAGCAGCATGCTGCTTTAAAGTCCTTTCCCCTGCCTGGCCAGAAGCTCTGGGAAGGGGATCCCTGGCCCTGCCCCCCTCTCTCTCTCTGCCACAGGGGAGGGGCGATAGTGAGTTGCAGGGGCTCATGGGTTCCCCTAGCATCCCAGTCCCAAGCCAGCAGGTCAGCTGCCAAGTGGGGGTGCAGGGGCGACCCTTCCTGGCTCCCAGCCCCTGGTTACCACCTGGGTGGTGGTGGTGGTGTAGCGGTGGTTGAGAAGTGCACCGCTTTAAAGTCTGGTCCTCAATAACTCTGATGTAGTGCTGTTGGTGTGATTGTTTCAGTAGTAAAAGTAAGACACAAATACTTCAAAGTATCTGTTCATCAGAACATGACTTCAGACTCTCACGCTTCTGTGACTGGAAAGCTATATGCCTTCTGAGAGGAGCATTCCTGTCTCCTAGGTGTAGTTGTTCTCAAGGGAGTAGGGTGCTATAATAGAGGAGAATCCTAGCAGAGAAATCCTGGTGTAGACAAGGCTGGAAACAACGGCTTGCTATCCCAAGGTCACCCAGAGAAAAGCACGCCGTCTCTGCATGGACATATGTGTGCTGATTTTTTTCCCCTTGCCCCACTGTCACTTCGGCGGATGTTGCAGGACAGGTTAATCTCCCATGTCATCCTCCTTACATTGACATGGCAGAGCTGCAGACAGGCCCTGTCATCCCTTGTCAGACACACTCGGCTCAGCACGATGCTGCCAGCTGGCTTCTGACACACACACATACACACCCCGAGGAGCTGGTCTCGTGGGGGCAACAACCCGAGGTGGAGTGCACAACCTCAGAGATGCAGCTAGCGAAGAGGTCCAGCTCATTAAGGGCAGGCAAGCAAAGTTGAGGATAATTAAAGCTGGAGGTTAGTTGCACCAAAACACATTTTGGAGTCAGGATTGGGGTCTCTGCTCAGGGGTTTGGCCATCACGTGACCAAGTTTGTTATCAGCGTTATGGTCTGGGTCCAAAGAGGAACTGTGGGGTTAGTTCCAGCCCCCTGCAGCAGGGCATAATTTGGGATTTACATTTAGGGAGGCTAAAGTGAGAGTATCCTGTGCTTATCTCCACCACAGCCCCATCTCTCTCACCACCCCAAAAACGTAGCTCCATCCCCCATCAGTATAACTCCATCTCATTCACACCCCACTGAAAATAGCCCCATTCCCCACTACATTCCCATTTCCCTCACTACCCCCAAACATCGCCTCATTCCCCCACCACAACCCCACCTCCCTCAAGTTTCAATGAAATTAGCCCTATTCCCCCATACCATAGCCCCAGTTCCCTCATCCTCATCAAAAGGAACTCCATCCCTCTCATCCCCCTGAAAATAGCCCCATTCCCTACATCTTACTTCTCCCGCCACCCCCCACAAAGAAGTAGCCCTATTTTCCCCAACCAAGAACTGACTGGACAAGCATTTGTCATGGAGCAGGGGGTTGGAATAGAAGACCCTTCCACCCTTATGATTGTAACCACAGCCCCATCTCCCTCACGGCCCACTGAAAATAGCCGCATTCCTCTCAACCACAGCCCCATCTCTCTCACTGCCCACTGAAAATAGCTGCATTCCTCTCAACCACAGCCCCATCTCCAGCACTGCCCACTGAAAATAGCCGCATTCCTCTCAATCACAGCCTCATTTCCCTCACTTCCCCCAGAAGTAGCCCCATCCCCACCTGTTACAGCTGCCTCATCCCCACCAAAAGGAACATTCCCCCATCTCCCTCATCCCCCATTGAAAGCAGTTCCATTCCCCCACATCTCCCTTACACACACACCTAAAAGTTGTCCCATTTCCCCCAACCATGAACCCTATGATTGTAACCACAGCCCCATCTCCCTTGCCTATCACTGACAGTAGCCCCATTCCTCCCACACCAGAGCCCCATTTGCTGTGCCCCCACCAATAGCAGCTCCAAAGCTCCAGAAGCCCAATCTCATTCCCTCTCACTGACAGCAAGCCATTCCTTCTTACCAGCGCCCCATCTACTTTACCCTCACTGACACCAGCTCTTCCCCCACAACCACATCACCATTATTAATTAATTTATTATTATTATTATTATTATTATTATTATTATAAGCATTTGTATAGCGCCAGTTGTGTACCTGGCGCTTTACAGAACAGTAAGATAGACGCAGTCCCTGCTCCCTCACCCTTCACCAGTGCCATCTGGATTCCACCACAGACCCCTGCAGTGTCCTGTGGCAAGTTTCATAGCAGCAGGGCTGGGTGGAAACCAGGTTCCTTTCCCATTTAGTCCCCATGTCTAAATCATACTCTCTGCTGCTAACTTCCAGTGCACGGCAGCTGGAAATGCACCCACTGGTGATGTTGGTGCCTGAGGCCCTGGGTAGCAGGATTAGGGGAGCCACAAATGGGGACTGACAGTGACGGGGGAAGAAGAAGGCAGCCCCCATCTCCCAGAAGCAGAAGAGGGCCAAATACAGATAGGTCAAGTGGGCAGGGACCAAGGCCCAATCGGATTCACCCTAGGAATCTCATCTCTTTGTTGTTGTTACCTCACCTCAGCTGCCTGTCTCCCCATAGGCTCCAGCACTGCCACCCCACCTCCGAGCACCTACAGTCGGGAGCAGTGCTACCCAGAGTCCTCCTCTCCATAAGGTGTTGTCCAACTGCCAAGTCAATAATGCCCATTCCCCTCTAAAGACGCCAGGACAAAGTTTTGCTGTAAACCACTCCCAGCAGAGCATTTCGCTGCTGTTCAGATTCCAGTCTCACTGGTCATAATGAGATATGAAGAGTGGGACTGGCAGGGGCTGCCATCCCCATCTGCCTCAGCCCAAAGGTCTTCATCAACCTTGACGCTCCCCCACAACCCACCAACAATGAGGTTAGTGCCTACAGCCCCCTAGCTCTTCATTAAGTTGATTCTCTTAACAGAGTGTTAAAGTCAGTACCCAGAAGTGACAAAACAGATTGTACCAGCAATCAGCAACAGTCCAGGGGACAGTGGGGGTTGGAAGTCAGCTCTGGAGGCCCATAGAAAACTCTCTCTCTCTCTCTCTAACACACACACACACACACACACACACATACCCCTCTTGCAGTTCAACAACCTTCAGCAAACAATAGGCATACATGCTGTTTCCCAAAGTGCCAGCTCCAATCTTATTTCCAGGCAGATTTTGAACAATAAATAAAGCCACTCAAACAATGTTAATGAACCAAGCCTCCCAGCCCCACTATGGAACCACAAACACAATTTTACAGACCTGCAGCTGAAGCCACTTCTGTCCAAGTTTACATGACGGATCAACTCTACAACAGAACTGAGGAGTTCTGTCTCTGAGCCCTGTGCGCATATCAAACTGCTGCTAATCTGAGAGAGTGATGCCTGGGTTCAGTAGTGGCAGAAGCCACATGCAGGCAGGCCATCTGACAATTCACCCAAGAATCCCCCACCCTAACCAATTCCAGAAACTTGGAGTGAAGGATGCCCAATTCTTCTTCTCCTTGGCAATTTCATTTGGGTGTCTCCTGGTCCTTCTCCCCCATTCAGAATTGTCCTGTGCCAGTCTTTCAACATTTCAAAATTTCTTTGTAGGGGACAAGATGTCCCAGTACCTCACTCCATCTAGTGTTTGCTCTCCCTCTTAGTCTTCTTCTTTGCACCTCTATTCTTTGCATCCTCTTGAAAACATTAACACTGATTTTTAGAAAGTGGTGAGCCACTGACTCTGAAAATCAGGTCTACTTAAGGGATGCTAAGTTGGGCACTCAAGAATCTTCTACATCCAAATATTCTAGCCCTGAATCATCTCTGATCTCAGTGAAAGGGATCATATGCCAACAGAGGCTGGGGCAGAGAGGGGGCATGGACCCCCGCTTCCAGCAAGAATGCTTGACTACTGAGATCTTTGCAAACACATCCAGATTGTAAAGACTGGATCTGTAAGGACAGCAGAGCAGGCCCAGCTCTTACCAGGTGTTAGAAAGTAGTTCACGGGAAACAGCATGAGTACATCAGCTGCTCCCACCAAACTCTAGAGCCGTGGCTTGGTTTAATAATGGAAATGGCCAGAAAGGCAGCAAGATGCCAGGGAAGACATTATAGGGGATTAATAATGAAGGGGTTTAAATGAGTGGAAGAGTAAATTCCCACAGCACATCATGCAAAATTAATTGCATTACAGGGCCTGGGATGCTGCAATTGACTCTGATTTGACTACGTCAAGGAAGGCCACGGAAGGACATGGGAAGCTGTCTCCACGTCTCCTTTTGAAGCACTTAGAAAAGGCCAGGGCTTCTGTCTGGCAGGCTTTCATGTGAAGGCTCTTTGAACAGCAAGGCTAGATACTGGCACAGGCTGCTGCACTCACTGCTCGAGCCATACAAGTTGTCCCTGTGCATCTCTTCCTTCATCTATGCCCAGCCTTCTCCAATAACATCCCCGTCTGTCCCATTCCCATCTAGGGCCCCATCACTTCTTTCCATCCTCCAAAACAGCAGCTCCCTGTGAATCCTGAGCTACTGCTCCCTCCCTCCGCCCCTCTCTGCCCTCTCCCATGTCATCTCCTGCAAACCCACTCTCTGCCATCACCCCTCCATGGGTGTAATTACAGCAGAGGGGCTGCATCCCCTCCAACTTTAAAAGCAGGGGGAAATGAATATCTATTTCTCACCCCATTTTTGAGTCCCAAAGAATTCCAGCACTTCCAATTCGACTTTCCATGGAAGAGGGACTGTGGGGAGCGAATGGTGGACGGCTAATGCGTTAATTGAACTGAACGGCTTTTAGCTCAACTGATTTAACTTATAGGGCAAAAAGACTTTGGGTGAGGGAATGCTGTCTCACTGGGACTTCACAAAGGAAGGAGGAAACAGAGCAGAACTGCCTGGGATGTTTCATACTGCTGAGAGAAATAGACACGGCAAATAGAAGGGAATGGGTCACTCTATTGTGACCTGTTGAGCACTTCTCCAAAATGGCCAAAGGTGGCCACTGTCAGACACAGGATGCTGGGCTGGATGGGTCATTGGTCTGACCCAGTATGACAATCCTCATGTTATTAAATGAAAGAGATGTGAAACACACAAACTCTGCAACAATAAACTCTTCCAAAACAATAAACTTCATTTACAGTCACAAACATCTCGCTGTTTAGTTTTCAAATGTTTTCAGTGTTGTTGGGGGCTTCTGAGTGGGAGGGGCATCTGTACTACGAGTGGCTTCTTTGGATCAGGGCAGAGTCTACATCCCTGCCCCCACAACATTCAGCCTGAACTTGAAGCTATGCCAATGGCTCCTTCCCATCCTTGCTGATGCCTTTCTGCTTCACACCCTCCTACCTCCTTCTCTTAGGCTCTGCCCTTCCAGACCCTTCCTGTTAACAGATCCTCCGCTGCTAATGCCACACCCAGAGCAACTCCTGTCTTCCCCTCTGCCAGCACTCCATACACAGCAATGGGAGTCCCCACAAGGCCCACCCCCCACACTGATTGGAGGAGACAACGCATGGCCATTACATCACACCCTTGTACACCAGAATTCACTTTTTGCATGTATTGCATTTCCAACACTGTAATTATATTGATTTAATATGCACCATCCATGCACTCATGGCTGATCATATGTAGAAGACGAGAGTGTCTCTGCTCCTAGAAGCCTACAGTCTAAGGCTACATATAGGTGCATTAATAGGCTGCAGGTGCAAAATGCCAGAATGTGGTGGAACTGACGATGAGCAATTATTTCAGATCTGCCTCCAATTCAGAATTCATATGCGCCAGTGAGAGATGGGAGAATACCCATACGGACAGATATTGTCCCTAGTTCTTATCTTGGGCTGAGAGGAAGCACCACAGACAGACCCTTCCATGTTTTGTAAAGAGTCCAGAGCAAAGTTTGCACTTCAGCACCATCTCTACAAAGGGGCTACTCTGGTGGCATGGGCCAGTGGTACACTGTACCGGATTCTGGCCATATGCAGAATCAGGCCCTTCTGATGCTTGGGTTCCAATTAGTCAGACTTCTATAGTACTATAGTAACTTTACCTCAGTGCAGGTTTATTTACAATGGCCATTATCCCATATCTAATCTATTTATCTATCTAGCACAGGAACCTCAGGGGTCAAACGAGGCCCACTGATTGTTTTTATTTGCCCCCTTTCCAGTTCCTGGATCTAGTTCCTACACCCAAGCACTGAAAGACGGAACTCAAGGTAAGGGAGCAGAGATGAAGGTGTACACACAAGAATGGGGGACAGATCCATGGCACAGATCCATGTGCCAAGTAGAGAAAGTGGGATGGAGGAACCAGAAGCAGAGGCTCAAAACTCAAACCGGGAACCAGGAGGCACAGCCAAAGAGGCAGCGCCAAATGAGAACTTGAAGCTGAGGACCCAGGGAGGTGAGCTGCAAAGGAGTCAGGGGTTCAAGCAGGACAGGGGCGAACACAGCAGGCATAGCAGTGGTAACCGGGATACACAGGGGCCAGAAGGAGAGATCCTGTAACACAATCCTTGGAGCTTGTACTAATTTGCAAAGTGACCCCTGGGAGGGGAAAGATTCCCCACCCCTGCTTTAGGTGTTACTTAAACACAGGCTCTTTCCTTTACAGTATCTTACGTTGAAGGCAAGACCCCCTCACTGAATTCCCAGCCCTCAACACCTCAGGCAAAATTCAGATTCCTCTTGTGTACTTAGACCTTCCTTGGCACTCTGCTATGCCTGGCCTCCACCAGCCAGCTCCTTTATCCCAGTCCTGGGTTAGCACCCTGGTCAGCTCACTGTCTCTACAGAAGTGCAGAACTCCTTCTTACCCATTGCTGGCAGTCAACTGCCTGCTTCTCAGGGGTGGCAGCTTTTATACCCCAGAAGGGGGTGTGACCATGGGAGGCAGGAGCTCCCTTAAAGATAAAGACCCCGCTGCACCATGACTTACTTCCCAGAACAAGTTGCATACTGCAGGGACTTACTGTCCCATCTGTTACATACCCAAACTGCATGGACCAACAAGACCACTGCCAGCACTCAACATTTCTTGTAGACCCCCATGCAACTGCTAGAGATGGCTGCAGAGTGGCATGTGCTTATTGCAGCTTATCATGGCTGCGCTGCGCAGAGGGTGGATTTCAGTCGGAGCCAGGTGCTGACACATGGTCAGAGCTGGGAAGAAGAACCAGGGAGACAGCAGAATCATTAGGGATGTGTGAACAGAACCGAGTTCAGAAATTCACTTCGGTTCAGTTCGAAAATCGAGTTCGGTTCAAAAATTCGGTTTGATCATCCGAACTATTCGAGTTTGGTCAAATTCCAAACTTCCAAACCAAGTTCGTACATTCAAAACCGTTTTCCCGCCCCCTTCCGAACTGGTTCAAATTCGACCGAACAGTTCGGTCGAATACGAGTTCAGTTCAAAGGTTCGGTTCGGTCAACTGAACTATTAGACTTCGATCTGAACTCCGAACTTCCGAACCGCATTCGCACATCCCTAAGACTCATAGCCCAGAAACCAGAACAAGGATCAGAGCCATGGAGTCAGTAGGAGTAGAGTGGGCAGGAGGCCAGGCAAGGGCTGGAGAGCAGGCTGTGACTCAAGAGATGATGGTCCAACACAAGACACACACACACACACACACAGAGACACAGAGTAAGGGACATGGGGTGTAGGGCATCCGAGACATGGGCAGAGCTAGGATTGGGACACAGGGCTAGGATTAAGGTCAGAACAGGGAGGCAGGATGGAAAACTGGGGACAACTTAGGCTGGAAACAAAATTGGGCTTTAAGCAAAAGGTTGAAGCAGGGCTAGAGACAAGGTTAAGGCAGGGCTGGGAGCAAGCAAGCCTTATATGCTGTCTCACATGGGGGGGATGGCTAGCCTGGGACAAGGGGAAGGCCTCCAGGGCAGCATTCCAGGATGAGTCAGGAACGGTGGCACTACTCCATAACCACCAGAGATGCAGCAGTGGCACTGCTCCATAACCACCAGAGATGTGGGTTTGAGGCCCAAGCCCCGACACACACAAATCCAGGTTGCCATTACATTGCTTGGACACTTCTCGTTTCCTGTGTGCCTTTCATATAGCCCCAAACAGCCAATGGGGAAGCAGGTGGTGCTGGCCAGTCAGACCTGGGGAAGTGGTATACTCCAGGCACTAAATGCTGCAGTTCCCCAATGACAGTGAAGTCACAGTTAGAACTTCTGCTTGGGACCTGCATTCAAGTCCAACAAGGTCTTCCAGTGGGCAGCTTTGGTGCCTACTGGTGCCAAAGCCATCTAAGTGGGGGAATCTCGGAAGTTAACTATAATGTAACTGTGCTAGCCCTGGGTCTACACCCAACACATGTGTCTTATGGTCACCCCTTGGTCTCTCTTCCACTAGAACTGGCTGGCCCGCTCTTTGTCTTAGCCACAACCAGTTTCACAAACCATTTCTACAGGCCATTTAGCACAAACTTGTGGGCCACCAGTGAATTATAATCTGTAGATACAGGGTGAGAACTGGTCTAGGTAACTTCCATGCAGACTTAAGAGACCAAGATGGAAAATATGTTCTGCCTCACTCTTGGAATAAGAACATAAGAAGTTCCATACTGGGGTCAAACCAATGGTACATTTAGTCCAGCATACTTTCTCCAACAATGGCCACCTCCTGTTGCTTCACAGAAATACACCACAGAAGTCCATTCTGTGCTCTTTACTCCCAGCTCCCGAGAGTCAGAGGCTGCATTCCCCAACCAACTTGACTAATAGCCATTTATGGATCTATCCTCCAAGAACTTATTTAATCCTTGTTTAAACCCAGTTATGCTACTGGTTTTCACAGCATCCTCTGGCAATGACTTCCCAAGTTAATTTTACATTTAATGAAAAAGTACTTCCTTTTGTTTGTTTTAAATCTGCTGCCAGTTAGTTTCAGAATATCCTCTAGTACTAATATTGAGAGGGTAAATAACAGCTCCCTATTTTCTTGTTCCACGTTACTCATGATTTTATAAACTTCTATCATATCCTCTCTCTGTCGTCTCTTTTACAAGCTGAAGAGTCCTTACCTATGGAGCCTCTCCTCTTATGGAAGCTGTTCCTTACCCTTGATCATTTTTGCTGCCTTTCTCTCTACCTTTTTGATTTTGCTAGGTCTTTTTTTAGATGAGGCAACCAGAACCACACATAGCATTCGAAGTGTGTTCACACCATAGATTTATATGGCAGAATTATGATATTTTGCAAGATTGATCCTTGCAGGGACAGTTGTTCCACTCGTAATTTTCAGTGATGTAAGTCACTGACTCCCAGTTTTTACCTCCAGAGACTATTTCACAGTCTAACACATCCCAGTCCTAGTTCTGTGTATTCCATGCAGTGTTTTCCTATAGGATGTAAACATGACAAAGAAACAGACACCATGTCCTACTCAACATCAAACACTCAAGACCACCCCAAAATGCTGCTGCTGTTCATTTCTACAGCATCTCTTTTTCCTGCTTCAGGCAAGCTGGAATAAGCCTGTGTACCTTTAAGCAAACAAACAAACAAATAAAATGTCACCGTGGAGATGCTGGGGGTTCTGAGAATGCAATTGATGCTGGAGCTGTCTAGAAAGTAGACATTCATGTGGGATGCAACATTTCTGCAGCTATGAAACTTCTCACTTCTGTCCACTACTTCACTGCCAAGGTCACCCACCTTGTCTTGATCGTGTTCGATCCTTCCCAATCCTCTCTTCCTACCACTGGCTTACTCTCCTCCTCTTTCACATCCAGCACAAATTCCTTGTTTTCAGCTACAAGGCTCTTCATGGCCTTGCTCCCATCTAACTTTCTGCCCTCACGTCCCACTATATTCCAATCTGGGAACTTTGCTCCTCCTCTGATGCCACCCTCACCCACCCGAGTCTCCTGCTCCCTATTCGTCTTCTTCCCTTCTCCCATGCTGCTCCCTATTCCTGGAAATTACTCCCTGAACACATACACTCTGTTCCCTTCCTCCCAGTCTTCAAATTCCTTCTAAAAACCTACCTCTTCTGTCAGATTTTCCCTAGCTCCTAACCCTCCTCTCTGATGCTTCTCCTTATATGTCCCTTACTGCAGGATCCCCCTCCTCCCCTCGTACCTAATCTAGGCATGTGCAGTTGTAACTTCCCAACTTCATTAATGTATCCCTGGTTAATTTTGCAAGGATCGAGAAACGGTAGCAAGTAGGGCTGTAGCGGAATGTCGCAGTGATAGCTAATTCCGCCGGAAACAGCGTTTCCGCAATTAGTGGTACGGCGTGGCAGAGGCTTTCATTCCGCTAGTTTCATTCCGCTACTTCCGCAGTTCCGCTAATTTCATTTGGCTACTTCCACAAACTTCGCAAAATAGCGGAAACATGTCATTTTCGCTATGTCCGCCATTCCGCCAGCGCCACAAAATAGCAGAAAAGCGGTTTTCCGACAGTTTCCGCAATTTTTCCGCAATTCCACAATTTGCAGAATGCCGGCGGAATTAGCAGAATGTCTGCAGAAAAGCCACGGTGTGGCGTGGCCAATTCCGAAATGGTGGAATGGAATCGCGGTGCGGTAACAGCTGCTGCTGCATCAGCCCTAGTAGCAAGATCTCAAGAAGATCTCACTAACAGTTCAAGATGTCTCAAGATTCTTGAAAAAAATAAAAACTGCTCTGTGCATGTGCAAAATGGCCACTGCAGCTGTTCTGTGCACACGCGACCCTTTTCATGGATGGTGTGGGCTGCGTCAGTGCTATTTTCGAAAAGGGCAGCTGGTTTGCACATCACAGAATCAGCTGCCCTTGCCAACACCATGAATTGGGCCTGGAAGACTATGGAGAACCAGTGCAGAGACCGGAGCACTGATGTAATGTGCTCGTGGTGACCCGTTCCTGTAAGAAGACGGGCCACCTCATTCTGAACCAGCTGCACTCTCCAGACCGTCATCAAGGATAGCCTCACGTAGAGTGTGTTGCATAGTCCAGTCTTGAGGTGATGAAAGCATAGATGATGGTGGCTAGGTCAGAGTCTGAGACGTACAGTCAAAGACGTCATACCAGATGTAATTAGCGAAATGCGCCCCTCGCCACAACTGCTACCTGGGCATCCAGGCGAAGCTGCGGATCGAGAAGCACCCCCAGACTCCGTACCTGAGGGGCAAATGGAGGGCAGACCCCGTCAATGACGGGTGCCACCGCTCTCAGCCCCTCCCACCAGCATCACCTCAGTCTTGTCAGGATTCAGCTTCAGATGGCTCGCCCTCATCCAGTCCCCCACAGCCGCCAGACATCGTGAAAGCACCGACACTGCCGGGCCTGGGTCAGATGAAAAAGAGAGGTTAAGTTGGGTGTCATTAGCATACTGATGACACCACAAACCAAACCCTCTGACAACCTCGGCCAAAGGCTGCATTCACATGTTGAACAGGAGAGGGGACAGAATAGAATCTTGCGGGACTCCACACGAGGTCCCGAGGCGATAATGAACCATCACCCAGTACCACACGTTGAGTTCTCCCAGCCAGGAAAAAACGGAACCATTCAAGAACAGTCCCACCCACCCCAGCTCGGTCCCGCAAGCAGGCCACCAACAACTCATGGTCAATGGTATCAAATGCAGCCGAGAGATCCAACAGGATCAACAGGGTCGACCGACCCTGGTCCAGCTCATAGCAGAGGTTGTCGACACAAGTGCAATCTCGGTGCCAAAACCCAATTAAAAGCTGGACTGCACGGGATCTAGAAAACTGATCGGTCCAGATGTCCCTGTAGCTGCTGAGTCACCACCCGCTCAATAACCTTCCCTAAAAAGGAAGGTGAGAGACTGGCCGATAGCTGGCCAGGGAGTCAGTGTTCTTAAGCAGAGGCCGCACTACCGCCTCCTTGAAACAGCCCGGCACTCTGCACTCCCTAAGGGAGGCATTGACCACCACAGCCACCAATGGCCCCAAAGTCTCCCAGCTGGCCTTGACCAGCCAGGAGGGGCACGGGTCAAGTTTGCAACAGGTGGCTCTACCGGCCCACCTCAGCGGGCGACACCCACTGAAACCAATCCCATAAAACAGGTTAAGGCGGGGCTTCCATTACCTCTTACTACAATAAGCATGGCGTGAAAGTCATGGTGAATGAGTGATTTTATCCACAAAAAAGGTCGACAAACAAGTCACAGCAAGCACTGGAAAATTCCAGTTCCAGGCGGAGGGAGACCGGACTAACCAACCCCTCCACCACCTGGAAGTCCCTTCCCCCGGAGGTTTATTTGAATCGGAACCTAAACATCTCCCAGAGGTGGTGCAAGACTTTTGTTTAAAAAAGCATTTGGCAGGTGGGGATAAAGAGGGGTTGATGGTAGGTTTTGTGTGAGGTTGGGTGGGGGAGTGTCAGAGTTTGTATGCTGTTTTATGTGTTATAACCTGTTTTATTTGTTTTGTAAGCTTCCTTGAGCCATTTGGGAAGGGTGGGGTAAAACTGGAAAAATAAACAAACAATGCACAGAGGGTGGGCTGATTTTTGGTTTTGTGTATTGTTTTAATCACAACCTTTACAAGGACTAGGGTCAGCAGTAGAGCTGAAGCAGGTACTTTATTCAGTACCTGTGGGCAATACCTGCATTTTCAAGTACTGCACTGAGTACTTGACAGGCTACCCACGTACTGACTGGGTACCTAGCTACCTGAAAAAAATCAGTAATTTCTGGCACCGACTTCAATTTTTCTGAATACTGATCAGTAGATCAGGGCAGAAATCCAAAAAAAACAGGATGGAAATCTGAAAAATCAGGACTAGAAGTCAAAAACTGAGACCGGGACTGGATGTCAACTTTCTGAGATGGAAAACAAAAAAATAGGTTTTGGAAGTCGAAAGATTGGGACAGAAGTTGAAAAATTGGTACCAGAAGTCGACATTCTGGGACATTGGGTACCCAAATCAGATTGCAATTATGTTGAAGCGGGTACTGGAAATTCATTGGGTATACATATACCTGGTGTTGCAGGTACTCATTTCAGCTCTAGTCAGCAGCTACTTTTACTGCTTGATGAGAGCTTTCCATCCATCAGCATTCCATTTTCAACTCTGAGAGACATGGAGCAGACTGTTTTGTTTTCAGTACCCTGTAGGCATACACAAATGGGCTGGAAATAATTGCTTGCCCAGCAGAAGAAGCCATGCAAATGGGTTCAATGCAGGAGACTGAACAGGTGTGATATATACAAACACACATGTCCACACACAAAATTATTATATGTATATAACAGGGCAGGCCCGTCTGAGCGTAAGTCCCCTCACGATCTGACCCCAAACAGTCACACAATTCCAGGTGCCATTTTATTTTCAAACCAACCTAAAAGGGACACAGTCCCAAACCTAAGTATAGCAAAACCTCTTTATACACTCAGATTCCTTCCTGTTGAGGCAAGCCCCTCCCTAGGCTCCTAGGCTTCCTAGTATCCAGGCACAAGCCAGGGGTAAAGCATCCCCGAGCCTCTTCTGTTCTGTCACATCCATGATCTTCTCATCAGTCCTGATGGCCCAGGGCTTCCATCACTCAGGCCCTTTCTCTGGCCTTCCTTTCTTGCAATTCCACCCAGTCAGAGCTAGAGCCCTGCAGACCAAGCCCAATGGGACCCAAATGGCCCTGTTGGGTTTCGTTCAGGAGCCTTCCTAGCCCAAACCCCTCAAACTTAAGCTGGGCCAGGCTTCCTGTGGCCAAGAGGCCCCGCCCCCATGGAGCACCATGACATCCCAGAGGTGGGGCCACATAATAAAAAGGATGGGCAATATCTTAACCCTGCTCTTTTCCAAATGTGTTCCCTTCCCCCACGAAGCACCATGACATCACAGTGCTCCAAAGGGGTGGAACTATAGCAGAAAGGAGCAGGGTTAAGGCATTTCCTTGCCCCTTTGCTGACACTGGGCTGCAGCCACTTCCTCTACATCAGGACTGGACTTGCATAGATATATGCAATGGGCAAAATCCTCATTCACCCAGGTGCACAAGGGGGTTGCATGGGCATAAGCCGCATTCAGAAATGCTGCACTAAACTTATGTGGTTGGTGAATCCTCATTCAGAGCGAGAAGCATCATTATGCAACATAAGCAGTCAGTGGGCAGCCGCTGCCTGTAATGTGGGAGTGCGAGACAACTCTCAGTATGTATGCTCCAGATACAAGGGGTCAGACTACACGTATGGGCTGATCATGCAGGGGGGATGTGTTGGATTCTGGGAGGTAGGTGACACTGTATGTGTAAGTGAGTAGGTGGTGCGCAATGATGCCTCTCACTGAGAATGAGGATTTGTTATCCACTTGAGTCCAGTGCGCCAGTTCAGGGCACATTGTAAGTAACACATGCTCAACTATACATTAAATGGGTAGTAAATTTTGTACCTGCCCTGCTATCTTGGGTAGCCTATTGGTTACCCAACTGGAATCCACAAATCATAGAATGTCGGAATTGGAAGGGGTCGCGGCGGTCATCTAGTCCAACCCTGATTGGCTGCAGGATGACTACAGCTACAACATCCCTGTCAATGGCCATGCGACCTTCTTTTGAAAAAAACCTGTGATAGAGAACCTACAACCTCCATAGGGAGCTTGTTCCATCGCCAAAAAGCTCTTCGTGTTAGGAAGTTTTTCCTGGTATCGAACCAATATCTACCTTTCTACTGTTTGAACCCATTATTTCTAGCCCTATCTCTGTAGCATTGAAGAACATTTCCTTGCCATCTTCTTGGTGGCAGTTCTTTAGATATTTAAAGGCATCTATTATGTGAGATGTGCAGTATCCAGCAGCCATTTGCACATGTGCAGAGCATTTTTAGGGTTTAGAGAATCTCATGAGATTCGAGAAACCTCAAAAAAAGCTCTGAAAATGCACAAAATGGCTGCCGGGGGGCCACACATGCGCAGAATGGCCGCAGTGACCATTTTATACATGTGCAGAGCAATTTTTGAGGTTTCTCAGAATCTCATGAGATTCTCAAGAACCCTTGTCGGAACGTGCAACTCATTGGGGTTGCATCTTGCGTGTTCTCGTGAGAATAGAAATTCATTCTCATTTCACCCCTAATCCTGTCTCCGACAGTGGCCAATCTTGGCTGCTTGGAAGAAGTAGGTCACAATGGAGTGATCCATTCCCTGTTGTTCACTCCCTGCTTCCGACAGTAAAAGGTCACATTACCCCATTCCTACTTGGCTAATAGTCATTAATGGACCTACCCTTGAAGAACTTATCCAATCCTTCCTTAAACCCAGCTATACTAATGGCCTTGACCACATCTTCTGGCAACAAATTACACAAGTTAATTGTGTGTTGTGTGAAAAAATACTTTCTTGTACATGTTTGTTTTAAATCTGATTCTACTTCCAATTCGTTTCATGGAGTGTCTCCTAGATCTAGTACTATGAGAAGGTAAATAACTACTCCCTATTTATTTGTTCCACACCACTCGGGATTTTATGAACTTTTATCATATCCCAATAATCTCTTCTTCAAGCTGAAGAGCCCTAACCTAAAGCCTCTCTTTGTTTGGAAGCTGTTCCATACCATTTATCATTTTTATTGTGCTTCTCTGTATCTTTTCTAGTTCTACTATATCTTTTTTGAGATGGGGCAACCAGAACTGCACACAATACTCAAGGTGCAGACCTGGTCACACCAAACATTTATATAGAGGAATTATTATATTTTCAGTTTTATTCTCTATCTCTTTCTGAATGATTGCTAACATTTTTTTCATTTTTTTTATGGCACCGCACACTGAGCTGAGGATTTCAATGTACTGTCCACAATGATGCTAAGATCCTTCTCCTGAGTGATGACTCCTAATTCAGGTCTTTTTCAAATGAGCCAGTGGTGCAGGGGGGATGGGTGTGCAGCTGTGGTGGATGTGCGGCACGTGGGTGGCCCATTACACGGACACCCACCCACCTCCACCCATCTCCACACACAGGGGCACCTCCATTTTCTCCAATGCCTCTGTGCATGGGGGATCGGTGGAGATGGGTGGAAGTGGGTGGAGCACGCACACTCCCACCCACTCCCACCGGTGGTCACACGGACATCTCCCCCCCCCCC
>QEPC01010142.1:1247923-1261197 GCA_003113815.1 Sphenodon punctatus
TGTGCGTGTGCTGTGTGTGTCGGCTGTCAGCCTGTTCTCCCTCTTCCCCCCTCCCTTCCCGTTTCCCTTGTGTGGGCGTTCCCTTGTGTGCCTTTTGGCTTCGTTTGCCCTCAGTCGGCCATGTCTGTGTCCTGCCCCTGCCCGGTGCCTTGTGGGAGGTTTGCGCCCGGCGGGGGTTTGGCTGCACGTCTGTTGTGCTGCCCCGGTCCGCGATGGTTCGGGCCGGTTCCCGGCCGCGGTCCCGTTCCCGGCACGTCTGTTTGGGTCGCTTTTCCACCCCCGCGCGTGGTTGCGCTGTTCACCCCCCCGGGGGTTCACTGTGGTGAACCGCCCGCCCGTAACGTCTGAAATCACCCACAGCTGCCAGTAATATCATAAACACTGAAAACCAAAAGGTTTTAAAATATGTGCGGCTGGCAAATGAAATAACAAACGTAGACACATGATCTGAAGTCAAAATGATGCCAGTAGTTCTATTAGTAAATGGATTCGTATCTGAGAACTTTAGAAGATGCCTTGAGGAAACTGGTATCCAAATTATAGCAGCTTATCAAATACAAAAAGCCATTATCCTGGAGACGACAAGAATTATCCGACATGTACTTGATCTGTTATATTAACAGTTTGGTTATTTACTATGAATGCTTTAATAAACCAGGAAACTAAGAAGGCCAAATACGGCATGATATAGTTGGAAGCATTGTACACTGGGTGGTTTTACAAGAACACAGAGGACAGGTACTACCGCTATATCCCAGACAAGATAGTAGCAAATGAGAGCTTGAAAAAAATGTTCTGGAACTTTTCAATCACTTCTGAGGATGTGGTGTATGGTGCTAGAAGAGCAGATTGCCAACTCTGCTCCCGTGGTTGCTGCCTGCTTTTTTCCTGTCCTCCCTGCTTAGGAGTGAAGATGGTAAGTATGAGAGTGGGCTTTGTGTGCACATGGGCTTCAGTCTGTGCTGAGCCCAGTCCAAACCAAAGGAGAAGCCAGGAAGAGTCCATGTGAGGCATACAAACTCCTCACAGGGGATAAAGAGACGGTCACTTCCCCACCCGCCTCCCCTGTTACCTGCTCTTTTCAATTGCAGTGCTGGAGGCACCAGGAGCTGAAAACCCACTCACCGTCTTCAACCTGCTCACTGTGAGCATTAGCTGGGTCACCCACCTGGGGTTCAGGAAGGAATTATTCCTGTAGCATAACTGGCTTGAAGACAGTGAGATTTTTTTAAAAACCTTCCCTTCAGTGCCAGTGCTGCCCACAGGAGTGGTGGTTGAGCATCTTTGCAGGTGTTTAAGAAGGGTGGGGTTTTGTGTATGTTTTTTCTTATGCAGTGATTTTATTGTTGCAACACTGCAGGTTTGGTCGACTGCTGATGAAAGAAAGAATATCAGCACCGGAGTGCTAACTTGGAAATTGAGAAGCGTCTCATTGAGAGACTAGTGGGTGAGGGGAATAAGCGCTGGGCTAAAGCAGTCTGTGGCTTTCATCTCACCCCCACAGGGTACAGGGGGCTCACTCTCACCCAAATGGCCTGTGGATGTGGCTGGGAAAAAATGGGGGCATGGAAAAACATAAGTATAATTCTTATCCTTTGTGGTGCATGGGGATCTCATAATAGGGGTCTTGCATCAGCACTGCACAAACAGGAAACTAGCTACTATAATAAGAGCATGGCCCCCTCAGAAAGCAAAATGGATTAGTATCTTATAACGAGGGTGGGGAACCTCCAGCCCATAGGCCAACACCAGCCACCAGTTGGTTTTTATTTGGCCCCTTTCCAATGCCTCATTCTGGCCAATGGATCTAGTCCCTACCCTCAAGCCCAAACAAGTGAGCTCGGGGGAAGGGAGTGGAAGTGAGGGCATGCACTCAGGGACAAAGGATGGATCCATGACGTAGAGTTATGACCGAAATTGCTTGCATTGTACGTAACAGGGATAGCCAGATAAGTATCTTTAATGGAGCTCTCCTTTTTTAGATCAGCGGAACATTATTTACCAATAAGAAACACTTTTAGTGTCTATGCAGATTACCTCTCAAAGTTGGTATTGAAAGACCATAGGAGATTGTTTACTAGGGCTAGACTAAACTGTTTGGACTCTGCACTGTTGGAAGGGAAATTTTAAAAAATACTCCTAGGACAGTGCCTCTGTCCCTGCCCTAAGGATGAGGCAGAAACAGTTGCCCGTGTTTTGCTTAATTGCCCATGATATGAAGAAGCCTGGGCTAAACTATTGTTCCCACTTTTGAGTAAAAATTAGGGCAGGGCAGGAGGCTGAATTGATCCAATTACTACTATCCGATAAGTCCGCTTCTATGAGCCTAAGGGTGGCCAGCTTTTTGGTCTCAGCCAATAGGAGAAGGGCAATATTTGTCAAGTCTGGTATAAAGGGGTGATGACTTAGCAGTCCTCTTTAGGGTTAATTACCATTTTTTGAACTTTTTACCTCACTGTCATTATTGTTATTATTGTATTTCCACCTTTCGCCAATAGGACTATGAGTTATGACATGATTTATTGTATTTTATCTTTCTACAGCTTAAATGCTTCACAATAAACTTATTAATTATTATTAGAGAGTTCTGACCTAGCTTCTCCCCTTCCTTTCCCCATCCTGCACACACTCTTTAAGACAACTCCCAGCTAGCCTGTGGGGCTTTTACTAATTTTCAAATTGGCCTGTGGGAGGAGAAATCTTCCCTATCCCTGCCGTACAATATTATTAAAGATGATCATATCTTAAATGTATTTATTAATTTAAATTTATACCCCACCCTTCCCATTAACGCTCAGGGTAGCTTACAAGCTACAGCATAAAACATATAAAAGTCCCAAAAAATCACCTTACAAACCCCATCCCATCCCAACCCCATCACTGATGTTTTGGTCTATGCTAGACCCACATTTGTGAGAAAATAAGAAGGAAAAGGAGGAAGCGTAGGAGACGGAGGAAAAACAGAAGCAGAAGAAAATTTGCATTTCTTCATTCATTCCACCAATAAAATGCAGTCATCTCTGAGTTTAACCTCAAAGCAGCATCACACAACAGGTAAGGCAGGAAGTGAAGAACACTGTACCCTGCTGAACCTCCAGGGAGACTAAAGAGAGGCAGAATGCAACCACTTGCTTTGGAAATTGACCAGGACACTGGAGCCAGCTCCTTAACTGGTATAAATTAGCCTAACTCCTCTACTAAATTATGGTGATTGACACCACCTGAGGATCTTATTTTCTGATTGGTACAAAAAGTGCAATGGAAACCAAAATACCCATAGGGGATGAGGGAAATAATGTCAGCTGAAAGAAGTCACTTCTAGCAGAATGGAGTTACCCAGCCAGCACATACCAGTATGCGGAGGAAATGGCACCACCTTACGGAGTTATCTGAGTCACAATTTCCTGTAGCCCCTGACTCACGGTTTTCCAACTGGCGGCCCATCCAGATCCAAACTCTGCATGTTTAAATCACATATTTTGTGTTTGACTACTATGGCAAATCAAATCAAATGTATTGTTTGCACAAAGGCATCACAAATACACATATAAAAACAACTAACATATCACATTTTGGCCAAACCCACAGCCTATAGTCAGCAGACATTAAACAACTAGCAAGGACTCCCCAAAACCTTTTTCCTCAAATGCATGGCCACTACAGCAAACTTAACAACCTGGGCTCTTATTACAGGAGAGGTATCCCGTAAATGAAGGGACAAAGCATCCTGTTGACTACATGGACCTAGTCCCAAGACCACTGGTTCCAATAATTCATGATGTTATACCTTATATAATGGACAATCAAAAAACACATGATTGAGAGATTCCACAGCTTCTAGCGAGCAGCATTTGCGAAGTCTCTGGTGGTAAGGGATTTTAATAACTCTGCCCTCTGTAACCACAGAAGGCAACAAGGCAAAAAGAACCAAGGTAAAAGCAATACTATTTGGCCAATTATAGAGGGAAGAAAAATATTTGGTAGGACCCACATGGGGTGGGAAACCTTTATAAGCATCAGATATTTTTTATCCCTGCTTGTGGCTGCATGGGCCTGGAACTCCTGATCATTGATTCTTTGCTTGTTCAGTGGGAAAGCACTAACAAAAGACAAATTGGGGGGGGGAGGGGATTACAGAAAAACCTAGGGTCAAAAGCAAGGATTTCACCCTCTTTTCCCATGGACCCGGCTTTGGCATCACAGAAGTCAGACAAGCCAGGTGACTCTGGGCATGAATCCTAAGATGTAACCAAAATTTTAATATTCTTGTTTTAGCTAAGGCTTTCAACAAGGAGAGGACCAATTCTGCTCTCAGTAGTATGACTGGACAACTCCTTGGTACATGCAAGATGGTACGCATTAACTTATTTTGAACAACCTCTAAATCATGCACAAATGATGGTCCCCATATTGAGATCCCATGCAAAATTTGTGCAGGGACCTTTGCCTGATAAACTTTGAGTGCCGGGATGACCAATTTTCTTCCCTTAGAAAAATAGAAGCTAGAAATAACCCTAGAGATGTTTTCAGCATGCTGCTTAGGTGATTTAAATTGACACTGCCATGACATAGAGTGAGAAAATGTAACCCCCAGACATTTATATTCTGTAACTTGCTCTATAGGGGTGGAGTTTATAAACCAATTGTGCATTATACAAGTTTGTCCAACTACCAGCACTTTAGTTTTAGAAAAATTGATATCGAGTAATTCCCTAGAACAGACAGAGGCAAATTCATCCATAAGCCTTCTTTAACCCACTTGAGTCCAGGAAAATAAAATCATGTCATTGGCAAATAGGAAAAGAGACAGGGGCAAATTATCCGATTAGACCAGGTGGAAAGCGTGATCCTTCAAAGATGGAATTATATCATTAATAAAAATATTAAAGAGGAGGAGAGCAAGCAGGCAACCCTGAAACCCTGACGAACCCCTCTTGTAACGGGTACCTGATCAGAAAGCTGACCGAGCCATCCCACCCTTACCTGCAAGGTATTACCCTGGTGGAGTGCCTTAATTAGAAAAAGTAATCAGTGATCAGTATTTGTACAAGGTCACTTAAACCAGAGGCGTTCTTGGTTGATGGAATTGAACGCCATCTTAAGGTCAATGAAACAAATATACAGAGCCTGTCCTGTACTAAGGCGGGCATACCAGGTAATAAGTTGGTTAAGAACAAAAATACAATCTATGGTCGACATTCCCTTCCGAAAACCAGCTTGTTCTTGCATAAGTAGCCCCTCCTCCTCTACCCAGCCTTGCAGATGCTGTAACAAATATCTAGAATACAACTTCGCAATGACACACAATAAACTAATAGGTCTATAATTAGTAGGGTCTTTAGGATCTCCCTTTTAAAAAATAAATAAATAGGTAACACGACACTTCTAAGCCACTCAGGAGGAAATACCCCTGAAGTATTAATCTCTGTGAAAAGTGCAGCCAAAACTGGGGCCCACCAAGAGATATTAGATTTCAAAACTTCAGCGGGAATATAATCTATACCCGGAGCTTTGTTAATTCTAAGTAACCCTATCAGATGCTCCACTTCCTCTATTGTAACTGGTGGCCAGGATGGACAAACTCAAGACAGGAAAGTTCTACGGACTGTACCAATGGGGATCCTGAAAAAAGATTACAAAAGTGCATCCCCCAGACCTGGGCAGTCATATTAATCCCTTGAACTGGATTAACTAGAGCCCTGGAACTATTTATAAGATTCCAAAAGAGTTTGGCATATTTGTCTCTTGCTGCTTGATCCAGTTTCTCTCAAGCCCCTAGTAAAAAGGCATACTTTTTGTTCCTGAGAAGCAACTTGTAATTCAGCTTAGCCTCTGAATAATTTTGGAGGTCCTCTGAAATCTTAGAGCTTCTTAAATGTCAGGCCTGTCTCCTTAGATCTGACCTAGCCAATCGGCATTCCTTATTAAACTAATGGGCCCACTCCCTGGACAAATCAGGGGCTACTTCTACAGTAATCACCAAACAGGGCCTCAAAGCCTCAACAATTGATTTGAAACATTCCACAACTGGATCCTTCTTATCCATAATCCTATCTTTCAAAACATACAATACGGCAGGGGATACCAACATCTAGGAGATAGACTCACTTAACTGGGATGACCATTTAAATCTACGGGTCGCCGTCTCCCTTAACCAGCTACTATAACAATAAAGTACCCTGGTTGCATGATGAGAGATTTTTGTGCAATCCGTCCCACTAGCAAATTGCTGTGAGGTATTTCAGCCCAAGGTGGTCAAGGCATTGGACATCCCTGTCCTAAATTATCCCTACAACCATCCGATTCACAGGATTTCTGGGTCAGAAGGCCTGGCTTTCTGAGCACGAGCCTATGGGAGCCACTCCTTAGATGGCTGAATGGAGTTATTTGTTTATTTCCATGTCCCCAGCTCTTGTACACGCTTGAGCAGCACGTACAAACCACATTTCACAGAAGATCCAAAGAGAATCTCCAGCCACAAGATCAGTGAACATAAGAACATTAGTACCATACTGGGTCAGACCAATGGTCCATCAAGCCCAGCATCCTGTCTCACTCTCCGACAGTGGCCAATCACAGTTGCTTGAGAGAAGTACCCAACAGGTCACAATGGGCTATCCATTCCCTGTTGTTCACTCCCAGCTCCCAACAGTAAGAAGTTATGAGCCCTAAACCTACTTGGGTAATAGTCGTTAATGGACCTACTCTCCAAGACCCACATCCCCAGGCCATATTTCCAGGTAGCTCCTCCTCTGAAAAAACACGGGAGAAGAAGCACCCATTACCAAAAAAGCAAAAGGTCACCAAATGCAGGTTCTGGCAAATCAACAATGAGAGTGAATTCCGAAGCCCAAAGAGCTCCCACTTAGAACCGCCCACCACCAGAAGGGACCTACAGTTTCTTAAAGGGAGAAAAGCAACATCTGGAAACAGCCAGAACCCCTTTAGACTCAAAAAACAGTATTCAGGGATCCATTGTTCATACACATAGTTATAATAGATGCAGGTGGTGCAGCTGCACTGGGATCCAGGTGCCTGGGAGGTTCACACCCATGTGGAATTCACCCCCAAGTGAATAGGTGAATGGATGATAAACACCCACTGAAGATTTGCTAAGTGCCTGAGGGGGACCACACCAAGGCACATTCCAACCTAGGTACGCCTCTGCCATTGTCAGGCAGCACAGAGCACATGTGCTTCGTGTGAATAGCACTACTTAGTAAGAGGTTCCCAAACATTTGGGGGCTCTGGTGCACCAACTCTTCAGCAATGCTTTCATGGCACATCCATGCATGCCTGTTGATATAAGCCACATGGGCTCATACTTAAGCTGACTACAGCACTGGGCATCACTTTATCAGTGGAGCACAGAGGATAAGGTGTTGGACCTGGACCTAGGAGACCAGACTTCAGGTTCCATGAAACAAGTTCACTGGGTGACCTTGGGTCAGCCCCTATGGAGGAAAATAGATGACAGTGGTGAGGTGGCTCCCTGGCCTGCTCCGGGACGAACCACTACAGCTGCCACGCCTTGGGTTGGTAGGGAGAGCTGGTCTCACGTGTAGCCCTCCCCCCATAACCCGAGTGTGGGAGCTGATGTCACAGGTCCCTCCATGACTCGGGTGGGGCCCCCCATCAGCTCAGCTGTTTGGCGGGCTGGGTGCACACACCAAGCAACTGGTGGGGGGAGCCCCAGGAAGACCCCCATCAGCTGCTTGGCAGGCTGGTGAGCACACCAAACAGCTGATGGGGGGAGACAGGAGCGCCCCCAACAGCTGTTTGGCAGAACCTCTCCATCACTGTTTGGTGCTTGCACTGGCCCGCCGGACAGCTTATGGTAACCCTACCTATCCTCATTTAAATGCCTCTTGATACATAGGGTGCCTCTAGATGGATAGCAGCTCTGCTGCTGCCTGCGCCAGCCCACTTCACCCTGGCTTGGCCAGTCAGTCTAAAGGTGCGACCAGATGTGCAGGTGAAGCAGGCTGTCCCTGCTCTGGGGCTCCAGAGCAGGGACTCCAGAACATCCCAGACTGCCACCAG
Organism: Sphenodon punctatus; assembly: GCA_003113815.1. Classification (NCBI taxonomy): domain Eukaryota; kingdom Metazoa; phylum Chordata; class Lepidosauria; order Sphenodontia; family Sphenodontidae; genus Sphenodon; species Sphenodon punctatus. Next base: position 1,255,967 of record QEPC01010142.1, read on the forward strand.
CAAAGCGGGCCAGTCAAACCCAGGGGCACTGGCCTAGAGTGGAGCTGCTGTCTGTCTGTCTGTCTGTGGGGAGGACTCATGCTGCAGCTCCACTCCCAGCTGACTGTTGCCCCAGACAACACCATAGAGTTGCAGGTGCCAGCCTAGAGTATCAGTCAATCGCGGGCCAAGGAAACGGCCGGCTCCATCTAAAGCTTTATAACTGTGTTGTACGTCGTCCCAAGCTGCCATTGCGTAGGAGGGAGCGGGTTACAAATGCACATAATTAATAAATAAATTAATAAATAAATAAATTAAATAAAGCAGATGAGACTGCAAGCAGGCGAATGCAGGAGTGCCCCCCCAGATCAACTCTGGGGGCAGGCAGCCTCTGCGTCTATCTGTTTATACCCATTGAGTCATCCCCATAGATTCTGCCACCCCCAGAAGTACCCCGATCACATTACTCCATGCCCAGCTTCCTAACTGGCTGCCTATCCAGAAAACAGCTGCCCAGCAGCCACAGGAAGCTGGGTGGGTCAATGCTCCCATTTCCTCTTCTGCTTCCTGTGCTTGTTCTGCCCTTACCCTGTTCCTCAGCCTGCTCCTTCTTTCTGCCTGATCCCGATCCAGTCCTTCCCTGACCTCAAACCTCATCTGTTCCTTTCTCCAAGAGGAAGGCTCTCCATAATCCTGGTGTGTCTGTAGGGTTATCACCTTTTTCAGTTTGACCCTGAGTGTTAACAAAAGTGACAGTCAAGCACCGCTGTCACAACCCGACCCATGTTGAGAACCTGTCAGCAACACGGTCACAACTGTGTCCAGTTGGTCAACAAATGTGCCAGTGGCAGGACTACTGGGGAGGGCAGGGAGCCGCATAAAAGTGTGGCCAGCCCTGCCCCCACACTATGCCCAGCACCCCGCCATGACAGGCAGACCTAATTTGGGCCAGGTCACAGTGGCCATAACAAACATAACCCTCTGTGTCGCACTTTGGCCTGATCAGGCGGATGATAGCCCAGGCTGTAATCCCAGAGGTGTGGTGTCCAAGATCACAGTCTGGGCTCGCCGCTGACATATCTGGGAGCAAACACCTGGCAAGGCACTAACAAATGTGCCAGTGGCTTGTGGGCCAAAGCAGGCCACATCAGGCCACCCTCATGTTTGTTAACACCCACTGGGAGTCTCAGGGTCAAACTGAAAAAGGTGGCAACCCTATGCGTCTGTATGTCTGCATGTGTATGATGGAGATTGGTGGACAGTGTTGACAGTGTGTTCCAGGGGTTTGTCAACAGTGTGCCAGCTCCCACTTCCCCCTCTCCCTCTAATCATCCCTGATGTAACTCTACCAAACCCAGTGGCACACACCACACCAATTTTGATTCCTATTGTGCATGCAAGCCTGTGGTTGCTGTGCTGGCCTACCTAGCTTAGGCTGGTACTGCTACTGCTACTAGTTACCATGGCAACCCCATCAGGCCTTTCTGCAGTAGGCCACAATGTTGCACAGAGGCACCCCCAGTGCACAGACCCTCTTTCTAGGTATGTACACAAGCTCTCATGTGTATGGTAACAGCTCACAGGCCCCAGCTCTTGGGGGGACGGGGGGGGGGATAGAAGTGGCAGGCTGGACTAGCATTCTGCAGCCTGCAAAATGATGCTTCCTTTAGAGCTCTTTGCATAAGACATTCCTAGCACAATGCACTCTGTGTATGTCACCCAGGCTCCACCACCAACACACACATTCCATAAATCCAAAGGCATTAGTGTACCTGCATACTAACAAACCTCTGTCATTTAGCAACCTCAGCTGCTTAATGCTGTAACAAGAGGCATGATGGGAAAGAGGAACTGAACACCGTGTCCCTATTTCCAACTGCCACCAGAAAAAGAACTCCATTACACATTGGGGGATCTCCACGTAAAAAGCATGCATCGGTATCCAAAGATCTGGAGTGATCAGATTCATCATCTAAAGGCATCCCTCCATCACTCAGTCCTCTACATTTCAAGGATGTTGCCACCAGTGTGAAATCTACCAGGGATGTATCTTTTTCCCCTCCCCAGCACAGGATGTGTGTGTGTACCATCCTGAGTCACTTCTGCTGCATGACTCCAGTAGCTAAGAGAAATTGTGGCACCCATGAATATTTTTAAAAGCAGGATAAAATAACAAGCGTACAGCCTAGCTGGATGGATACACTAACTCTGAATGGAGTGTGCAGGTGGACATTTTCATCTGGGTTGGGGAAAATATACAATTATGTATATTTAAATTTCCACCCCGTTCTGTCCTTGGAATAACAGGCTCAGGGCAGGATGAACAAAAGGCAACAACGGCCTCTCTAGAACAGTGGTTCCCCAAACTTTGTCTGTATGACCCCATTTTGAAAATAAAATACAATTCCGTGACCCCAGAGAGCAACAAAACTCATGCAAAGTAAAATATCACTGTAATCGTGACTCCATCCACAAATGCTGTGATACACCCGCCCCCTCAGCATCCCAACCTATATTCAAGGAACCAGCATTCTAGGAGTGATATATGTGGGCAATGCAAATTAACATGTCACAGCCCTTTTTGAAACAGGTAAACTACACATTTGCACATTGATAGTGGGATGGGGATGTAATATGGATGCTGCTGGATTTCAATGTATTTTGCATGCAGCAGGCAAAGTGCGAGCGAAGGGTGCATGTAATGAAGATGATGTCAAAGTTTTGATGGATGGGTGAGTTTTGGAGGCAGAAGGCGAGGTGCATGTAGATGTTTGGAAGGCAGCGTAACGTAATCACAATGTTATACGGGCAGGAAGATGGTATTCTGGAGAGGTACCATAAAAACGAACAGAGCTGCCCACAGGGACAGTTACATTTTGCCTTGCATACAGAAAGCATGGAGCACGTGACAACAATAATGGATTGCAAAGGTGCTATATAAACCCTAACATTCATCCTGGTTCAGACCTCGCATCAGTGTAACTCACAAGCAAAACTACTGAACTCAGTGAAATTATCCTGGTGTAAAGCTGGTGTGAATGTCAGAATTAGATTCACAGCCCTCTGAAGTCCATGAAAAGCACCCCACTGGCTGCAATGGACTTTGGCTCAAGCCCCAGATTCCAACAGCTACTGGCAGTGGAGGCAGAGTGGTAAAGTGCACAGAGGTTTTTGGCTGACATGCAAGTGTGTAAATTTGTCCATGGTGCAATAAAAGGGATGAGCCGTACCATGTGAACACATAACAGAAATGTCTCTAAACTGAGTGTAGATTGATGGGGGTGGGGAGAGGAGGTTACACAGAGGAGAGGGCATGGCAGCAGAAAGATGTTGGTATGCATGGGCCTACCAAAAGAAATGGGAGCACACTCTTCAGTCTAAATTAACACGATTACCATGTGCTTATGTGGATATATGGAGATGCAGCTTTCCTGCTGGGTGCATGGCTGTTGTGTGCAGAGCTGTCTAGGGACACAGCTTGGGATGTACGGATGCTTCATGCAAGAGAGGTAATATGCATGGGAATGCAGACCTGGTGGATTGTTGATGAGATACAAAAGGGGATGTGCATCCTGAGGGCATTTGAGAATCTATGCTGTACGCATGGGACGCATGGTGGGAGCATGGCTTCTGCATGCAGGTTATATACATGGGAGTGCGGACTAGCTCCATGCTAGAGGTTGTATGCATTGGGGCAATGGCTGGGTGAGTGGCTACTGCATGTAGGCTATATGCATGGGCTACTGGCGGCATGTAGGAAGTTATATTCATGGGGGACAGGCAGGATGCAATAGTAATACAGAAGGGTGCAGGCCGAGTGCATGGCTGCTGCATGCAGAAGGTTATATACATGGGGTGCAGGCTGGGTGAATACAGAAGGTTATACACATCAGGGTTCAGGCTGGGTGCTTGCAGATAGCTATAGGCACAGGGATGCAGACTGTGCATGCAGATGATGACATGAAATGCAGGCTGAGTGCAAGGTGAAGGTTATGCACAGCTGTGCATGCTGGGTGCATGCAGAAGGTTATATGCACAGGGATGCAAGCTGGGGGCACGGATGCTCTTTCAAGAGTTTATAGGGATGGGGATGCAAGCTATGTGCATGCAAGAGTTTATATGGCTGGGCATTGGGATTCGGGCTGGATGCATGGTGTACGGAATGGATGGGGATGCAGACTGAGCTCAGGGCTGACAGATGCAGGCGGGGCTGTGCCTGTGGTCGCTATTGCTGGGCCACAGGGCCTGATCCCACCCCGTGGCGGGCCCCAGCCGGGATCCCGCCCCCCGGCCGGACTCACCCAGCACGAAGTAGGGCAGCTCGGTGTTCTCCAGGTCGTCCACCACCACCAGCTCACCGGGGAAGTCGTTGCGCACGGAGAAAAGGAGCTTAGGCTCGGAGGCCGAGGGGCTGTGCATGATGCTCAGGTCGTTCTCTCGCAGGAAGGGCAGCGCCGACACCGTGATGCTCTTCAGCTTGCACTCCATTTCCTTGGAGGGGTCTCCGTCCGCCTCGCCCGGGCCGGCGGCACCAGCCGCGGAGGCAGCCACGGCCGGGAGCCAGAAGCAGCAGGAGAGCAGGACGGAGAACCGGGCTAAAGCCATCTTGAGCCCGATCCGCCTTTTCTTCCCAGCGCGGCGGGGATGGGCGGGGGGAAAGAGCTCTGCTCCAGGGGGGCGGGCGAAGATCCGGCTTCGCTGCACCCCGAAGCGGCGGGGCTCTTTGTTCGCAGGCGCGGGGCGCCGAGAGGGAGGCAGGCTGGCAAGAGAGCCTCAGCCGAGTGCATCCGAGAGGCACCTCTGCGCTCCAGCCGCCTGCCAGCGCCGCTGCCTGCCTCCGCCTCGCATCTTCCCCCAGCCTCCTCGCTCGCTCACACACCCTGCTGCTAGCAGCCACCTGGATCGTAGGCTGCTCAGGGGTGGGGTGGGGAGGTTGTAATAATAATAATTAATTTATTATTATTATTATTATTATTTAGTATTAATAATAATAATGATATTATTGATATTAATATTATGTTTGTTTTATTTTAAGTAATAATAATAATAATAATTATTATTATTATTATTATTAACAAACATTTATATAGCGCCAGCAGTGTACCTGGCACATTACAAAGTAATAAAATAAACATGGTCCCTGCCCCTAGGGCTTACAATCTGAGAGACAGGAGCTGGGGGAGAGACTTAGGAAGGGGAACAGAGGGAGAGACAAGGGGTCTAACATTCATGAAGATGCAAGGTCTCAAGTG
>QEPC01010142.1:1282094-1295396 GCA_003113815.1 Sphenodon punctatus
GGGGGGGGGAGGGGCATCCATTACTTCCGCCTGAAACAGGGCCCACCTATACCCTGCTTCAGGACCCCTCCTGCCACTTCCAAATGCTGCCTCCAGGTCCTGCCACCGGTGCGCTGTCACTGCCAGGTAGGCGTGCTGCATGTTCCTGCTTGACCACAGGTCAGTGGTGAAGTGGACGGTGGCACCCCCAGCCCCTGCCAGCTGCTCCCTCACCTGCTCCTTTAAAGCCCAGTACAAGGCTGGCAGCACCTGCTGACTCAGGGTGGTGTGCGAGGGCAGCTTAAACTGGGGGGCCAGGAAGCCAATCAGGTGCCTAAACCCCATGTCCCTGACCACCGAGAAGGGCGCCCATCGAGCGCTATCATTTCCCCCAACATGCGAGTGGCTTTCAGTTGAAAGCCACACCACCCTCCACGTCATGCAGCTGCCAATGGACTTGGCAGCTGTCCCCACCCCAGCTCCTCCATGGTGCACTGACGCTGCTGCTGCTGCTGCTGTCCCCCCCCCCCCAGCAGCAATACCGGTGCTCCTGCTGCTCGAGGTAGCTGCTCGAGGATGCTTGCCCGCTGATAGAGGCGGACGACTGGCCGCTGCAGTCGGGAACCCGCTGGCATCCACTGCCCCTGCCTGCTCGCTTAGCAGTACAGTGCTGTGGCATGCCTTCAGGTGCCTCGCCATGACAGTTGTGCCAAGGTTGGTGAGCACCTGCCCACGCTTCACCACCTTTTGGCAAAACGGCACTGCACCTCCCTGGAATCATCCTCCCGCACCAACATAAATGTGCCCGTACGGGGGATTTTTTTGCCCCCTCCTGCCTTCTGGCCCACACCGGGTGACACAACACTGACAGCGCTGATGGGGGGCGGGGGGCAGAACATGGTGGCGACACAGCTCTCGGAGGGACAGCTATCACCTCAGCACCAGACATCTCCTCCACAGAACTAGTGTCTGCCTCATTATCCCCTATCTGAGATATGTCCCATGAAGGGGAGTACTTGGACCCTGAGGCTGATGGACTGCCCATGCTGCTGCCACTCTCCCTGTGCCCCCTATAGCTGCTACTACTGCTGCTCCTTTCCCTGCTGCCATTGCCTGGGGATCATGCTCTGCCTCTAGCAGCCGGGGTGGGATCCACCAGACCTGGACTGCTGGGGATCACATCAGTAATGGGGGACATTGGTGGCCCATGATCAGCATCCGACCCTGAAGCACCTGCACCTCCTCCTGCAGCTGCAGCGAGACCACCGCACCCTCCCGGACTGCAGGCCTTCCAGTGCCCTGCGTGGCAGTGGACGACACTGGCAGGAGGCGATGTCGAACCACACCCCTAGTGCCACTGTTGGGAGCCTCTGAAGCCTATCTCCCAAAATCAGACCTGTGCAGTTTGGGGCGTGGTGATGGGCTCGGGCTGCTGCTGATGCTTGCCACTCCGCTGGCATGGCCCCTGCCACCTCTGCCACGTGCCCTATTGCCCGCCTTACGGGCAGCAGACCGGTCTCTCCTGCTTCCCTTCTCCATTTCTCTCACCCAAATAATGCACAGAAAGATTTAATATTTTTATTTATTTATTCAAATTTGGAATCTAATATTATATAGATCTACACTAACTCTAACTGCTATTAACTATTCTAAAACCTATGGAACTAAATGGAATATTATCTAAAATCTACAAAGGTCTAGTCCTACAAACACACTATAAAATATTTCCCCACTATCTGGGTCTCCTCGCCTTGCTTTGCTACACCTTTGTTCCCTATCTTCCTGGTTCCCCAACTCCTCCTTGCTTTGTCCCATTGCTCCTTGTTGGCTTTGTACCCTCTGGCTCTTGGCTTCATTCCCTCATCCCCTTTTTGACCTCGATGATGAATCATTCAGCTCTCTGAGGCCGGTGTACCCAGTTCTGTGCTGAGTATCCAGCCTCCTGGGCATTGAAGAATGGCCAAGAAGTTTTCCTTACCTTCTATTGTGCTCTTCCACTGTTCCCTCAGCCTTTCCATTTCCCCTGCTTTCCCTGCCCTTTGTCCCTTCCTGGGCTTCTAACCCTGGAGTCCGACACACAGGGAGTGCAGCTGCACCAGGGCCCACAAAGCTCATGGGGGGAGGGGGGCATGTTCCCTGGTGCGGCTGCATCTCCTGTGTTGGAAAGGGGACCAGTTCAGTCTTCTGCAGAAGAGTCTACTACAGCCTAACTATGTACCTGGTCTAACACCAGCTGCTGCTGGCTGATGTCCTGGAGCAGCTCCTGAGCTTGCCCACGATGGGCAGAGGTGGATCCGCACAGCCCAGCCCTCGTTCTTGTCAGGGAGCACATGAGACAAGAAGCCATAGAGAGCCTGCCACTGCCAGGAACATACTAGGGAGGAGTTGACCATGCAGTCAAGGTGATCTCCTCCTTCTCCAGAATCTGGTGCAGCAGTACAGGAGATGGGGTGGGGTGGAACAACCAAGATTTGTGAGTATGATTACTTCCCACTCCCAAGCAGAGCTGGCCCTGCCACGGGACAACCCCAGGCTCCACTACCTTCTCTACTTCTGGGAGCCCCACAGTGGCCCCCATTTTCACCAGCACCAGGGTTTAGAACCCCCACTGCCTCCAAGTATAACCCCAAGCACGACCACCTCTAGGGCCCCAAGGAGGATGCCCCAATGTGGCAGGGCTACAAGGGAGGGGTCACCAGAGGCCTCACATTTTTATATTCACCATGGGGGCCCCAAACGATAAGACCAGCCCTGCCCCCAGGCCTTATCAAATGACATCTCTGATGGAGGGGCTGCGAAGAGCCATAGGCTAAAGAGCCACTTGTAGCTTGGGTGTCTGTTGAGTTAGAACTTGATCCTGTAAACACTCACACTGATTCATTAATGAGTCCCATCAACTCACCATCCAACTATATGAATTTGCCCAGTACTGTCCTGGGGTTTTGGACCCTTTCCTGCTTGGTACAGGAGGAAGCACAGTGCTGCTGAGGAAGTACCTGCCTCAGACCAGCAATAGTGGCAGTAGGATTCCCCCGCTGCCACTGCTCTGATGTCTAAAGACACTGGTGAGGTAGGGGTGGACACTGACAGGCAGGGATGGGGGGTGAGGCAGGGAAGCAGATTTTCTCTTACCAGAGGCAGGTGGTACACAGGGGGGCAAGGGGGCAGATCTGGACGATACGCCTTGCCCTGTTCACTTGCAGGGCCCACCACTGTGGCTCTCCACACACCACCCACACCACCTTTGAAAAGAGAAGACCCCTGCCCTGCCTGTTAGCAGTAAGTCTGCCACCTCCAACTCCTGTGGCAACCCTTCCACCTGGTCTTCTCAGTGACGCACATACGCACACACTGCCACAGGCCTCCAACTCACATATGTATAGTGCGTGCGTGTGAATGAGAGTGAGTGTGTGTGTGTGTGTCACTCACAGAGTGCATGTGAGAGAAAGTGCACAAGCATGAATGAGTACATGAAAGTGTGTGTGTAAGAATGGATGAGAGTGCGTGAATGAGTGTGCGTGTGTGTGCCCCTGTGTGAATGCACCCCTCTGTGCGTGCACATGTTTGTGTGAAATGATCAAGCTTATTTACTGAGGGGTAGGGCAATTGTAACTATTTTCATCTGTGAAACATTGAAGGGTACATTAACTTCAGCATGAGTCAACTGGCCTTGGCTACATTCATGCCTAATGTCAAGCAAGCTCAGAATTGCTTGCAGGATCAGTGCCCGTGGCAGTGTGCTGTTGTTTGTGTGAGCCTCTTTGACCCAAGAGAGAGCAAAATGTTTTTTAGGAAATGGGAGAATTGGCAGGGCAGCCCACTGTCGGGTGTAGACCTGAACACTACTTTTAACTCGGGCCTAGACATTGATTAAGCTTCAAGCTGATGGTGTCCCTTTAATATATGGTAGTCCATTGAAAGAATAGAGCAGTGCACTTTGTAAAAAGGGGATGAATAATGAATAGAAATAAATAAAACATTTCAAATAAACCGGCAAGCAGCATAACTACAATGCTGGCTCCCAGTCACACCTATGGAACTCCCCGAGCTGATTGCTAGAAACTGCAGATGTTTGCCCTGTGCATTCCCAGCCTGATTAAACACTGAAATGAAAACCACTGGATATTTTAAACACATTAATGATTTTTATTTTATTTTTAAAAACCATTTTGCTCCCATAGATTTTGTGTTTGTGCATTTGTGACACTAGCTAACCCATCTCTTGGGAGGAAGAGGATCTGAGAACTGGTTAACACAGATACATTTCCTCTACCCCTGGGCTAACTTTCCAGGAGGCACATGAACAACTTGGGGTTACAAACCACAAAGACCCTCTGGGGCTGTGGGTGGTTAATTGCCACTTTATTTAGTTTACTCTAGAGAAATGTTTAGGTGCATGCTAGGCTTGCATTAAGTTCCTTTGGCATAGACCACACCCCCTTACTTCTAATTGGCCAACACTGACTCATGCCCCCATTGGCCACTATGCACTTATTTTTATTTTTTTATTCCACCCATTCCCTTAAGGTTCAGAGTGGGTTACAATAAATAAACGTATACAAAAATAGACAAAGTAAACCCAAATATTAAAATACCCCAATTAAAAAAGCGAGAAAGTCCTCTAACCCAGAACTGACTTCCAAATGCCTGGCCAAACCAAAAGGTCTTGCATTGCCTGCAGAAGACAAGCAGACTCGAACTCAGACCTCCAAGGAGAGGAAGTTCGATAATTGTGGAGCAGCCACTGAGAACACCTCTCTGTGTGCCCTTCCAGTAGAAACACGGCAGGCAAATGGTACCTGCAAGAGGGCACTCCCAGCTGACCTCAGGGGCCAGAATGGGACATGAGGGAGGGATCTTTCAAATACCTGGGGCTCAAGCCATTTAGGACTTTATAGGTCAAAACCAGCACCTTGAATTGTTCCCCAAAGGTTATTGGCAGTAAGGATGGGAACATCGGGATCAGATTAATCAATTGGTCTGATTTTGGAAGAATGAAATTGATCCGATGCAATCTGATCCTGGGGATACAATCAAAAAGGTTCAGTGCCTGGCACAACCTTCTCAGGGCTGTTCCAGGCAGAAATACTAGAAAAATAAACTTCACATGCGCAAAAATGGCTGCCATGACCATTCTCTGCAAGTGCAGCCATTTTAAAAAATGGCACTGGCAGTGTTGGTACCATTTTGGAAAATGGCAGCTGGTTTGCGCATGCTCAGCCTGCAGCCAGGTATGCGCAGACCAACTGCCGTTTTCCAAAATGATGCCGATGCTGCCAGTGCCATTTTGGAAAACTGCTGGGCATTCACTGAATGACTATGGTGGCCATTTTTGCACATGCAAAGTTATTTTTTTCTTAGTATTTCTGCCCGGCACCCCCCACGCCCCTCTCCCTCTGCACCCAGCTCTGCCTCCCAGGACCCCTGCCTGGTACATGCCTCCCCTGGACTCCTGCCTGTCTGCCCACCCCAGTGCTGCTGTGGCAGGTGGGCACAGGCAGAGGTCTAGGGGAGGTGGGTTCTGGGTAGGGGTTCTGGGAGACAGGCAACTACCCCCCTCCTCACCCCTGCACGGACCCCTCTACCCTCAGCTTTGCCGGCCCTGGACTCTTGCCCAACGCCCAGGGTGCCATGGGAGGTAGGGGAGGTAGGGGTGCCATGGTCAGGGGTGCCATGGGAGGTAGAGCTGTGGGCAGNCTGGGAGACAACTATCCCCTCTCCTCACCCCTGCACAGCCCCTCTACCCTCAGCTCTGCCTCCAGGTCCCGTGCCCAGCACAGGCCTCCCCCAGACTCCTGCCCGGCTGCCCACTCTAATTGTGCTGCACTGGCAGGTGGGCACAGGCAGAGGTCCAGGGGAGGTGAGTGCTGGCCAGTGGTCCTGGGAGGTAATTATCCCCCTCCTCACCCCTTTGACACTCCTCTACGCCCAGCTCTGCCTCCCCTGCCCAGCGCCTGGGATGGGAAGAGGTCCGGGATGGGATAATTGCCTCCCAGGGACACAGAGCTGGGGGCAGACACATGGATTTAGCTTGTATTGTTCAGAATCAGAACCAATTCTGATCAATACAATCTAAAAGCCAATTTTAAGTTGGGTCGGTCTGGTTTTGAACCGATCTCAATTTCCGTATGATTTCCCATCCCTAATTGGCAGCCAGTGCAGACTCGGGCTGCAACACAAAGCAAAACACAACAGTTATCTGTCCAGTCAGACACTTCTGTGTAGTTTTGTTTGCATGTGTTCCCCTTTGGTCTCTGCCTTGGTTCTCTTAAATCTTGACTTGACATGCCTCCTGGCTAGGGCTGCACTGAATAGGTGTTCTAAGTACTCTCAAGGATTTCTGAGGTTCCAAGTACCAGGATCAAGTCCTTGGCTGTCACTCAGAGCTTTTCCGAGGACTTGGACATCAGAATTCAAAACTTAGACCCTCGGAGAATACTCAGAAATTCCAAGGGCGGGGGCCAGATGGTAGAGGGAGCCACAGGGGTGGTGGAATTAGGGATGGTCGAACAGACCGCGGTTTGGGTTCAGCCATTCGTTTCGGCTGCGTTCGTTTAGTCCGTTCAGTTCAGCCGTTCGGTTTGGCTGCGTTGGGTTCGTCCGTTCAGTTCAGCAGTTTGGCTAGTTCGCCAAATTCGGGTTCGGCTGTTTGGTTTGGCCGTTCTGTTCGGCCGTTCGGTTCAGCTGTTTGGCTGTTCGGTTCGGCTGTTCAGCTGTTCGGGAAATGTTGTTATGGGTGATATTTGTTTTTTATATGTTTTTTTTGTTTTTTATTGGGTTTTATATGGTTTTCTTTTGTTTTTTATTTGTTTTTTTTTAATATATGTTTTATATAATCTAACTGCTATTAACTATTCTAAAACCTATGGAACTAAATGGAATATTATCTAAAATCTACAAAGGTCTAGTCCTACAAACACACTATAAAATATTTCCCCACTATCTGGGTCTCCTCGCCTTGCTTTGCTACACCTTTGTTCCCTATCTTCCTGGTTCCCCAACTCCTCCTTGCTTTGTCCCATTGCTCCTTGTTGGCTTTGTACCCTCTGGCTCTTGGCTTCATTCCCTCATCCCCTTTTTGACCTCGATGATGAATCATTCAGCTCTCTGAGGCCGGTGTACCCAGTTCTGTGCTGAGTATCCAGCCTCCTGGGCATTGAAGAATGGCCAAGAAGTTTTCCTTACCTTCTATTGTGCTCTTCCACTGTTCCCTCAGCCTTTCCATTTCCCCTGCTTTCCCTGCCCTTTGTCCCTTCCTGGGCTTCTAACCCTGGAGTCCGACACACAGGGAGTGCAGCTGCACCAGGGCCCACAAAGCTCATGGGGGGAGGGGGGCATGTTCCCTGGTGCGGCTGCATCTCCTGTGTTGGAAAGGGGACCAGTTCAGTCTTCTGCAGAAGAGTCTACTACAGCCTAACTATGTACCTGGTCTAACACCAGCTGCTGCTGGCTGATGTCCTGGAGCAGCTCCTGAGCTTGCCCACGATGGGCAGAGGTGGATCCGCACAGCCCAGCCCTCGTTCTTGTCAGGGAGCACATGAGACAAGAAGCCATAGAGAGCCTGCCACTGCCAGGAACATACTAGGGAGGAGTTGACCATGCAGTCAAGGTGATCTCCTCCTTCTCCAGAATCTGGTGCAGCAGTACAGGAGATGGGGTGGGGTGGAACAACCAAGATTTGTGAGTATGATTACTTCCCACTCCCAAGCAGAGCTGGCCCTGCCACGGGACAACCCCAGGCTCCACTACCTTCTCTACTTCTGGGAGCCCCACAGTGGCCCCCATTTTCACCAGCACCAGGGTTTAGAACCCCCACTGCCTCCAAGTATAACCCCAAGCACGACCACCTCTAGGGCCCCAAGGAGGATGCCCCAATGTGGCAGGGCTACAAGGGAGGGGTCACCAGAGGCCTCACATTTTTATATTCACCATGGGGGCCCCAAACGATAAGACCAGCCCTGCCCCCAGGCCTTATCAAATGACATCTCTGATGGAGGGGCTGCGAAGAGCCATAGGCTAAAGAGCCACTTGTAGCTTGGGTGTCTGTTGAGTTAGAACTTGATCCTGTAAACACTCACACTGATTCATTAATGAGTCCCATCAACTCACCATCCAACTATATGAATTTGCCCAGTACTGTCCTGGGGTTTTGGACCCTTTCCTGCTTGGTACAGGAGGAAGCACAGTGCTGCTGAGGAAGTACCTGCCTCAGACCAGCAATAGTGGCAGTAGGATTCCCCCGCTGCCACTGCTCTGATGTCTAAAGACACTGGTGAGGTAGGGGTGGACACTGACAGGCAGGGATGGGGGGTGAGGCAGGGAAGCAGATTTTCTCTTACCAGAGGCAGGTGGTACACAGGGGGGCAAGGGGGCAGATCTGGACGATACGCCTTGCCCTGTTCACTTGCAGGGCCCACCACTGTGGCTCTCCACACACCACCCACACCACCTTTGAAAAGAGAAGACCCCTGCCCTGCCTGTTAGCAGTAAGTCTGCCACCTCCAACTCCTGTGGCAACCCTTCCACCTGGTCTTCTCAGTGACGCACATACGCACACACTGCCACAGGCCTCCAACTCACATATGTATAGTGCGTGCGTGTGAATGAGAGTGAGTGTGTGTGTGTGTGTCACTCACAGAGTGCATGTGAGAGAAAGTGCACAAGCATGAATGAGTACATGAAAGTGTGTGTGTAAGAATGGATGAGAGTGCGTGAATGAGTGTGCGTGTGTGTGCCCCTGTGTGAATGCACCCCTCTGTGCGTGCACATGTTTGTGTGAAATGATCAAGCTTATTTACTGAGGGGTAGGGCAATTGTAACTATTTTCATCTGTGAAACATTGAAGGGTACATTAACTTCAGCATGAGTCAACTGGCCTTGGCTACATTCATGCCTAATGTCAAGCAAGCTCAGAATTGCTTGCAGGATCAGTGCCCGTGGCAGTGTGCTGTTGTTTGTGTGAGCCTCTTTGACCCAAGAGAGAGCAAAATGTTTTTTAGGAAATGGGAGAATTGGCAGGGCAGCCCACTGTCGGGTGTAGACCTGAACACTACTTTTAACTCGGGCCTAGACATTGATTAAGCTTCAAGCTGATGGTGTCCCTTTAATATATGGTAGTCCATTGAAAGAATAGAGCAGTGCACTTTGTAAAAAGGGGATGAATAATGAATAGAAATAAATAAAACATTTCAAATAAACCGGCAAGCAGCATAACTACAATGCTGGCTCCCAGTCACACCTATGGAACTCCCCGAGCTGATTGCTAGAAACTGCAGATGTTTGCCCTGTGCATTCCCAGCCTGATTAAACACTGAAATGAAAACCACTGGATATTTTAAACACATTAATGATTTTTATTTTATTTTTAAAAACCATTTTGCTCCCATAGATTTTGTGTTTGTGCATTTGTGACACTAGCTAACCCATCTCTTGGGAGGAAGAGGATCTGAGAACTGGTTAACACAGATACATTTCCTCTACCCCTGGGCTAACTTTCCAGGAGGCACATGAACAACTTGGGGTTACAAACCACAAAGACCCTCTGGGGCTGTGGGTGGTTAATTGCCACTTTATTTAGTTTACTCTAGAGAAATGTTTAGGTGCATGCTAGGCTTGCATTAAGTTCCTTTGGCATAGACCACACCCCCTTACTTCTAATTGGCCAACACTGACTCATGCCCCCATTGGCCACTATGCACTTATTTTTATTTTTTTATTCCACCCATTCCCTTAAGGTTCAGAGTGGGTTACAATAAATAAACGTATACAAAAATAGACAAAGTAAACCCAAATATTAAAATACCCCAATTAAAAAAGCGAGAAAGTCCTCTAACCCAGAACTGACTTCCAAATGCCTGGCCAAACCAAAAGGTCTTGCATTGCCTGCAGAAGACAAGCAGACTCGAACTCAGACCTCCAAGGAGAGGAAGTTCGATAATTGTGGAGCAGCCACTGAGAACACCTCTCTGTGTGCCCTTCCAGTAGAAACACGGCAGGCAAATGGTACCTGCAAGAGGGCACTCCCAGCTGACCTCAGGGGCCAGAATGGGACATGAGGGAGGGATCTTTCAAATACCTGGGGCTCAAGCCATTTAGGACTTTATAGGTCAAAACCAGCACCTTGAATTGTTCCCCAAAGGTTATTGGCAGTAAGGATGGGAACATCGGGATCAGATTAATCAATTGGTCTGATTTTGGAAGAATGAAATTGATCCGATGCAATCTGATCCTGGGGATACAATCAAAAAGGTTCAGTGCCTGGCACAACCTTCTCAGGGCTGTTCCAGGCAGAAATACTAGAAAAATAAACTTCACATGCGCAAAAATGNAGCCTTTTTTGCCACCCGAACTCACCCGAACGCGATCCGAACTGACCGAACTGTTCGGCCATTTTGCCGTTCAGTGTTCGGTTTGTTCGGTATGTTCACGTTCGTGTTCGTGTTCGGTCATCCGAACAGGCCAAGTTCGGGCCGAACTCCGAACTTCCAAACCACGTTCGCCCATCCCCAGGTGGAATGGGCCAGGAAGAGGGGGCGGCCTAGCAGGGGCTGAGAAGGTACAATACTCGCCCCCTCCCCTGGGAAGGGCTCTGGTGATGTATGGCTTCCTCCGGACCAGGTAAGTTGGGGGGGGGGGACAAAAGCTGGGCATGTTCAGACCTTTTCATGAGGGTGCCCACAGTGTGCTGATGCTGCCAGCATCATCTTGGAAAGGTCTGAGCATGCTCAGAAGGAGCCATTTGGTCCTTCTGAGCATGCCCTGCTTTCCCTCCACCCCACCCCAAACTTAGTCGGTCCAGGGGAAGCCACACATTGCCAGAGCTCCTCCGAAGGTTGAGTACTTGACCCCCTCAGTCCCCTGCCTCCCCCTTTCTTGGCCCCTGCTGGACTATTCTCTCCCTAGTCAGCAGGGGCCAGGGAAGGGGGAGCAGGAGCCTAGCGCTGGCCTCCAGCCCCCTTCCCTGTACTCAGCCAAGGACTTTCTGAGTTCTGAAGTTTTGGGGGCTTGTCCTCCAAACCTTGGAACTCAGAAAACCGAGTTGAGTGTCTCAATCCTTGAGGTTTTCTGGGGAAAACCAAGGACCTAGTTTCAGCACTACTCCTGGCCTCTGACTAGGGTTGCCACCTCTCCCGGTTTCACCTGCCTCCTATACCAGCTCATGGGTACCTACTGTGTGTGCAAGTGGTTACCCACAAGCTGGTATATCTAGTCAATCCAGTAAGTACATGTTTAGAATTGCCTGTATTAGCAATCCTTAGCACATATTAGGTATAACATCTGGTAACATGCAGTAGGGCAAACTATTCTCAGCATGAACCTTTGTCTGTTTAGAAAGGCGGGTCAAGTTGTCTCTCCTTTGGACAGCACAATGAGCTGCCTCCCTCCAGACTGACGAGTCTACTAAACAGTAAACACAGGCTGCTCCACTAATGCTCAACCACCAACCTCCCTTAGGCTGGAGGTGACACATGGCCACAAGGGTTGTCTCTGCTCCAGGCCTTATCTGGAGAACCTTGGGCCCAAGTCAAAAATACAGAATGTCAGTTCAATTGCATATGTTTTACTCAGCTCATACCCTTGCAGCCTCTCTCTGTGTGTCTTTAATCCACAGACACAAACGTTATAAGTATGTTTCTTCCGAATGAGCTGAGTAGAGGGCAAGGTGCTTGTCACAGTCAGGAGGCAGCTTTGCCAAATGTAATTACAGCCCTGCTGGATCAGTTCTGTTTGCACCAAGAAAGGATGGAGCAAGTTCTATTCTGTGTGACAGTTTTGCAACAGGAGTTAGGGGTGGGACATGGCTTTCCCAGTGGAAGGCCCTGCTGTACACAACTCAAGTCTGCAGAGCTCTTGGCAGGAGATCTGATCTTTCTCTAGTATCTTCAGACACAAGCTGAAAGCCCCAGCAACTGCCTCCCTTGGTGACCAGAACCTCCAGCCAATCAGTATTACCAGTGACTCCCCTGGGTTATAGATGGAGGATGACATTTTAATTTAATTGATTTGGTTAAATTTTTATCCTGTCCTTACCTAAAAAAAGGCTCAGGACAACATGTATCATTCCTGGCTAGGAATGAACTCAGCTGCTTCCAACAAAACAGATATTCATCCCACATCATTTGGATATCCGCTTCATTTATTTTGTTTCTGGTTATTTGGTTTATTCAGTTTATTGTGCATCCACAATAGCACTAAATAGTGCTGAAACAAAGTAACTGAATAACCAAACTAAATAGCAGAATAAACCAAACAGAACCAAATAAGCCAATTCCTGTTTTAAATGCAAACCTTATTTAGATATTTGAAGGGCTATCTGACTATGTGAACAATATTTTTCACGTATAAGGGAATGCTTATTAAATTTGCAGATGACACAAAACTGGGAGGGATAGCTAACACCTTAGAAGACAGAAATAAAATTCAAAATGATCTTGACAGGATGGAAAACTGGGCTGAAACTATCAAAATTTATTTATTTATTTATTTAAAGACTTCTATCCCGCTCCTTCTAGCCTTACGGCAGCTTGGGGCGACTTACAAAATAAGGTTCAACAGAGATAAATGTAAAGTTCTGCATTTAGGTAACAAAAATCAAATGTACAAATACGGGATGGGGAATATCTGGCTTTGCAGAAATGCATGTGAAAAGGATCTGGGGATTGTAGTGGATCACAAACTGAACATGAGTCGGCAGTGTGATGCAGCTGCAAAGGCTAATGCAGTTTTAGGCTGCATTAACAGAAGCACCGATTCCAAGTCACGAGAAGTAATCAGGAGTGTAGCTACCGTGGTGCGGGGGGGCTCAGTTGCACCCGGGCCCGGGCCTGTGGGGGCCCACAGCCGGCCGGAGCATCATGACCCTGCAGCGAGGGGGCCTACCCACCGCCACCGGCCACCCTTGCAGTTGTTGCCTGCCACTCTAGGAGCTGCAGAGGGGGGGAAGTGAGCGGCAGGCGGTAAAGAAGCTTTTTTTTTTCTTTTATATTGCTGGCGCCGCCTCCTAACCCCCAGAGAGGGAAAGCAGTGCAGCGCTGCAGCTCGCCTCCTCTCCCTCCCCGGCGGGGCTAGGGTGCGGCGTGGGCAATTAAAAAAAAACAACCAACTGCCCACAGACTCTCTGCGGCAACATTGCTCCAGGGACTCGTGCTGCCTCCCTGTGCACCCACAAACCCAGTCCCAGTGTGGACTCTGAGTCTGCAGGGACTGGGTTTGCAGGCGCAGGGAGGCAGCGCGTGAGTCCCTGGAGGAGCAATGCCGCTGCCGCACAATGGGGACCTCCGGGTCCAGCCTCAGGTTAGTGGTGTGTGCCCCCCGCCTGCCCCC
>QEPC01010142.1:1296902-1328473 GCA_003113815.1 Sphenodon punctatus
GTGGTAGGGTTTTACTCAGCAGCAAGGAGTTCCCAGTGTAAACTAATGTTCTGCCCATCACATCTTAATGCTGAAAACTCTTTGTTGCTGGATTTTTGGAGGCTCTGCCTACAATGTACAAGTCCCTCCCTAGAGCTCTGCCAGCCATAAGGTTCCGCGTGGCACTGAGAAGGATGCCAGGGATGGGCAGGCCCTCCCCCTCCCTTAAGGCCCTCACCTCCCTTAAGCCCCGCCCACTTTGGGTTTTCAGAGCGCGAGGGACCCATAACTAAGGCTTGAGGCCGGGCCCTTCTCAACCTTGCTACGCCCCTGGACGTACTAGTTCCACTGGTCAGACCTCCTTAGGATTACTGTGTCCAGTTCTGGGCACCACACTTTAAGAAGGACATTGACAAATTGGAACGGGTTCAGAGAAGAGTCACAAAGATGAGTTCAGAGGAGGATGTCAATGATGGTCAGGGGTTCAGAAAGGTTGAAGGAGCTGGGTATGTTTAACCTGGAGAAGACTAAGGGGAGACATGATAGCGGCCTTCCACTACCTAAAGGGCTGTCGCAGAGAGGATGACAAAGACTTGTTCTCTCCTGCCCCTGAAGGCAAGACTAGAAATAATGGGCTCAAATTACAAAAAAAAGCAGATTTTGATTAAACACTAACTTTCTAACAGTAAGACCTGTTTGACAGTGGAACAAATTGCCTAGGGCGGTGGTGGGCTCTCCTTCCCTGGAGGTTTTCAAACAGAGGCTGGACGGGCATCTGTCAGGGATGCTCTAGCTGCGTATTTCCTGCACAGAGCAGGGGGTTGGACTAGATGATTTCTGAGGTCACTTCCAACTCTAAGTTTCTGTTCACAAATACAAAAATGCCTAATTGCTTCAACACTACCCTTGGACGCCGGGTTGTTTGGACTCCTAGCTCCTGTCTTATTTAGATTTACAACCCATCCTAGCCCAGGACAGAACTTTACAATCCTCATCAAGTTACCCTCACAAAAATGTCATTATTATTCCCATTTTGATTTTTTTAAACAAATTTTGTTACTCTGACCCTCCTGTTCCAGACAGCTCGGGGTGGCTTACACACATAAAAACAATAAGCTTAAAACATCACAATAAAAGAGAAGGCAAAAAAATAATAATTTTAAAAATAGATCTCTTCCTCCCCCCCCACAACCCGCCACCCTACATCCCATCTCCCCCGCCAAATGCCTGGTGGAACAGCCAGGCCTTAGTCGTATGCTGGAAAGGAGGTGCAGGGCAATCTGGGCCTCTGCCAGGAGAGAATTCCACAGCCAAGGTGCAGCCACCGAGAACGCCCTCTCCATAGTGGCCCCACGGGGGACCCCAAGGCAAGCGCTCCTGGCTGACTGCAGGGGTCGCTCCAGAGCACAGAGAGTGAGGCAATCCTGTAGGCATGTTGGGCCAAGGCCGTATAGGACTTTATAGGTTAACACCAACACCTTGAATTGGGCCCGGAAGACTAGAGGCAACCAGTGCAGATCCCGGAGCACCGGTGTAATGTGCTCATGGCGGCCCGACCCCGTAAGGAGACGGGCCGCCACATTCTGCATTAGCTGCAGTCTCTGAACCGTCACCATGGGTAGCCCCACATACAGCGTGTTACAATAGTCCAATCTCGAGGTAATGAAAGCATAGAGGATGGTGACCAGGTTGCTATCTGAAACATACAGCCGAAGCTGATGCACCAGACGTAACTGGCGAAACACACTCCTTGCCACCAGCCTCACCTGGAGATCCATTCAGAGCTGTGGGTCGAGGAGCACGCCCAGACTGCAAACTGGAGGAACCAGCGGAGGATGAGCCCTATCAATGATGGGGGCCGTCACATCCACCGCCTTACTCACCAACTTCACCTCCATCTCGTTGGGATTCGGCTTCAGTCAGCTCACCCTCATCCAGTCCCCCACAGTCACCAGGTAAGTGTTGAGACTGCTGGATCTGGGTCGGATGAAAAAGTGAGGTAGAGTTGGGTGTCATCAGCATATTGACAACACTGCACCCCGTACCACCTCATGACCTCCCCAAGCAGCTGCATATACACATTGAACAGGAGAGAGGACAAGAGGGAACTTTGCACTACACTACATGTGAGGTTTTGGGGCGACGAAGAACAATCCCCGAGTTCTTCCAGCCAGGAGAAAGCGGAACCACTCATAAACAATCCCGCCCACCCCGGCTCAGTCCCACAGGCAAGTCACCAACATCTTATGGTCAATGATATCAAAAGCAGTTGACATCTAACAGAATTAGCAAGGTTGAATGACCCTCGTCCAATTTGCAGCGGAAGTCGTTGACCAAAGCCACAAGTGCAGTCTCAGTGCCATAGCCTGGACAAAAGCTGGACTGCAAAGAATCCAGATAGCCGGTGTGGTCGAGATGCTCCCGCAGCCGCTGGGCCACAACCCATTCAATAACCTTTCCTAAAAATTGAAGGTTAGAGACCGGCTGATAACTGACGAGAGAGTCAATGTTGAGTGATGGTTTTTTGAGCAGAGGCTGCACCACCGCCTCCTTGAGGCAGTCCAGCACTCTGCCCTCCCGAAGGGAGGCATTGACCATTTCTGCCATCAATGGCCCCAATGTCTCCCGGCTGGCCTTAACCATCCAAGACAGGTATGGGTCAAGTTCACAGAAGGTGGCCTGAACTTCCCCAAGAATATCCCCAGCCTCAGTGGGTGACACCAACTGAAATTAATCCCATGAAACCAGACATGGTGGGGCTTCCACAACCTCTGGTTCACCCATTGTATTAAACGCAGCATCAAAGTTGTGGTGAATCTGGGCGATTTTATCTGCAAAGTAATTGATAAACATGTCACAGCAGGTACTAGATGACTCCAGTTCCAGGCGGAGAGATGGTGGACCATCTCCCTCACCACCCCCTCACCAACCCCCTCACCACCCAGAAACGTTCTGCTGGACGAAATTTAGCAGAGGCTATAGGGGCAGCAAAACCCTCCTTTTTTGCTGCCTTTACAGCTATGGCATAGGCACATAAACTGGCTCTATGTCGCAATCTGTCAGCTTCAGCACGCGAGCAACGCCACCGTCACTTCAGCACCCTCAGGCCCTCCGTAAATCACGGCACCCTGAGGAGCCATCAATGAGGGATGGACTCCTCGGAGCTGTCTGTTTGATGGCATCCATCAGCAAGGTGTTACATAAAGCCATGAGGTCATTGAGCAGGCAGTCATCAAGATCGGAGGGTAACTCCCCAAGAGCATTCCAGAAACTTTCAGATTCCATAAGTCTCCGGGGGCAAACCATCTGAATGGGTTCTACACCTCTTTGGGGGCAGACATGCACCAGGAGATGTGCTCGCAGGAGGTAATGGTCTGTCCATGACAAGGGCTCTGCTGTCACCTCCCCCAATAATGGATCCCCTGCCTCAAGGCAGCTGCAAAAAATCAGGTCCAAGGTATGCCCTCCATCATGCTTTGGGCTGCTGTGTCAGGATTCCCCCCTGGAGGCCGTACCCCAGGTGCAGGCAGCAACGCGGCTCGAGGCACCAAACCCCGGCGACCCCTCTAGCTGCAGGGTTGAAACCCCCCACGGATACAACACCGGACCTGCTGGTTGCCCAGAAACAGAGCATGGGAGTTCTGCCAGCCCCCGGCGCAGTGCAGAGCACAGGGGCAGGGCCAGGGATGCTGCGCCGCACTGCATGGCTTCAGGAACGGCAGGGGGCGTGGCTCAAGTACAAAAGCCGGCGCTGTGTGCTTCACACACATACGGTAATCCGTATAGACTGGCCCCTTGTGCGTTGGTGGAGAGAGGAGACAGAGAGACTGAGCGAGTGCTGCCCCACTTCCTTCTATTACCCCTTCCTGGTTCCTGAGCGACTGTGAGAGCCCCTGGTGAGCGTGCATTGGTGAGTGTGCCCCTTCCCCCTTTAGCCTTATTACCTTGAGCGATTGTGTTCCCACCATTGTTGTGTGATTCTGCCTGCCCTTGGTGAACCCTTCCCCCCTCCTTCTCCCTGAGTGAGTCCTGATTCCTCCCTACCCTGCGATCCCGGGACCCTGACCCCTGTTACCCGCACCTTTGGCACCATCAATCCCATCCTCCCCCTTGTGGTGACTGCGGGTTGTGATTGGTGGGCAGTGGGACAGGGGAAAAAGTCCTGCACAGGTTACCTGGCACCCAATGATGATCGCGGCCTAATCCCCTGTAGATTTCAAGGGTCAACTCTCTATCCCGACGGGCATTCTAGACCTCGTGAGCCTTCCCGGTACCTGGAGCTAGGTTCTTTCCCTGCGTGAGGTGCGTGGAAAAGAGTGACTGGCTTCCTTCCTTCTTGGGGCCTTCCCGAATTCCCTCACCCCTGTGACAGTATAACCGGCATAATAGCCTTCTCAGTTGAGAAGGACACGATAGATGTAGCTAACCAACTTGCTGAACTAGTGCGAGCGGTACAGTCCCTGGCCATGGAAATGCGGGATGTAAAGGCAAAACAAGCAGAACTGGAGGCAGCCGTTAAGGCAGACCCTAGAACCACAGACCCTGTGGGGGCGAGTGCCCCGCCTCCTGTTCTGCCAAACCTCCAGGAACCCCACGGAGCAGGGGTAGCTTCACCCCGAGAACCCAAAGGACCAAATATCAAGAAATTCCTGGGGGACCGGCAAGGCTTCCAAGAATTTTTGGCCCTATGTGATCTGTCTTTCACAATGCAGCCCACAACCTATCCCACCGATGAGCTGAAGGTGGCCTTTATTATAGGCAATTTAGGGGGTATTGCTTTGGAATGGGCCACCTCTCTACTTAAAGGGAAAAGCCCCCTGCTTGCAAACTACGCTAATTTCATAAGAGAGTTCACCACCTTGTTCGATCACCCCCACCGAACTCGGGATGCTCAGACCGTAATAATGTCGCTGAAGCAAGGAAAAGACCCCTTGCTTGAGTACGTGACTCGGTTCCAGCAGCTCTCCTTGGAGCTGCAGTGGTCTGAAGACGTCCTTGTAGTCCTGTTTCACAGGGGATTGAATGAAGACTTGAAAGATCAACTAGCCTTTACCACACTACCTGACACCTGGGGGAAGCTAACCACGCTGACCTTGCAAATCGATGACCGCTTGGCAGAAAGACGACGAGACGGCGGCAAGAGACGCGCCCGTTTACTCCCCGCACCCCGGCGATGGTGAATCTGGGAACCGAGCACCCCAAGCCTGGGGAACCCGAACCAATGCAATTGGGAGCTGCGCGTGGACCCCTCACCTGGGAAGAAAGGGAAAGGCGGCACAGGTTGCGAGCCTGTTTCTACTGTGGGGAGACGTCCCATTTTATTCAGGCATGCCCAGCCCTAACCACACAAAGTCAACAGTTGGGAAATGCCACCGGCTGGGGGGTACAGGGGGCTCCCCGGTCTTAAGCGTTAACTCCCTGACTTACTGGAACAGGCCTCCTCACCTTCGGATACCAGTGACCATCACTCTGTCGCACCATCGTTCCTTGGTAGTATGGGCACTGGTGGACTCTGGGGCGTCCAGTAACTTCCTGGACATGGGACTCGTGTACACGCAAAAGATACCCACAGAACCAAAGGCTGCCCCAGAACCTGTACACACAATTGATGGCTCGCCCCTAGTGTCAGGTCCTATTGTTACTCAAACAGCCCCGCTTCAGTACAACATCGGGGAGAATCAAGAAACCCTTGTTTTCGATGTGGGGTGTACTCCCTTATTCTTGATGGTCCTGGGCTTACCATGGCTTCATGCGCATAACCCCCAAATTTCTTGGGTGCATAATCAACTGTGATTCACTTCGGAACAATGTCAACAAGGCTGCATACAACCTTTCCCGCGCTGCTTATGTGCAACTACTCGCCCCGGGGCCACAACCCCCGAGGCCCCTGATCTCCCCTCTGTGTATCAGTCCTTCCGAGATGCATTCAATAAACAAGCGGCTTCTACCCTACCACCGCACCGGTCGTATGACTGTCCCATTGAGCTGCAACCCGGTGCTGAACCTCCATTTGGCCGGATCTACGCCCTCTCGGCCCCCGAGCTTGAGACACTCTGCCTTTACCTTGAAGAAGCCTTGCGTAATGGCTTCATTCACCATTCCTCATCTCCAGCAGGGGCACCGATATTTTTCGTACCCAAAAAGGACGGGGGTCTTCGCCCCGTATTGACTATCGGGGCCTAAATAAGGTGACCATTAAAAATCGATATCCACTCCCCCTAATTCCAGAGATCTTGAATAGCCTACAAGGGGCATGTATCTTCACAAAGCTTGATCTCTGGGGGACCTATAATCTTCTTCGAGTCCGAGAAGGTGATGAATGGAAAACAGCTTTTTGAACCCGATATGGACATTTTTAATATTTAGTAATGCCGCTCGGGCTGGCCAACGCTTCTGCTACATTTCAACACTTTATAAATGACATCTTCCGCGATCTTCTTGATATTTTCGTGATCGCCTACCTCGACAACATTCTAATATATTCGACCAATTTAGAACAGCATGTAGAGCATGTGCACTGTGTCCTTCAACAACTTCGCACGCACAAACTCTACTGTAAGTTAGAAAAATGTGCATTTCACCTTACTTCCGTGGACTTCTTAGGGTTTGTGATCACCCCTGCAAGTGTCCATATGGACCCCCACAAGATGCAAGCCAATGCCCCCCCCCCGAAGGTCGTGAAACCCCTGCAATGTTCCTGGGAAGCGTAAATTATTATCGCCAGTATATTCCCCACTATGTGGAGCTTACCACACCGTTAACCTGTCTGCTGGAAAAGAATCAGGAGATCACATGGGGGGCCGAACAACAACGCACCTTCGACTGCTTGAAACGAGCCTTTATGTCAGCCCCCCCCTTACGGCACCCCGACTTCAACCAACCTTTTCAAGTCGAGGCTGATGCCTCCAATAAGGCCATGGGGGCGGTGTTAACGCAGCCAGACAGCACCAGTACTCATACTTTACCATGCGCCTACTACTCCCACCAATTGACAGCAGCCGAACAGAATTACACGATCTTCGACCGTGAGCTCCTGGCCATTTAAGCAGCATTTGAAACTTGGCAGCACTACTTAGAGGGAGCCAGACATCCAGTTTCCGTCATTACAGATCGTAAGAATTTGACCTTTCTTCAAACCGCTCAAATCACCAACGCTCGGCATGCGCGTTGGGCCCTTTTCTCTGCGTGCTTTAACTTTGTCATTCGATATCATCCAGGAAAATTAAATACGCTAGCTGATGCGCTGTCCCGATACTATGAGGAAATAGAGGCAGCTCGACCCCAGAAAGGTCCGATATTAGACTGCAAGGTATTCGCAAGTACCTACATAACCCACGAACACCTGAAGCAAGCTACAGCGCAGGAACTATTACCAGCAACGGACCCGTCGGAGGTCGAGGAACAAGGCCTCTTGAGGCGACATGGGCATATCGTGGTTCCCCCTTCTTGCCAACAACAACTCCTGTGGGCACACTACGATGCCCTACTGGCAGGCCATCCTGGCCGGGATAGAACCTACGAAATAATCCACGCGACTTTTGGTGGCCATCACTCGCACAAGATGTCCAGCAATATGTAAGCAACTATGCAACTTTGCTCGTACCAAGATCCTGAGACGGGCACCCCAAGGCCCCTTACAGGTTACCGAACCCCCTAAAGGACCTTGGCAGTGAATTGGCATCGATTTTATCATCGAGCTCTCTCCATTGCGAGGCTACACTACAGTATGTGTAGTGGTGGACCACTTTACCAAAATGGCACACTTTATTGCTTGTAAGGGATTGCCCACCACTCATCGAACCGCCCTATTGTTTATGCGCCATGTTGTCCGTTTGCATGGATGGCCATTAGAGATTATTAGTGACGGGCTCACAGTTTATATCTCGCTTCTGGCGAGCGCTTTTCAAGGCACTTCATGTTCAGCTTAGCCCCACCACCGCGTACCACCCCCAGGCAAATGGGCAAGTGGAGTGAGTAAATCAAGACTTTGAACAATACTTACAATATTACATCAATTACCTTCAAGACAACTGGTATACATGGCTCCCTCTCGCGGAATTTGCACACAATAACGCCCCTAATGCCTCGTTGGGAAATTCCCCCTTCTTTGTGTCTTATCACCCCCAAATTGGAGTGCCAGACCTTTCGACAATACAAGTCCCGGCTGGTGGAGGTCTTTTATAAGATCTCCAAGAGGTTCATCACCTCGCGAGACGTACCTTGGTAGAATCTCGTCAACGCTACAAGAAAAACGCCGATAAGCAATAAGCATCGTCGCCCAGTGGAAACCTTGCAGCCCGGGGATTATGTCTGGATTGATAGACGACATTATTCGTCTTCACAACCCTCCTCCAAGTTAGATGACAAGTTCATAGGCCCATATCCCATCCTTAAACAAATCAATGAAGTCACCTATAAGGTAGAACTCCCTGCACGTCTTCATATTCACCCCACCTTTCATGTCTCTCTCCTCAAAAAGGCTGCCACGCCTCCCCCTTCCGTGTTACCCCTCCATCTGTTCAGCTGATAGACGCAGCCAAGGCTATCTTTGAAGTACGAGCAATATTGGACTCTAAATGGTATCGGGGTCGTCTGCATTATTTGGTGGACTGGGTGGGGTATGGCCCCGACGACCGCTCCTGGGAGCCTGCGTTGGCGATCTCAGCCCCCCGTCTGCTTCGTTTTTTTCACCGTCGACACCCTGAGAAACCAGACCCCGTTTGGACCCTTGGCTGGGGGGGGCGGTGTCGAGGGGAGGGGTACTGTCAGAATTCCCCCCTGGAGGCCGTACCCCAGACGCAGGCAGCAACGTGGCTCGAGGCACCAAACCCCGGCGACCCCTCCAGCTGCAGGGTTGAAACCCCCCACATATACAACACCGGACCTCCTGGTTGCCCAGAAACAGAGCATGGGAGTTTCGCCAGCCCCCGACGCAGCGCAGAGCACAGGGGCGGGGCCAGGGATGCTGCGCCGCTCTGCGCGGCTTCAGGAATGGCAGGGGGACGTGGTTCAAGTACAAAAGCCGGCGCTGTGAAGCACACTGCACCGGTGATCCGTATAAACTGGCCCCTTGTGCATTGGTGGAGAGAGGAGACAGAGAGACTGAGTGAGTGCTGCCCCCCTTCCTTCTATTACCTTTCGACAATACTGGTTCCTGAGTGACTGTGAGAACCCCTGGCGAGCGTGCATTTTTATTTTATTTTATTTATTTAAAGCATTTGTACCCCACCCCTCCTGACAACAGCTCGGGGCGGCTTCCAACAGCAATAAAACCAATATAAAACCAATATAAAACAATTTTAAAATAATCAAACGCATTAAATGTTTTTAAAACAGGGCCCTGGGATACAACTTAAGCATTAAAACAATAAAACAGGGTAGGGGAGAAAAACAAAACCCTAACCCACCCTCCCCCGAACCCCGTTGGTGAGTGTGCCCCTTCCCCCTTTAGCCTTATTACCTTGAGCGATTGTGTTCCCTCCATTGTTGTGTGATTCTGCCTGCCCTTGGTGAACCCTTCCCCCCTCCTTTTCCCTGAGTGAGTCCTGATTTCTCCCTACCCTACGATCCCGGGACCCTGACCCCTGTTACCCGCACCTTTGGCACCATCAATCCCATCCTCCCCCCTGTGGTGACTGCGGATTGTGATTGGTGGTCGGTGGGACAGGGGAAAAAGTCCTGCACAGGTTACCTGGTGCCCAATGATGATCGCGGCCTAATCCTCTGTGGATTTCAAGGGCCAACTCTCTATCCTGATGGGCATTCTAGACTTCGTGAGTCTTCCTGGTACCTGGAGCTAGGTTCTTTCCCCGGGCGAGGTGCGTGGAAAAGAGTGACTGGCTTCCTTCCTTCTTGGGGCCTTCCCGAATTCCCCCACCCCTGTGACATGCTGACAACGTGGGACAGGCCCATGGTTGCCATGGTGGCCATGAACTCATGCTCTGCACCACCAAGGCTGGCATCAGCATGTATGTTGAGGTTTCCCAAGACTACAGTCTTCAAGGAGTGCAACACCACGTCTGTCACCAGCTCCGTCAGAGGGTGCAGGGCGGCTGCTATGCCATACAGGTAGGTGCACGGTATACTAACAGCACCCCCAAACTGTCCCCCACCAAATCAAACACAAGATGGAGGCCCTCAACACCTGAGATGGCTTGCACCGGATATCTCCTGGCAGACTTCAAATCCCTAAAAACAATGGCTACACTGCCCGCCCACCGTCCTCCCCCCCATCCCTCCAGCTGAGGTACTCCCTGGTCTAAACAGAGTACCCAGCCAGAACAAGATCAGCCAGGATAGGCCCTGACTCCTCATCCAGCCAGGTCTCCATAATACACACGAGGTTGGCGCCATGATTCAGGATTAACTCCCAGAGAGTGGTAGATTTATTGACCACTGACCTTGCAGTCAACAGCATCAAGTTCAAGATGGGGAAGTTTATTTTACAGTTCATTTACAGATGGGGAACTGAAGCTGAAATTCACCCAGTGATTAACCCTACTAGCTGTCCTGCTCCAGTCTGTGCCTCTCTTGCGCCATCCCACCTCCTGCCTTGGACCATGAATTCTGCCCAAATCCTCTTCATCTTGAAGTGTGGTGTAGTGGATAAGGTGATGGACTTATACCAGGAAAGCCAGGATTCAAATCCTGTGTAGCCATGAACTCCCTGTGCAAGTCACAACCTCTTAGCCTCAGTTCCCCATCTGTAAAATGGGAATATGTGTGCCTGTGTTTCCCTCACCTTTGTCTACCTTAGATTGTAAGCCCACTGGGCAGGAACCTGTCTGAAAATCTGTGACTGTGTATGCCTAGTAGTGCTATAGAAATTATTATTAGTAGTAGTTAATTTCTTTACTATCTGATCAACCTGCACCTGATGCAGCTCTGATTTTCTGGCTGCTGGTTCTTGACTTGACCTTGGTTCTCTGGTGGTTTCTCTCCTAGCTCTTAATCCTGCTCATGCTTCTAGCTCATGAGCATCCATGACTCTTGCTGGGCATAAGCAGGGCCAGTAGGAAACAAAGCCTGGGCCCTGCAGTCAAGAGGGGGCCCTGTAGGGAGGCCAGTCCTGGTAGCCTCAGATCCGGCATTCCTAAGGCCCAGGACGGGATATTTCTAAGGGCCCTCTCTCCAGCCACAACTCTCAGCCCTGGGATGGCTGTTTCCTTCTGGGCTCTGACTCCCTTCAAGAAAGAGAGCTTGTGTGTGCGTGTTTCTGAAACCAAATACCAGACTACTAATTTAAGGGGTGGGGCCACGGGTGCTTCACATTTTCTTTTTGCCTTGAGCCCCACAGTTCTACGGCTGACCCTGATGACCTTCCCCAAGAGGCTTGACTGGGAGGGTTCAGTCCAGTAGGCAGGGCTCATGCTTCGGCTTGGTCCAGTATACAGGGTTCTAACTGAGCAATCTTATGTCACGCTAGCAGTGATGAGCTAGGCAATGGGAACAACCTGTACAATCAGTTGTCTAGGGTAGAAGTTCCCAAACTGTGAGTGAGAGCCCTCTGCAGATGGGGTGCATTTTGAATGGGTTGTTGTTTTTTCTGTCTGGGATCACAGAATTAAGTATCAAAACGAAGTCGCATATCTTAAAATACAGCTGCAATTTTTCTTTTGAAAAAGAATGGATGTAAAGAAAAGCTTAGAAACATGTCCTGGAAGCTGGAATTATTTCCAGTAGAACCTCTTCTTTACAGACACCTCGGAGCACACCAGGCTTTTTGTCAGGATTAGACAGGTGTCCAGAGTTCAGTCCTAATCAGCTATTCAGTGCTGAAAAGACAGGCTCTCTGTCCCTGGAAGTAGTAACATGTCCAGAATAAATCCAGATAGCAGAGGGCTGGATAGGAGGGTATAAAAAAATACATAAATTTCATGGCTTTGGGGAGGGATACAGACACTTGATTCTTGAACATCTGGGGTTAGCAATCCTGGATGAAGGGTGATAAGACAACTTTGCTTCCTGGAAGCATCAGATACTAATGGTTGCATTGCATTCATAGTATCCCATTAGCTGGTGCCTCAGGCTGGGTGACAGGGAAGGCCAAAGGCCTGAGCTGCTCTCTCCCTTCACAGTCAGGCCCTCCAACCTGAAAGCACACATTCCCTGTACCTCTCCTCTTGGGTACAACCTCTCCCTGGGCTTTTCACCCTGAGGAAGTAGGGCCCCACACCCTGTCACATGCTTGTTTAGCTAACCCCACCCCTTATAGAATGGCATGATGTCATCAGATGGGGCCACATCAGAAAGGGGGTAAGAAAGTCTCTATGGCCTGCCCCTTTCTGATGCATCTGCCATCTGCTGACCCATAAACCATGATTTCTCCAGTCTACCAGGGGTTAGGGTGGCCATACCTCCCCTTTAAAAGAGGACCGTTATGAAAAATACATGGTGCAGGGCCACATTGGTTCCAGTGCAGCCCTGCAACATATATTTTTCATAAGCATCCTCTTTTAAAGGGGAGGTATGGCCACCCTATCACTCACATTTTGCTTTCCTGTAATTTATACCATGACATTAGGCATAGTTTGATTACTCCACTGCATCAGCATTTTGCTGGAAGGTCTAAAGAGGTATATACAACAATTTTGCTAGCCGACAGAATTCTGGAAATAACTTTCTGTAGTGAAGTTTCTGCTTTATGTAAGTAGAGTAAGTGTTAAGAAAAGAACAATTTCTTGATTTTATCTTTTGCTTGTTTTGCTTTTCCTCTTCTCCCTGGGCTGGATGCGTTGTTTGTATTATTTTTCTCTTGTTGTTCTGTTTTTATCTTATGTTATTTTAACTTAGTCTGATTTGCATTGGTCGTTTACTTTGTATTTTGTACATATGTATAGAAGTGTATTTGTGTTACATCTGAAGGCCTTGGCCAAGCATTTTAATAAATATTGATTGATTGATTGATGGCCATCCTATCAGGCGTGCTCTTAGCTGACAGAGAAATCAGGGGGACTTCCCCCAGAGCCTGGGCCAAAACCCAGTCTCCAGGAGAAATCCAAAGAAACAACCACGCTACCTTCCCTGAAGCATTGACCCAGCGAGAGTGCCTCACCCCCCAGAGACTGTGGTTTAAATCTATAGGGTAGGGCAAATGCTGGCTGCAGTGATGTTTTGACTTCCCAAGGTCAGTACAGGAAGGAGGGATGGAAACAGAGGGCTGCAGACAAAACTTCTTTCCAAAGTCTTTCCCTTTCATTCCGAACATCTGGCTCCCATGAGCCCTTCGGCTAATCCCGATGTTTAATTCTTTGACGTCCCCTAAACCTCTGAATCCTTCGTGGTTCCAAGTCTCTTTGCAACATAATCTCCCGCACTATCCTCCTTGCTGCTGGTGATATTGAGAATGCCCTGCTCTGCCCTGCAGCTCAAGTGAAGCAGAAAGGGGAGCAAGGAAGCTCCACAGACTTCTTAATAAATGGAATCTAACCCTGGCCTCCCCAACTTGTCTCCCTGTTATCTCACTCCCATTCTACTGCGGCTCCTCTTGGCTAGGGCAGCAGGGGTAGGAAAGCTCCCTCCTTCCCCCTGGAGAGGTTGCATGCAGAAAGAAACCGGAACTTTGGAAGAGAAGCAGCTTATCTCCCTTCATTAGCATGCCTCCAACTAAAACACCTGTCCATTCGCTTTGGTCTTTTGCATCTTCCCTGAATAAAGCAGGCAGTTCTGTGCAACAAGTACCTAAATAAAAGATGTCATTTCCTAATGGGAGAGAGGGAGGACAATGTTCAATGGAAGTCAATAGGATTTTTCACGATTATAGTGGCCATAACTCTTCCCCCCAAAGTGCAACTGTTATGTAACTTGGGGTTGGTACTTATCTTTGGGCCTTTTGCCTTGCTAGCAAATTGTGCTGAAATCAGAATATATATGTGTATGCATACACACACTCTCTTTTGTGTACACATACTCTCACACTCGGCGATACGTTCCCAGCCTGGCCAGGAGCCCTTAAAGGATACATGCATGAAGACATGGGCATGCTGGCTCCCACACCACCATGACCCCAGCCCCCAAAAAGAAAAGAGCCAACACCATGGAAGCACCCGGTGACAGCCAGGTAAGCAAACAGCACCCTGGGCAGGAGACGCTGCCCCAAGGAGCCGCTGAGGAGGAGCAACATGACAGCTGATAGGTACTGTGTCCCTTGACAGCTGAGCACCAGCACAGTTGCCTTCACCACCACAACCCAAAGAACCAGGTGGCCCACAGCCAAGGTCACCTCTGAGCCTGCAGTGGGACCCCAGGGAGGGATGCCCTCCTGGACCCACAGCCTGGACTGGGAACGAGGGGGAGGGGGACAGTGGCAGGGATGGGGACAGAAGGAGGGGGACAGTGGCAGGGATGCCCCCAAGGAGGGAGAGGAACTGATGGATCCAGGTAGGACACAGCACCCCAGAAAGGAGTGAGGGGGAAACATGGGGGAGGGTGGGGGTGGCAGCTGGAACTGTTTCCCCCTGCCCCCAGAGGCAAAGCTAATAGAACTAACAAACCCCCAATCAACCCGGCATAGAGGTCGAGGACAAGGTGGTGGAGGAAGAGGTGGGAGGCCACCCAGGAGCCCTTTGACCTGGAGGGGGATGGTAGGTGTACACGGGACCAGGACAACGGACAAAAAGTGGTGCAGCAACGACAAGGGGTGGGGAGGAAATGGTGCAAACTAATATGTCCCAGTCAGGACCAACAGATGATGAGCACACCAGGTAGTCTCTGAATGTCACAACTAATGGCATGTCCCAGATATCGCCAAAGGAACATCCCCCACCCCCAACCCTCTCCCACAGTGTTCTGCAGGGGATTCATGCTGAAGGGTGCATGCGTCACTTGGATCCTTTTCCGTCTTGCTTTTACTGTGTGAGCGCTCATACAGGAGTGGTCCCTTGAGCAGCAGATTGGAGGGATCCTCCTAGGAAGAAGGAGGTGGCACCACATCCTCTCCCAGCCCCAGAACACTCAATGGAGCAGGGCCCATGGGTAGTGTCCCTAATGCTTTTGACCACGGTTTCCCTTTTTATTCTCTGAACAGTGCTGTCTGTTTTATCATTGATTGCTGCTGGGGGGGATGCCGCTATCCTTGTCAGGGGTGGGGTGGGGTGGGGGGATGTTGATGGGCATTGTCCTTGGTCTGCCTATTTCCTGTCCATCATTTTTGTGGAGATGTTTCTGTGTCAACAAGGGGCCAAGGTTACTTTATCTAATAAGGACGCTGGGAAGTTTCCTGCAGGCATTGCTGTGTGTTGGGGTGTGTGGACCCATGTGTTCTTGGGACACTGATACGTCAATGTGTGGTACCGTGGTGTGGGATGTCGGTGGAATAGTTTTGCTTGCCAAAGTGTGCTTGAGTCCAAACATCCAGCTGCTGCTTGCGGACCTCTTTTCCATACGTGATGGGTATGATGTGTTGTCATGTACGCTGTGGCTCCTGGGATGCCGTGTGTGTGGTTGTGAGTACCAGCTGAGGGCTAACGTGTTGGGGTTCCGTATTTTGGTGTCTGCCAGGCTGCAGCCTCTAGCAGGAATGCTGTTACTGTGAGAGGTGAGTGAGAGCCTTGCTTTGCATGACATCTGTGCCCTCCTGGAATATCACTTGTGCCTTATGGAGAATGGCCCATCCCTGCCAATCAGCTTTGCAAGCACCCTGCTGTGTGTGCTCAGGGTTATCAGAGGGAGCGTGGAGAGTACTAGGACTGCATGCATCAGCTGAGGTTGTTCATGCCCCCGGCTGAGGGTCTCTATCTGACCGAGGCACTTGATGCTGCGGAGATGGCCATCCTGTTTGAGATTTGGAGTCAGGTGGATGTGCACTTCGCTCTGGCCAGTAGGCATCCCATTGACCTGAACTTCATGGTGGATCAGCAGAAGTGGACAAGAGGGTACTAGAGAGAGGGATGTTTGCATGGGTGGCGTATGTGCAGGGTTCTCCACTCGGACTCCACAGCAGCAATGACCCAACCTTGGAGCAACGCTCAGTGACTGTGGCCCCTTCTGTGTCTTGCATTCCTGTGACTCTGCTTGCTCAACTTTGCCCTTGGTCTGAGCTGCCCCGGCTCTTCTGCTGCCCACCCCCCACCATCGCACTGTGAGTTGCCTGTGTGAATCCCCCTGCTTGCGGCACGGGGGTCCATGTCCCCCACCCTGGTGACTGAGATCTCCCTTATATGGGTCCCCATGAACTGCCAGTGTTTGTCTCTGTGCATGTGTGGCGTGTGTTTGGAACGGTACCATCAGCCTGACAGGGAGGGGTGTCTGTGCACTGAATGCGACCTTCCCAGCTGCTGTTGCATTGGTCTCCATGTTGCAATAAATGCCCCCTTTTGTTCTTTGAGCTGCCCTAGGTTTGTGGGCCGTGCCCCGGGGTTGTGTGTGTTACTCTACTGTGCCTTCCCTGTTGGAATGGGTGGAGATGGTGACTGTGACTTTACCTGCCCTTAGTTTGCCATGTCGCCATGTCATACAGGGGACATGGCTATTCTCCAACTGGTGGAGCACTTGTCCATGTGAACGGTGTCCGTGGTGGATCGGTGGAGGGCTGGGTGGTTGGGTGCATGGGTGCTGTGACCCTTCCTGTCTGGCACCCAATTGAATCCCGCCCCTCTCACCCGAGGTGGGTGGATGGAACGTAATTGCTCCCCACCCCCACAGACTCGCCTCTTGCGCGCGCACGCGCGCGCGCACACACACACACACACACACACATGCTCTCTCTTGTGCATCACATGCTGTTTCTCTCTCACACCCTCACATTTGTACATACACATGCATGTGTCTTGCACACATACATGCACAGTACACACACACAGAATCAGAGAATCTTAGAGCTGGATGAGTGTGTGTGTGTGTGTGTGTGTGTGTGTGTGTGTGTGTGTGTGTAAGACAGTGGCCCCAATCCTAAACAGAGTTGCTCATGAGTAAGTTTCATTGTAATCAATGGAACTTATTCCTGCACAATAGGCTTGAGTCCAATGTATATGTGACACACTGAATATTTTTGTACGACTGTGTAGGCAGTGTTTTAATATGTGTGTATTGGAGACTGTGAGAGTGTGTTACTGTGCCTATGTCAGAGCAAATGTGTTAGAGTCTGTATGTGAGGATTATCAGAGACTGTTAGAAATTGTGTTAGACTGTGTGTGTTTATGTGTTAGAGATGTGCGAGAGTGTGTACTACAGTGTCTGTGTATGAATGTCTGTGTGCTGGCGTGTAGTAGTGTGGGGAATGGGTTTATGTATTAGAGACTGTATGTTCATCTGTGGGACTGTGCTGAAGTGGCATACAAGAAAGGGTGTGCGTGGGTGAGAGACTATTTGGTTCAGTCAATGGATTCTACCCCCCACCCCAAACAGCACCTCTGGAGCCCTGGACCTCAAGCCTATCATTTTGATAGCCTTCACCCTCCCCTCTCTGTAAGAATCTGTCTAGCTGCTGTATCATCGCTCTCCTCCCTGCTCTGGGCTCATTTCCAAAGCTAAATCCATTTAAATATTTCAAGAGAAAGAGGTTGAGACGAAGTAACCAACTACACAACCCCAAATTCAAACCGCTGAAGAAACCCACTCAGTCACCCCTCTGAGCACTGGGGCTTTAGAAAGCATAGAGTCCATTCATTAACCCTTCAACAACGCCCCCTCCCATTCCCCAAACAAGAGGAGAAATCGGCTGAGCTAGAAGTTCTGCCAGCGCCAGGCAACAGGGTTAACACAGCTAAATCCACCAGCTACTAGCCCCAACCAAACGGAGCTAGAGCCCGCCTCCTCCTGAAAAGCTCCCGGGCCAATCAACGACGCCACGGAATGTGGCCGAGGTTCTGATTGGCTTAACAGCATTGCATACATTAACTAGGCAGAGGTGTAGGGGAGAGAGGAGGCAGCATTGTTATCTTAAGGCACTTCCAGAGCCTGAGCCTGCAGGTGACACTGAGTAAGGTAGGGGACCAAGGCTGAGCTTCAGAACGGCCCCTGCCCTGGTGAATCGAAGAGAGGGGAGATAGTCTCTCTGTCTCCAGCATGGCATGGGATGAGCAGGATGAGGTCCTTGCTGGCTGCCCGGTGGGCGCTCGGAAGGCACTCTAGGCTGGGTGTTAAGAGCTCGGATTTCGCCCCTCTGCACGAGGAGGAGGAGGAGGGCATGGCCAAGAGGGAAGCTTCCCCGAATCCCCGCTCCAATTACTCTAAAGAGTGCGGGCTGCTGCTTCAAACTCGGTGAGGGCTGAGCCGCTGGACCGGGAGAGCAGGGGACCAGTAACGCAGAAGCCAGGGGTGGGGATATCGTGAGAAGGGAGATCGCCCCAATCCCTCTCTGTGTTTCCAAAACCGTGCGCCCCCCAAAAGCAGCACTCGACCGGGAAGGTGCTACCTAGGATGGTGAGGAGCGCCCTCCCAACAACAGAACAGCAGGGCATCTTGCAAGCATCCTCTGGAAGAGCCCCGAGGCACTGGCCCTTTGCGTCTACAGCTCAGCAAACTTCCTAGAGGGGACTGTAAAGCTGCAAGCAGGTAGCAGCTGCAGCCCAGGCCAGCTCTGGGGCATCCCCTTTCCATTCTGGATCCTAGTGGAGTTTGCTTGCTGAGTTTAACCATCCTCTGGGCTCCCGAGTCACCGTGGCCGGCTTTGCCTTCTTGACCCACATTCCTACTGCCTGGGGTAAGTCTCCGAAGTTACTGTGTAACTCCTAGCCGCGGGATTGGGGCTGCTGTTGATTGCAGGGAGCGGTGGCTTGTTGCACAGAGGGCATGCCTCATGCAAGCCCAAGTAAAGGAGGTGCCATGGATGGGAGTGATCTGGGGTGGGTATGGCCCATTGATGCGGGCGGGCGAAGAGAAGAGAGCGATGGTCTGGACATCATCAGAACGTGGTGGGAGGGCTGGGTGGGTGATGTCCTAGCGATAAGGGGGAATCGATTACCAAGGGAAGACATGGGTGCAATCAAGGCTAAATTTGGGGAGGAGGCAGTTGTGGAATTTTATGAATTGGACCAATGGTAAATTTTGAACGAGGTGTAAAGGGTGCCTGAGAAAGTTAAGGGTGACACCACATATCCTCCCCCTGCAATATAGTTGTGTCTAGGAGGGGAAAGACAGGCGGTATTTGGCTTGAGTCAGTTGGAAGTGAATTTGACAGTATCCAGTTGGGAACGGTGCTGGAATGGCCAAAGAATGGGCACAATGACCTAAATCCATCTATTTCTATGCTTATCTATGAGGATGCCTGGCTCTATGCTTCCCCCTGCTCTGAGTCTCTGTGCCTCCCAGTTACATGCATTACAGGTTGCACACAAGACAGTGGAGATTACATAGGTTTGTTTGTACTATGCAGCTACCAAATTAGTCTTTCACTTTATTTATCTAGCTGTATCTCAAACAGGTGTCAGCAGGTTGCAATATCTCCTGCTCACTCAATAATACTAAATGAGAGAGAGAGACACCCAGGCTAGATCGGATGATGTTGTCTAGTATAGAAAAGTCGGAGACTCCTGACTTAGACTATCTAAGCAGACAGTCCAAATAGTGACTCATAAATAGGCGAATATAGTGCCATGACCTAAGTAGAGAGCTATTATGTAGGCACGGGACAACTTGAGGGTTACGCAGAGGTGATGGCAGCTACTGATAAGCTTGTAGCAGGATCGAGCTCTGTGAGATTGCCAATTTGGGGTGGAGGGATTCCAAAGGGAAAAAAAATCCTTATATACATCTGATGAGAAAAGGCCAGCCACAGGGATGGCTTGAATGCATTTAAGTGCATGCAAAGGATGAATGCTTGTTTTATTTTGCATTGTTCTATAACTGTTTGTTTCCAGTGTGTGCATTATATTAACTATGTTATAAACTAAATATTATTATATGTGTCATCATGGAATACATGTAAAACACATATGTATATAATGGAAATTGTTAATGAAACCGGTATATGATTGCAACAGGGTCTTGTGCTGTTGGTTTTGACTTGGAAGTATCAGGTGCCCTGAAGATGCACAAGTAAAATAGCAGCGAGCCTTGCACGGGGAAGAGGCTAAGCGTGCAAATGTGTCGTAGGAGAACAGACCGTGTGTTAGCTAGCGGATGAATTAACAGCAACATCTCTCTCTCTTGCTCTCTCACAATTAAAGGTAATAGGTAAGGAAGCATGTAATTCAAGAGTGCTGCATCCAATGTGGCTTGTGGAGACACTATATATCACAGGAGCACAGCATGACCAAATCCTGACATGGCAGTTCCTTGTATTACATTATTCCCTGTTTATGCTGGTTTTGAGATCAGCTGTTTCTTGCTGAGTTGCACACTCTGGGCTCCCAACAAGACACCTTAGCAGGGAAGTGTCTGGCATCTGGATACTAAGCCAGCATTGTCCAGGAGCCACATCTGTGTTGAAGCAACATGCTTTGCTACATTCACTCTTTGTGAGTGGGTGTGAGGAAGTCAGTGGGTGTATGTAGTGGGCAGACACAGTAGCCACAAAGTGGATTGATGTGGGCAATTTAATTCCAGGGCACAGTGTGCTAGGCAGCTTGGCACAGCAAAGAGGAGAGGTGCAGATGAGCCCTGTCCCTTTTACGGTCTCATCCCTGGAACATCCTCTGGGTTGTTCCAGCTATGTGTTGCACAAGCAGCTGTGGACAGGCAGGGAAGGGGCAAGGCAACAGCCCACTATGCTGTGCTAGAATCAGCTGGCATCCTCCTGCTGGGTTTTAAGACTCCGAGTAGCCTTCCTCTCCTTTCCTGGCTGTCTAACAAGCTGTTTACCGAGTGCTGCCAGAGGGCAAAAAAACAGCGACAAAGTCGTCCCTCTATCATCATCCAACTCCTCCTGATCCCCTCTCCCAAGGTACCAGCATTCATCATGGGGCTTTAAACCATCCCCTTGGTGATGCCTCTTACTCCCTGGCACACAGCCAAGAAGCATGCCAGACATGTTGGGAGACTGATGTACAGGCACTTTATACTGCACTGAATGGGATCCCACATCCCATCTCTGCCCCCAAGCATTTTGGGTGTCCTGAAATAAAATGTTGCTGCTTGTCCTTAGGTTGCTGCTGTGAATGGGTGTGCCCATAATAACTGAGTCTTGACTGGGAGAGATTAGGTCTAAAGGAGACTTGGATGAGAAACGCCTGGTGTGGCCATACCAAGAAGTAAAGAATCCTCAGAGTGTGGGCATCTTGGCTTCACATTGCCCACTGGGCACTGCAAAGGGAATGACAATTACTACCAGCTGCACTGGACCAGCAGCAAGAAATCCCAGGTGATAGGAAAGAGAGTGACATGCAGTGTTGGTTTTGTATATACTGCCCTAACCAGATACTACGGACACTAGGGGTCAATTGCTGCTTCTGCCACAGACGTTCTGCCTGACCTTGGGCAAGTAATTTAACCTTCCTGCAGCTCCATAATGCAGGAGTAGTTATGTTGTTCAAACATGCAGGAGTAGTGATGGGCTGTTCAAGCAGATAGATGAGATGAGATTAGATTGTAAGCACCCTGGGGTAGGGAACTGTATATAACTATTGATTGTCCAGTGCCCGGTACACTGCTTGTGCTATATAAATAATACAAATCATAAAATAATAAATAATAATGAATACAGAGGCTACTTTGGTAGACTATTGGACATGGTAAATACAATGGGAAGTGGGAAATATTTGGAAACAAGAATGAAAGCAGAATACTGGGCTATTGGAAAAATATTGGGAGGTAGGCCAGGTTTGGGGAGGTGTGGAGAGGATTACTACTGTGCTTGTATGAGGAAGAGGACACTGAATCTAGTGGGCTGCAGAGAAGGTGTAGCTAGCAAGCTGTAGGAGTGATCCTATGGGGAGTAATGGGGTATATAGCTGTAATGGAGAGAGATGTAGGGCAATTACTTGTGTGCTGGGATCCAGGCAGAACACTAGGACAGGAGGCTGTAGGAAGTGTCACCTTACACATCCCACTAAATAAATCCTGGTGGAACAAGTCTCTCCACCTGGCAAGGACTGTGCTGCTGAATGGTCTAGGCAAGGCTGCCATATTGATGTGCCTGAGCAGACTCTTGCCAGCAGGAGGAAAATGGATGAAGAGAGGTGTATTTGCAAATTAACATCCTCCGACTGACCGACCCGCACACACACAAAACAATGTGCCTGGTGTTGTTCTCCTCTGAGCATGTGTAGCAGGGCGCAGCCTCAGAGGAGGGCTGTCCTTTTAAGGGAGCTTGCACCAGCTTGGAAGGCAGTGCTAGCGAGGCTGAAGGCACTGTGTGAGACAGGTAGCAGTGCCTAAAGGAACACAGCTGTGCTTGGGCATGGCAGAAGCCATCCCAGGGGTTAAAGGCTGAGGCTGCCAGAGCTCAGCGTGAGGTAGGAGCTAGGAGCTAGGGAGAGCTCTGCCTCTACTAGGGAGCAACAGAAGGACAAACTCTACCCAGAGAAGGTTGCCTAGGCTGGAGGGTTGTGCTGCTAAATGTTGAGAGACTTTGGAACTGCTTGAGTAATCTGCAATTGTGACTATATGTGAACAAAGAGACATGGGTGAATCTAATTCCCTGCAGAGACTAATGTAATTGGGGCTGCATTCTGCAAGAACTTACTCAAGGTAATCCTGACCCTGCTACAGCATGTGTTTGTGCCACACTTGATTCTCTTTCTGCTAGAGAGGGCTGTGCCGCTTGTGACTAGGGCGACAGGATGTACATACCCAGACAATGCCCCCAGTGAGGCTTTGTTGCATGGACTGAGACTTCTGCTGTGGCTTAAGGGATTTGAAGGCTTAATTCCTCAGCCTTTGCCGTTGATTTCCCCAAACATCCCTCTTGGTTTGAACAAATACAGTACCCCCATCTGACCCCTCCTGAAGCATCAGGTATTAGAGACTTGGATCTTCACATTCCTTAGTGTGTGGCTTTATGCCCCCCGCTGCCTCCTCCTCTGCTTTACATTCTGGGTTCCATCTAAAAACTAATTCTGCCACATGACAGAGTGTGTTGTGTTGCCTACAGTCACAGCGCTTCATGCTGTGATCTTGTCAGCTCTCACCAGCTTTGCTGGGGCAGAAGAAATCCTAGGGAAAGTTCGGGGTGCTGAATGAAATACGTGGCTGGAATGTGCCAGCAGGTGTCAGTCTTCCCTCTCCATCAGCACCGAACCAGTGTCCCAGCCTCTTACGAGAGAACACTGAAGGGCCACTGTAGCAGGGCCGGCTCCTAGGAAGCATGGTTATTTAAGGAAAAGACAGGAGCCAGATCTTGGCAAGTGCAGACTATGCTAATGCACAGGGTCCCATGTGGGGGGTCTTGTACTGGCACAGGTG
Source organism: Sphenodon punctatus (assembly GCA_003113815.1). Classification (NCBI taxonomy): domain Eukaryota; kingdom Metazoa; phylum Chordata; class Lepidosauria; order Sphenodontia; family Sphenodontidae; genus Sphenodon; species Sphenodon punctatus. The sequence continues at coordinate 1,320,162 of QEPC01010142.1, forward strand.
TGGTGGTTCTCCCTGGCTCTGGCAAAGCCAGATGTGGCAAGGAGTGCTATTTGGGGGGGGACGACGAGTCAGAGCCTGAGCTGAGTGTTTCCCATCTTCAATGGGGTGAGCCTCCTGCAGATAGAGGTGAGCAGGTGCTGGGAAGGAACGGGAGCAAAGCACCAAACCCTAGTCCTTTGGGCCTGAAATAGTGAGGGTGTGCCAGCCCCATGCAATGCCAGGGCCTTTTGGTGGACTAGAAGGGAAGGAGTGGAGCTCCCAGAAAAGGGAACTGTGTTTGGTTGTTGCCTTTGCTTTAACAAGGATAACTGCTAAACATCCTGTTAGGAGGGAGCCCACACCACCATTTTGTCCTGGGCTCCAACTTCCCTGGATCCAGCACTTTTCTGGTGCTAGACCCCCTGCTGGGGTTCGAGTGACTTGATTTGTCCATGGCCTCCTTTGGGATAGCTACTAGATACACAGCTCCTGGGATAATGTGTCATGGCAATCTAAGGCCTGGAGCCGCATTGCTCAGAGGTATAACTTTGAGCTAAAATCTGTGGGAATGCTGGATCCCCTTGACCCACATAACCCCCACCCCCATAACCCCACTGTGGCAGGAGGAAATTTGTGGGGAACATGTCCCCTACATTCCTCACTATAATTACACTCATAGCAATGTCTCACACCAGTGGGGTACCCTGCTATCTTAGACTGGGGCCAGTGTCCTCACTCCTTTGTCTTAACCATTTGGCCCAGTTGATCGGGAGAAGCCAGGCCCAGTCCAAAGTGTGAGTCTGCTCCCTGCAAGCTGCCACACACCCCTCAGATTAGGCATAACCGCTCTTGTTATGGTGGCCTGGAGTTGGGGTGTCCATGCAGCTCCCAGTTCTCCCACTTTCACATGCACTGCCTAGCACTCACCTCTCCTGCCTCACCTCCTCCACCCTTCTAGCAGGGGCTGCTTGGCACTGGGCACTTACAACACCAGTAGCAGTGCTAGGTGGCCCCTGCAGGCATGTATAGAAGACAGGAAAGATGATGCTCAGCACTGGTCAGCCTGTGCCAGTGGGTGTGGAGGCAGGAGAGGTGAACAGTGTTAGGAAGATGGGAGAGGTGATCTGCAGGTGAAATGGGATGAGGAGGGGTAGGCAGAAGCGGCAGCTCCGAGGGCAATGAGTGTATGTGGGTCTGAGTGATTCTGAGAAACTCTTTTTTTGAGACAGTGAGAGAGCATGTGTGCATGCATGAGAACTAGAGACTTTGGATTAAAGTAGACCTGAAACGAAAAAACTCAGTGGGTGCTGCTCCTGTTGGAAGCGGTGCATTTGCCGAGATTTGTGCAACATAGAAACTTACCATTTTTCTAGCTGTTTTTGTCATTTTCCGTTATTTTTTGCAAGTTGAACAGGGCTGCCATGGGCCAGTCCCAAGCCCCATGCATGTCCTATGGGCACCCCCGGGGGCAGTGGAAATGAAAACCTGCCAGCTAAGCACCAGGGAAGTGCTAAAATGGCCATTAAACTACTGTAAAACTGCCATAAAATTGTTGTAAAAGTCCCAGAAAGTGATGAAAAGTCCTGGAAAGTGACAAAAATGATGAAAATATGGCAGAATCACTGGAAACAAATGAAGTACCAACTGACGCTTGCACGCACTCCCAAAAGGTTGGTATTTCCCTTCTGAACAGGTACACTTGTTCTTGTCTCAGAGGTAAGAGCTTTGCCCAACCCTGGCCTAGAGGTTTGTGAAAACTATAATTCCTATACCCTCCAATAGTAACTTTTTGCCTAGTTGTAAGAGCCGCTGACCAGGGATGCCAGCGGGGGTGGTGTGGTGTCTCTGGGGCCCGGCAGTATGCCGGAGAACCGCTTCCCCCGCTCATAGCCAAGCCACTGCACCGCCCGCAACAGAAGTGGCTGCGGTGGCACCGGAGGCCCCCTCATGGCGTTGGGTTGCCAGGACAACCCGATTGCATGCTGGCCCCACAGATCCCCAGCCATCGACCTTGCGTGGCGTGGGACCAGTGCCTGAGCTGGTGCTGCGCTCCGCACGGCTGCAGGCACGCAGGGGCGGAGCCAGAAGTATAAACCTCTGACGCTGTGTGCCTCACAGCACTGGTAATCAGAGCCTGGGAAGCTGGCCCCTACCTAAGCTAAGTGTTTTGTCTTTTTCTCCTTGTGTATAGTTGTGAGAGTTATAGTTGGTACAATTGTTGTTGGTCCTTTGTGTATTTCCCTGTGAGTGAGTGCGTGGTGAACGTGAAGAGTGTCAGCCCTCTCCCTCCCTAGGGGTCTTCCCTTCTCCCTTCGAGACTGAAAGCCCTACTCCTCCCCCTTCTGGACTAAGCTCCCCTTCCCCGCAATCCCCCACTTCCATCACCTGCCTCCCCTTCCCCTGTGGACTGTTGTGTAACTGTGGCATACGTGTGTAGTGAGAGGCTATACTCCCATGGAGCCTGCTCTGTGCCCTATGATGATAGAGGCCTAATCTCCTTCAGATCTAAGGGCCATCACACTATCCTGACAGGCTTGTTTCCCAGGTATCCCCTAACAGAGCGTGGTAGGAGTCCCTCGTGCTTGTGTGGGTCACCCCAGTGTGCTCTTGCCCCCTCTTTTCCCTTTCTTCTCCCCTTCCCCGTGACACTAGTACATTAACAGGTTTTGTTACCTTGTACTGAGCTCCCAGCATTGTTTGGTTTCTACTTGGTTGAGCAACCAATGGGAGCATCATTAGCACCCCATTAATTCAGCTGGAGAATAGGGCCAATCTGAGGGAAATTAAATGAAACTGAAATTGGAGATCCTGACTCATTCATTGCTGCAATGAGGTACCTATTCTCGCTTTAACAAGTTTGGGATAAGCACGGCCATCATAGAACAAAGAAGGGTAACTAAATAAGGTAGGAGGCTTTGAGTGTGTTTGTGAGAGATGATCCTTTAGCCTGCTGAAAGGGACTGTCACTGCTTCCATCTGGGATCCTCTGAGTGTCTTTACAACTAAAACTTTAGAACCAAAGTCAACACACACATTTGAGAATTTTGACTTTTTAATAGGCTGGGTTCTATCTTGAATAACCAGTCCTGAAAATACAAACCTATCACAGACATCCTTTTCCCCCAGCTCCACCCCAGTTAGTCAGCAGGTTTTATTTTAAAATTTCATATAAATACTTAATAATTAGTTATTAATAAATAATAATTATGGGGGATGCATTGTACCTATTTCTCTTGGTCAAATGTTGGCGGGTATGCTCCTCACACTGGGTCAGAGCTCTGCCGTCTGAGTATGCCCAGATAGTGTGAAGCCAAACCTGAGACGAGGTGTGATAATAAACCTGCAGCTGGTGTGCTGGCTACATGCCCTGGGAGGGAGTATGTAGGGCCAGCCTGGTGGAGTCAGGTCAGGGCACAGAATAAATGTGTGCCCCACCAAGCTGGTTGGTGAGCCCTCCTCTGCCCCACCCCTGGCAGGGGAACAGAATAAATGGGTGACCTCACCCCTGGTGAGCCCCCAGCACCCTGCCCTCCACCATTATGGGCAGCCCCCAACACCCAGCAGGGATGGGGTCACAAATAGAGGCACTGGCCTGCTATGGCCCACCTGGGCAGCCCTTGCACCTGGATTCATCTGGGGAACCAATCCCAGGCCAGCTGCCTACCTGAGCTGAGGCAGCAGCAGGCTCACATCTGGCGGCCCAGAAATAAACGTAGCTGTGAGTCTCTGGCCACCTGAGGTCTTCGGACTCCATTGTCCTAATCCCTGGTGTTTGTGTGGCTCTGTTTAGTAAATAGTCTCACGTTGCCTCATGAGGAGTGGTAGGTGGGACTGGCCAGAACTGGCTTAAAGTGGCATAGGGAGATCATGAACTGCAATGAACTCAAGGAGTTGTCAGTCTACAGTTGGCCAATGACCCTTATTTTAAGGAACATCCCTTATTTCAGCGCTCCCATAACTCCCATAGAACATAACGGGCATCCCTTATTTCATACATCCTACAGCTCCAACAGATAACCCTTATTTCAGACCCCCGACCCAGCTCCATAGAACATAATGGACATTCCTTACTCCAGGGCCCCCCAGCTCCATAGAACATAACAGGTATCCAATATTTCAGAACTTCACAGCTCCACAGAAAATAGTGGGTGGCCTTTATATCAGACCCCTCACAGCTTCACAGACCATAATAGATGTCCTTTATTTCAGAGCCCACAGCTCCATATGTCCATTATTTTTTGAAATTTTGATCTGGCAGCCCTGCATTAGTCAGCCAGACGGCCTGGCACCTGAGAATCCACCCACGTAAACACCATGAATTGGCATAGGAGTGGGGTTCTGTACATTACATGGGCATATAACTGCTTCCCTACCTCACAGGAGTGTTGTGAGTGGGTCCTGTGAAAGGGCCAGGGTGAGGGATTGGGGGAGCAGGAGGGAAGGGGAAAGTCAATCCCAAAAGCCTGGCAGTGGCACTAAGAAAGGCTAGGCCTGCTGGGTGCTTGCGCTTCAGAATACCACCACATATGCTTTCTCCTGCCATTCATCATTTCTGCACCTCAGCAGAAGTGTGACCTCCGTGCCTGGGGGAGCAGAACCCAGGGCAAGTTATAGTTGCTGAGTGTCCAAACACGGTGGCAGCCAGAACTATCCCTCAGGAGTCTGCCTGGGCCTCGGATAATTAAATGACTGTTTATGTACTTGCACATATGTGGTAAGAACCCCAAAGTTTTCTCTTCCTCTCTGGGGCCTGAAATTTCTCGCATGTGGCTTGGTGGTGAGGATAAATGCTTCCGAGTGCAAGGTGTGCTCGGAGATAGTGGTAATGGGACACTATATGTACCCAACATAGACAGATTGACTTTCCGTCCTAAGCTCTTATGGATTGGTAGTGGGAACAGTCGCTGGGCTCTGCTCCACATATGATCCTTGGTGTATCCAGCTGTACTGACTTTAGGCTGAAATATGTACTGGTGGGAGGAGGGAGGGAGAGACGAGGTGGAAAGCAGTTTTGATCCTCTCTCTGGTGGGGCTACCACTCAGTGGCTGTTCATAAGCTCATCTACAGCAGTTAAGGGATGTGTTGATTTTGTTTATTATCACCAGCTTCTTGTAGTAGGGCTACCCTGAAGACTTCACGGGGCTTAGAGCTGGTACCCCTGGAAGAGAACTAGCAGCTGTTGTGCTTCTGGGTCTCCCTTTGCTCACGGGGTTTACAGGTGCAAGGGGATATGAATCTCACCTTCACTGTTCAGAATCTGGGCTTCTAGAGGGACACCTTCAACATGGATCAGAGAATTTAAGGACTGGAAGGTATCTTTGTATGGTCATCAGCCCACATTAGTGACCCACTCCTTTGTAGCACAGCCCCACAGAGATTTGCTCTGTGCATTGTGCATGGTGATTCATAGGGCCACGTGCCATGATCCTGTTGTGTAAATGTTGCCAATCCCTCAGATGGGAGGGACTCCTCTTCAGAAGGATTGATAGCTGCCACTTGGGGTCCTGTGGACCAGCTCCTGCAGGTCCTGCATCAAAGAAGTAGTGATGGTAGGCCTTGCACCAGTTCCAAAGCAGCAGGTCTTGGTGGGACATGTTGTTGCTGCTGCCTCTGCCTCCTGTCCTACATTCCCAACTGGCACCCTTCCCAATGGTACCTGGGCAGCAGTACTCACTGTTGCCTCTTGGGGCATTGCACTATACTACATACTATGCCTGCTAAGCAGTCAGCTGTTGGTGTGCAGCTCAGAAGCAAGAGAGGAGGAAGCTGAGACAGGGGCATATACCCCTGCTAGGAGGCAGAGGACAGCTTCAGCAGCAGGAGGCTGCCAGGGTCAATAATTCATCCAATGTGTACTAATGCGTGCTTGCAGCTGCCACTGTCTGAGACTTTCACATGCCTAGGAGATGAGGATTTTGAAAGGGCCCTAAATAGTGGGAGTTGTGAGTCTTCCAACTCCTAGGTGACAGTAGCTGTGAGTTAGCACAAGGTGGTGAAATGCACTTGGATGGAATGGAGATTTTCTGGATGATGGTGCCTCCTTAAGTGCTTAAGGAGGAAAGATGTAAGATCTTAAGCTTCTGTAGCACTGCAGGCCGGAAAGCTGAACTCCCCAGCCCTGGAGAATGAATGTGTGTGTGAACACTGTGATAACATCACACCTCCAAGCACATTATTGCATGGATCAAGCAGTTATATGACCAATGAATTCCTAGCTGTGAAAGACCTGGTTTCTACCTGTGAGTCGCATTAACGATCCCTCAACTGAAGACACTTCCTTGGGAGATGATATATATCAAACCTGGTGAACAATAAATGGTGTTAACCAGTGATTCATTATAGAAGCAAGGAGAGCAATGGAACTATAAACAGGAGAGCAAAACCCAAAAAAGAGTGAGTAGCAGCAGAGTAATGATTCAAAGTGAGGCCCTCCATGCGTTAGAGCCCGAAGTTCTGCCCTCTGGCACCGTCCCCAAAATAGCAACAGCGTACCTTCCAACAATCCCATGGTAGGACCAACACTGCTTTTACGGGGAAATCTTGAGGTCTCACCTAAGGCAGTTAATGTCCCATTTTTAGAGGCAGCTGCTGGATGAGGTGTGTTTGCATGTGTGTGAATCACTGCAACCATTTTTAGATGGACCTGCCGGGGTGGGGTGGGGTGGGTCCATGTGCACTACCGGGCACTTTTGATGCATTGGGCGGGGGGGGGACTTCAGGTGGTGGTGGATGGGGGTGTGGTCAGTGTGTACCTGTACCCACGCACCACTCATCCATGCCCCCGCACAGAACAACCAGGAAAAACCTGGGTTGCTGTGTGTGGGGCATGGTTGGGCAGTGCATGGGTTGTGGGAGTGCACCTCCACCCACACTGCCTTCAGATGGGTGCCCGGGTCCATGGGGGATGGGTGGACACCCATGGAAGTGTCCCATCTAAAAATGGCCTGAATGCATGTGTGAGGCAGTGGAACCTATTGGATGAAGGGTGGGGGGTTGGGGGTAAGGGGGCAGGTTCTGTCCTTCTTTAGCCTCTTAAACGTTGGGAAGTATGCAGTAGCTCTGCCAACTCAACCAGCTTCTGAGAAATTCAAATGCCTGTGGGGAGTAGAGAAGTGCAGCGGGAAGACTCCTCAATTTCAGATCCTCATGACATTTCCAGGGCATGAAGAAGCAGGGACTATTGGACATTGGACCACCTGGGCACCTAATACCTATGGCTGCCCAAAATCATGTTAGTGGCTGTGCTGAGTAATGCTGATGTAGTCTGCCCTGTCTCTAGTACAGGCCAATCCATTCCCTCTAGCTATGACTGTATTAAGCCCACTCAGCTGGGTTTGGTGAAAGCATCTTACTTAGGGTGTTTATAAATGGGACTATAGCCCACACCAGGAGGGTGTTCAGCCCGTGTTCGGTACCTGTTTATTAGGTGGCCATGAGGTGTGCGCTCCTGTCTGCCACGGAGCCTCCACTCACAGTCGAGTCCTGGGGCATTGTAGGGCCACCTAGTGGGCCTATCTGGGCCAGTGTTCACCCACGTAGTCACCTCTGTCAGGGTGCGTGCAGCTTTCATGTGGGCAAAGCACTTAGAGCAGTCCCAGTGGCTGGAGCAGTGCGCACTTGCCGCTCTCCCTCTCCCTGGGGTTTCTACGGTTTCACTTTGGAACACTCAAAAATGGCGCTCCAAAAGATGAAAGAAAACAAACAAACCAGGAAGCAAACAGCTGGGGGAGCCTCCTGGGTCCAGAATTCCCTGCAGCTGTGAATCATGAGGGAGGAGTGGTGGTGGGCGGAGTGCAGTGTGTGCCCATGTATTGGATTTGCTGCCTGAAATCCCACATGGGGGCTGCCCAGATGGAAAAAAAACCCAGGACTTCTGCAGCTATCATCTGTTCATTTGCACCCTTAGTCTTAATTAGTGATGGGCGAACAGATCGCAGTTCGGGTTCGACTGCGTTCGGTTCGGCTGCGTTCGGTTGGTCCGTTCACTTTGTCCGTTCGGTTAGTTCGCCGGGTTCAGGTTCGGCCGTTCGGTTCGGCTGTTTGGTTCATGTTATGGGTGTTTTTTTTGTTTTTTATAATTTGTTTTGGTTTTTTATTGGGTTTTATATGGTTTTCTTTTGTTTTTTATATGTTTTTTTTGTTTTTATATGGGTTTTTTAATCTATTTTTTAAATCTAATATTATATCTATCTATCTACACTAAATCTAACTGCTATTAACTATTCTAAATGCTGTGAACTAAATGAATTATCTAATAAGTACACAGGCCTACTCCTACAAACACTAAAACTAAATCACTAACGCTATCTCTATCACTAAGCTAACTCCTACA
>QEPC01010142.1:1331980-1342174 GCA_003113815.1 Sphenodon punctatus
GCTGCCAAGGTCATTCACTCTGCCCGTCGCTTCGACCATGTGCAGCCTCTCCTCTTCTCTCTTCGCTGGCTCCCCATTCCTGAACGTATCCTGTTAAAATTCCTGGTACTGACATTTAAAACACTCCACAACCAAGCTCCCCCTTACCTCTCAGACCTAATCTCCCTACGCACTCCTGCACGCGCTCTCCGCTCTTCCACTGTCCCCTCCCTCACTCTCCCTCATTTCTCCTGCTCACCTAACCACCTTCAACCCTTCTCCCTCGCTGCCCCCCATGCCTGGAACTCCCTCCCTACCCACATCCGCCTTGCCCCCTCCCTCCGCTCCTTCAAATCCATCTTCAAGACCCACATTTTCCTCGCCGCCTTTCCCAATGCCTGCTAGTCATTCCCCGTATACTTACTGTCTGCCCTCCTCTGCAGACTGCTGCAGACTGCTGCAACCAACCTGATTGTAACCAAGCCAAGCACACACATCAGAGACTTTGCATCTGCTTGAATGTTTATTTGTCTTCTCCCTTGTCTCTTCCTGTCTCCCCCTCCTTGTCTTTTAGATTGTAAGCCACAGGCAGGGACCGCGTCTATTTTATGTTTCTGTACAGCACCAAGCACATGACTTGTGCTATATAAATGTTTATTATAATAATAATAATAATAATAATAATTAATAATGGGTCCTTCTCCTTGTCCTAGAAATGGGCTGTGTGTGTGAGCGCCAGGGAAAGAGGCTGTGTGTACACTGAGCCCTCCACCCCCGGTTCTCTTCCCACTCCCGTGTAGCAGAGTGGTGCCACAGTAAGGTTAATGTACCTTTAAGAGGGTCACAAGATGGTGCCTGCCCTGAAGAGGACAACTTAAAATGACTGTTGCCAGGAAGCAGAAGTGGATGGGTGGGGGCTTGCAGAATAAAAAGACAGCAGAGGAAGCTGAGTTGAGTCTGCTCCTGACTGCTGAAGAGAACTCATCTCTTCCAGAGGCTGCCTAACCTGGATAGCAGGTCTAGGAAAGGACTATGTGTGATAAAAGCCCTTGACCCACCAGCAATGGCAGCCAGCGGGCTCTTTGTCACGCTCCTTTAAGGGGAGGCAAGGGCGGGAAGACAGTGCACTCCCTGCTGCACTCAAGCTTTGCTGCAGAAGGAGCGGGATGCCTGGGCGGGGAAAACAGCCAGACCTGACTTAGGTTGCCCCTGGCAATGGGCCTGCCAGTCAACCCACAAGCATGGCCATGAAGGTCCTCCCACAGAAGGGAGGGGCTTCACTGCTGGCTGGTTGGCTCCCTCCTCATTCAGACGGACTAGAGAAGTACGTAGCAATTTGGAGGCAACACCTGGTGCAGAAGCAGGGCACGGCAAGCACAAGGGTTGCATCCCTGGGAGAGGGCCTTTCAGAAGGAGGGCAGGGACAAGCACAGTCCTCAATCCTTCGGCACCGTATCCTTACTCCAGTCTGGAAAGGACACTGTCCCCTTCAGTCACGGCCTCCGGCTGGTAAGCAAAAAGGAGACGTCGTTTGGGGCTGGCACTGGAGGGCGCATTCAGGCCAAGCCTGGTCAGTTATGTTATGAATGGTTATACGAGTTGAGAGTACTGGACCCGAATTGCTTAGACGCAATTACCCCCACTTAGCCTAATTAAGATTCGAATAAAGAGTGTGGCCATTAAAACCCAATGTTGAGTCCTTGTCTCATTCCTGATGCACTGACAAATAAACTGTATTTTATGCTGAAACTAGGGTTGCCACCTATGCACATTTTTAAGGAACACTTACGAAAAATACATGTTGCAGGGCCTGCATTGGCACATTAGGCACCAATGCAGGCCCTGCACCATGTATTTTTTATAAGGGCTCCTTAAAAATGTGCATAGGTGGCAACCCTAGCTGAAACCCCATGTGACTCCCTCATTGGGACCTGAACCTGCAAACACTTATCCACCAGTAAGTGGAGCCCTGCTACACCTCAGTCCTACCACCCACCCACCCCCTGCACAACATCCCAAACCTTGACCTGACCTCTGCTCCTACTCCCACCCCCTGGAAACTTCCCCAGAGGCCCACTTAGCCCTCCACCCCCTCTCTTACTCCCACCTCCCTTGCAACTTCCCCAGCCCCCCACTTCTCCCACCCCCCAGGAGCATTAGGTCCTAAAAAAGTCAGGGGCTTGTGCCCAAGCTACTTAAATTACTCCCGCCGGCAGCAAAACTGCTGGCGGGCCTAGGGGCACTGCCTGGGGGGCGCTGCCCGGCTCGCATGCATGTGAACTAACTTTAAAGATGCTTTTGCCCTTCTTCAAAATGGAGGTTGTCTGTGCTCACTGCACCCTCAATGATGGTTTACAACTGGGTGTTTCCCACAGTTCCAACTAGACGCATTCCACAAGCAGAAAGCAAGTAATAAAGCATAGGCAGAGCACTAAATTCCAAATGACCAAGCCACAATCAAACACACGACACCCGAAAAGGCAGCCTATTAAGCACATTATGCCATCCAAATAGACATTCTTCTAGGTTGCTTAAATGCTACCTTGCTTCAGTTCAGTCCTTTCCTCATGACGCTATCCTCTGACTCCACTCCCTCCCTGCCTCAGCGTCGTTTGTTTGCATTCTATCCATCACCTACACATTAACATGATGTAGCTATAAGGAGCCACTGCTACAGCTATTCCAATGCCCAGAGCATTAGAAGTAAATAGGGGGGCTGATGCAAAATGGGTGGCACACCCTTTGCTAATGGGTATAAAAGGCAGTTGCCTTTTGATGTGAATGGGTATAACCACTGAAACTTGCTTCTGCAGCTGATTCTCAAAGCTGATTTAAAGGATTTGACCACATGTTCCTCTCAAGCATTGCTGTGTAGCCTCAGTCACTCACCGTCACCTCACCACGGTGCTGTGCCCGTTAGCTTTGTGGCTGCTTTGGCAGGCTCGCTGCTGCGCCTGCGTGTGCCCGCTACCGTGCACCTCTAGCTGATGTGGCTCCGCCTCCTCCAACTTTCTACTCAGTGTTTGTGGCGGCTGCAGGGTGGACTTGGCCCCAGCCCCAGCTAGACAATCAATAGGCACAGCAGCAGCAGCAGCAGCACATGGAAAGGAGGAGCCAGTCAGCTAGAGAGGCGCGCGGTGGCAGGCGCCTGAGACGTGCGCCGTAACTATTGAAATTGACTAGCTGGGCTGGGCGCCAGGGTCGAGCCCGCCTTGTAGCCGGCGCAGCTAAAAAAATGAAGGCTCAGCTTGCACGACAGCATACTTGAGTCCCGGATCTTATCCCCGGAGCCCCTGATCGCAGGCAGACTGTCACTGCACAGCCTGCCCGCGATCCGGGGCTCCAGGAAAAAGATCAGGGGCTCCAGCCCATTCAGCCCACCCCTAGCGACGCCTCTGCCACCCCTACATCCCCAAACAGATCGCCCCCTCCTACCAGTCACCCCGCGCAATCATTCAAACAGTCCAGCTGAAATCAACGGGATTATTCACATGTCTAAAGTTAACTACACTTTCAAGGGCTTTACTGGATCATGTGCTGAAGTGAAACTTCTAAGGATTGCTTGCTACTCTCCAGGACCTGCTGCTGCTCCTACCATCACTACTGCTATCCTGGACCTGCTCCACGAGAACAGGTTTCTCTCTTTACCTGATAAAAATCATGAATAGATGGTTGGTTATATACCTAAGTGCACAGCAAGAAAGAGGACTGCAGCTTTACCGAGGTGTGTTGGTGATGTAAGGTGCACCTGTAACAGAGGTAGGGTAAGATAGTTGCCAGGCAAATGTCAGGATGACAAAAGATGAGGTAGGAATTCTTGAACTTATTTTAAGAGCAAGTAAGTGCCTTTCTAGTGTCCTAGCACTTTGAAAATCTACCAGAAAGAAAATCTTTAGCATGTGTGTTGCATCTCAGAGATGGTTTAATATTAGCCTTCTTTAAATTGGTACTTCAAGATTCACTTAATGAGGTCCTAGTTGAACATCCTTGAGTTCGATAGGGTAAACCTGAGTCCAGTTCTAAGCATACAGCAGCTTTTTTTTAAAAAGAGCTTTTCTCAAGGTGCTGAATCAAACTCAGTCTACAGGTACTGGGATCTGAGTGGCATTCACTGAAATTTCAGCTCCCATTTCTGGTTGCTTCTTAGTTTACCATTTTACTTTATTACAGTGTGTGTGAGTGTGTGAGGTAACTAGTACTTTTCCATATAGGAGAATTAAGGCTGCTTTTAGACGAGCAGGTCATAGTTGCGTGACTAGCTCATGTGATTTTTCAAAACCCCGCAAGGTGGGATTTAGACACGACGTATCACGCGTTCACGTGCGCTCAGGGTGGTCATGCATTGTTTAACGACCATGAACTAAATACCTCCATGTGTAAGGTATTTAGTTCACTGTCTTTAAATGATGTGACTGCCTTGAACACACAATGCGTCACGTCTAAGCCCTCCTTGTGGGATTTTGAAAATCGTGTGAGCGGGTCGCGCGACTGTGACCTGCTCATCTAAAAGCGACCTAAACTACCTTCTCAAGCCATTCCTTAGATAAGAAGCTGGCTGCTCAGGTTACAGCATATTGGTGAGAGTTGGGTGGGTTTTGGTTTTTTTTTTTAAACCCAGTCAGAAACATTACTGATATTTGAGGGCATGCTTATTTCTGTAAAACTGTGAATCCTCCATTTGCAGAGAGATGTATGATCTTTAAAGCACACAAGTTCTAGCGGTGTTTAATGAGTATTGTAGCTATTGCTTGAAGATTGTTCATTGCAGTGCTATGAAAATGGAACTTTTCCCAATGTATCATTGCCAGCTGGTCCTTGATTATACATAGTTACAAAAATCATGTGTATAAACAATGCCAAAACTGGATTTGGTTGATTACAGTATGGCTATCACTTTATCACTTCATCCCTTTCAGTTGAGGTACTGTGCATTGGTATCATCTTGTGTGATCTTGGTGGCAACTGAGGTATGTTAGAGTGCTATCGACTGACTGTCTGTCTGTGTGCCTTCAAAAATCTCCATCCCTATAGACAGGGATCTGTGTTCACTACATTGTCCCTGTTGCTGCCAATGTGGGAAAAAGTAGTGACCATGGATCCCTGCCAATAAATGTGTCTATAATGGAAGGGCATCATTAGTTCAGTGAATCTAGTACTTCTGATATGATCCTCTGACAGGATTTGCTACACTATAGTCCTTAAGTTATATCACTCCTGTTTCTGAAAAGAAATAATCCTAAGAGTTCTTCAATGAGAAAGGTTGTTGCTAGATACAATTTAGTTTCATTCTAGACTGTCCTAAAAAAAACAAATTTGCATGTACCGGGGCTCTACCTTGCGTTCCCTGCTTGGTTAGAACTCGCAGAGTTCAGTAGGGTCAGTTCTGGTTCTGTGAAAGTTGGAGCAACTTTGAAAAAACCTAGTACTATTCTCTTCCTTTAAATATCTGTGAATGGTGGTGTAGAGGGGACACCACGTAGTAGCCTAATCTCTCTGAACTTGTCCTGAGACACTGGAAGCAACATTTATTTATTTTGTTCAATTTGTATCCTGCCCCTCCTGCGAACAGCTCGGGGCGGCTAACAACTTCATCATAAAAACAATTTTAAAACAGAATATAAACAATCCATAAAAACACTACAATAAGCTGGGATAAAAGCAACAAATAAATAAGGGTGGGGGAAGATAAAACACCCCCTAACCCCACTCCCAAAGGCCTGGGCGAACAGCCAGGTCTTACAAATTCGCCAAAATGTCAAAAGGCTTGGGGCCAGGTGAGCTTCCTCCGGGATGAAATTCCAAAGGCGCGGCCCAGCCACTGAGAATGCCCTCTCCATCGTGGCCCCCTGCTTAACACAGGGGACCTCCAAGAAGACAACCCCGGCAGACCGAAGGAGCCACTCTGGGGTGCGGAGGGCGAGGCGGTCCTTGAGGTATGAGGGGCCCAGATCGTGAAGGGCCTTATATATTAGCACCAATACCTTGAACCTGGCTCGGCACGCTATCGGTAGCCAGTGCAGAGTCCGGAGCACAGGTGTTATATGCTCCCGACAGCCTGTCCCCGATAGGAGACAGGCTGCCGCATTCTGCACTAGCTGCAGTCTCCGAACCAGGAACAAGGGCAGACCCACGTAGAGCGCATTGCAGTAGTCCAGCCTCGAGGTAACGAAGGCACGGATGAGGGAGGCCAGGTCCGGGCCAGAGACGAATGGACGCAGCCTCCGCACCAGATACAACTGGCGGAAGGTGGCCTTTGCCACTGCCTCCACCTGCTGCTCCAGGCGGAGGTCTGCATCCAAAATCACCCCCAGACTCCGAACCTGCTGAGCTACAGGAGGGCGAACCCCTCCAATCAGGGGGGCTGACACCTCCCTCGCTCTCCCCACCACCATCACCTCTGTCTTATCGGGGTTGAGCTTCAGTCTGCTCCGCCACATCCACTCTGCCATGGCCTCCAAACACTGGGATAGCAGCAAGACGGCAGGGTCTGGGTCAGCTGAAAAAGAGAGGTACAACTGAGTATCATCAGCATATTGGTGACATCGCACCCCGAACCCTCTCACAACCTCCCCCAAGGGCTGCATGTATACATTAAATAATAATGGAGAGACTGGAACCCTGCCGTAGCCAGGGCGGAACCCAGATTGAAATGGGTCCAGGAAACCAATGCCATCTAGATGTGCCTGGAGCTGGGTTGCCACCGCCCGCTCAATAACCTTCCCTAAAAAGGGAAGGTTAGAGACAGGACGGTAGCTGGCGAGTGTGCCCACGTCCAACGATGGTTTCTTCAGCAGGGGGTGCACCACAGCCTCCTTAAGACTAGGCGACAACCTCCTCTGCTGCAAGGACACATGGACCACCCTCGCCAGCACCATCCCCAACGTCTCCCTGGAGGCTTTCACCAGCCAGGACTAGCACAGATCGAGTTCACAACTGGTGGCTCACATTAGCTTCCAAATCTTTAACTTTCACCCCCTAGTGTGGATGGTCCAATTTGTCTCAACTGAAGCTCCCAGCTGTCTTTAAACTATTTCTGCTTCTGCCATCTTTTGCTATTAAACTACTAGTATACCATCTCTAAAGCTATTTTGGGAGTGGGGAGGAATTGACAAATACTCAGTGTTTGCTACTGAACACCCAGGAGATCCTGCTTCTGGTTTATGATGATCTTGGCAGGACTTCTCTGTCAGGGAGGGAACGTTCACTGGTTGTTTACAGGCAGGGAGCTGAGTGAAAGCGGTGACCTCTTCGCCTGTCTTTGGAACTTGTTTCTACACCATTGGAAAATATCAGGTTGTGTGTATTGGAGGGGGGGAGGGCGGGTAACTACAATACCACAAATGGTATAATACCATTTCACAGCCGGTATTGTTAGGGTGATGTACTGGTCCCTGCAGTGGAAGGCGATCTGCCCAAATGTGGCAGAAGGAAAACTAAATTGGGTTTCTTCTTTCCCTGATCCAAACCTCCACTCCTCACTTGGGGCAGACTGTCATAGACACTGTGGTTCCTTCCAGCCCATCTGTGCTGTTGTGGAATCTAAGGGTCTGGGGTGAGGGGAACTGTCCAGAGAACTCCCAAGACCTGGCCTATTCTTCCATTTGAAGAATAACCAGATTGCAAAAGCCCATGACTTGAGAGCTGTACTTCTCTCCTCTGCTTGAGTGTCTGCTTCTGAGCCATGGGGTGATGTTGAGGTATTTGCAGGTGTCTCACAAACTTATTTCCTTGCCAGCAATGTTTGCCTCTAGTTTCCTGGTCATTGATGATTGTGTCCTAGCTATGCAGACACGGTGCTGTAGTATCAAATCCCTTGGTGCTTTCTGTTTCTATCCTTCCTTACTGATGGGGCTGAAGTTGGTTCCTTAATCCCAGTTCCTTATTCATTCCCAGTTCCTTATTCAGTTTGTTCCTTATTTGTTCCCAGTTCCTTATTCGTTCCTTATTCACATTTCTAAGGTAGAAATGACCAAAAAGAACCTGCAGCAGACCCGGGCCGCGGTTTCGGCGTACCACCCTGGCATACACCCCCCACCCACCCCCGCTATCTGCTATATACATAGCCCCGAATAAGGAGCTGGGTTTGGAATGGGATTACTGCGCAAAAACCTTTTTGGGTCAGCTCACTTCACACCTCCCTGTCGGGGGAGGGGGACTCTCCTCAAGAACTCTGGCCAGACCCCTGCCTGACCCAGACCACGGTTTCGGCATGCCAGCGTGGCATACACACACACCCCGGCGCTTTCTGCTATATACATAGCCCCGAATAAGGAGCTGGGTTTGGAATGGGATTAACCCCGTAAATCCTTTTTGGGTCACTCCACTTCACACCTCCCTGTCGCGAGGGGACTCTCTTCAAGAACTCTGGCCAGAGCCCTGCCCGACCCGGACCGCAGTTTCGGCATGCCAGCCCGACATACACCGCCCCCCTCCCCCTGGCTATCTGCTACATACATAGCCCCAAATAAGGAGCTGGGTTTGGGCTGGGATTACTGCGCAAGAACCTTTTCGGGTCACCCCACTTCACATCTCCCTGTTGTGGGGGGACTGTTCTCAAGAACTCGGTCGATGAGCTGGTCCAGCATTGGAAGATCTTGCTGGGGGAGGCCATTGACAGGGTGGCTCCGAGATGTCTACTGCCTCCGTCTTGTCACCGCAGGGCCCCTTGGTTTACCAAGGGGCTGCGGTGTATAAAACAGGTAGGTAGGAGACTAGAGTGACGCTGCTGTCGGACTCGCTCTGAATCTGACCGACTTCTCCATAGGGCCCATTTACGTTCCAATGTTGAGGCTATGAGGACAGAAAAGAAGGAATTCTTTGCTGCCCTCATAGCATCTGCAAAGTCGCGTCCAGCAGAGCTGTTCCAGGTGGTACGGGGGCTGGTCAGTCCGGCCTCCCTCCGCCTGGACGGGGACTTGTCCCAGGCCCGCTGTGAGGAGTTTGCCACCTACTTTGCAGACAAGATTGCTCAGATCCAGAGTAACTTCGACACTGGATTAGAAGCAGGAAGTGAGAAGCATGAGGTTATGGAGGCACCGTCTGGTCGATCTTTCTGGGAAGAGTTTCAAAAAGTGACGCCAGCCGATGTGGTGGATGTCCTGGGGTATGTTAGGGCCACCAGTTGTGAATTAGATTCGTGCCTGTCCTGGTTGGTGAAAGCCTCCAGGGAGATATCGGGGACGATGTTGGCGAGGGTGGTTATCATTCAACCTCAAGGAGGCTGTGGTGCGCCCCCTGCTGAAGAAGCCATCTTTGAATGTGGATGCACTCGCCAGCTACTGTCCGGTCTCTAGTCTTCCCTTTTTAGGGAAGGTTATTGAACGGGCAGTGGCTCGGCAGTTCCAGGTGCATCTGGACAGTATCGGTTTCCTTGACCCTTTTCAATCTGGGTTCCGCCCCAGCTATGGTACTGAGATGGCGTTGGTGGCCTTGGTGGATGATCTCCGCCAGGAGATAGACGCAGGATGCTCGACCTTTTTGATCCTGCTAGATCTCTTGACCGCTTTTGTTACCATGGACCATGGGCTACTGTTGAGACGGCTGCGAAACCTGGGGGGTCTGGGCGGGATGGTCCTTGGATGGTTTCGCTCATTCCTCTCGGATAGAAGCCAGCTGGTGGCGCTGGGGGCTGAAACATCTAGCCCCCAGGTCTTGAGCTGCGGCGTTCCGCAGGGTTCTATTCTGTCTCCACTATTATTTAATGTGTATCTCCCTGGGGGAGATCGTGAGAGGGTTCAGGGTGCGATGTCACCAATATGCTGATGATACTCATCTGTACCTCTCGTTTTCAACTGACCCAGGTCCTGCTGTCTCGTTACTTTCCCAATGTTTGGAGGCCGTGGCGAATTGGATGTGGCAGAGCAGACTGAAGCTCAATCCCAATAAGACGGAGGTGATGGTGGTGGAAAGGGCGAGGGAGGTGCTGGCCACTCTGATAGGGCGGGTTCGCCCTACTGTTGCTCTTCAGGTTTGGAGTCTGGGGGTTGTTTTGGATCTGGGCCTCCGTCTGGATCGGCAGGCGGAGGTGGTAGCTAAAGCCGCTTTTCGCCAGCTGTATCTGGTACGGAAGCTTCGGCCATACATCTCTGGGCCCGACCTGGCCACTCTCATTCATGCCTTCATCACCTCAAGGCTAGACTACTGCAACGTGCTCTACGTGGGGCTTCCCTTGTTTCTGGTTCAGAGGCTGCAGCTACTGCAGAATGCGGCGACCCG
>QEPC01010142.1:1348451-1370844 GCA_003113815.1 Sphenodon punctatus
TTTTTACATTGCAGCCATTTTTAAATGGCTGCAATGTAAAAAAAATCCAGTACCCCGGAATCCGGTACCCGGTCCGGATTACCGGGTCGAATCCGATAATGCCGGTACGCCCGGTACCGGCATTATCGGATACCGGATTCTACCGGTTTCCCGCCCCTAGTTTTGGGTTAGAAAATTTATTTAAATTTATATCCTGCCCTTTCCTGGAGGCCCATGACAGGTTACAGCATATAAGAATATATAGATACTTGCATTAATCCATTTAAAAATCCCCTATCTCCAGCATGTCCAAATTCTATCCCCACCTACCTGAAAAGTGCTTGGCAAGGTAAAAAGGACTTGCAGTGCCTTGAAAAACATCCAGACTCTGTCTTTGACAAACCTCCAGGGGATGGGAGTTCCATAATTGTGGAACAGTTGGCTGAGCAATCAAGGTTGAGGAAACTTGCTATTAAAAAATTGTGTCTGGTTTCTAATATAACCATGTTGTGCAAATGGATTATTCTGGAGCAAATTTCAATCATCGATACATAATTTCCTATTTGTTCAAGTGGACCATAGATGGAAGCCCTTGAATGGGGATTCCCTGTCCATTCTCTGCCCTCTACTATTTCTGAAACCCTGCATTCACGGATATCACGAGGTCATTCCTCTGGGCCCTTTACATTGTGGGAAATATTACAGAAAAGCAAGGAGAGGGAAGGACCAGGGAATGTAAGGGAAGGGACTCAGCAGCTGCGTGAATGGATTGCTACTGGACAAACCCAGATTAAAGAACATGTGTTGAGCTTGTAAAGGGGAAGGGTGTTGTGTAAATAAGCATATAGAAGAGCATGCTAGGGAGGTGATTTCAGCTGTTGTGTCTTGGCTAGAGCCAAATTGAAAGAAATATGGTGATTGGGGAAGGAGCATGGGAGCCCAGAATCTGTCTCATTGGGGACATGGATGTTTTCTCCAGCTCTCGTCTGCTGTGGGGCTTTGCAGACAAGACAATGAGCACTGTGTTTTGTCCTCAGTTAGCTTGGGGTAGGGATTGGCTGGCTAGAATTGCCACCTCCCCCAGGGAAGAATCATAAACCGCTATTTTGCATAAATTTGCATACATTTGTTCATGCAAAATTTAGCAAATGTAAAGGCTGTTTAGTTTGTGCTAATAAAAAGACAGCAGCAGGGAATGGGTGCAGACGCATAGGGGTGCAAAAGTAAATGGACATAGCTGCCCATGCACAAAGTCGCTCATAGGGCAAAGAGACTCGGCTTGCTCCCCACAGCTGCCTTACAAAGACTCGTGGTGCTGGACCTCCTGGTTCTTCTGCAATTCTCACCTATTTCTCTTGTGATGATGCTGTTCCAGGTCCCTTCAGTTCCCGCTTCTCCCTGCCAAGGTATCATACTGGCACTTCCTCTGACTGCTTCTTGCCTCCTCTTTCCCTTTGTGGGATGTGGGGACCCAAGGCTGGGGCACTTAGAGGTTAAGGGAGGATCAGAGCCAGGTAGCACAATTGCTACCACTGGAGTCGGTGACTCCCTTTGCTGTCGATTTTCATTCTCCCTTTCTTTCCCATCCTCTTCTCTTGCTGCTACCAAAGCAGGAACTTTCCCTGGCAGCCAGATCTGGATAACAACTGCAGCGCCTTCTCCTGCTCATGCAAAGACAGCTAAACTTTAACCTGATGATTGACTAACCCTGAGGATTAATGGCTTAAACTGAAGTCAGGGTCAAAGCTAGAGCTGTGGTGACCCTAGGGGTGGCTGGGGAGTCTGGGAAGGTGATGTCCGCAACAGGCTAGAGCACTGTGCTTCAAGGCCTGATTCTTTGAAACAAAACACTTTTCTGGCTTCACTCGCTCCCATCCTGCGGCTGCTTTGAAGCAGGAGGCTGGAACTGCTTGAAAGTGCAGGCACGTCTGGAAGGAAGGCTTGTGGGGTTACCCTTGCAAAGAGCTGTTCTCACATGGGGAACTGAGTGGAGATGGGGTCTTTCTACATGCAGGGCTTTTCCTGGGCAGCCTTATTGAATGCCATAGCTGTCCGAGAACAAAGGAGGCCAGCATCTAGTTTGAACAAGCCAAGGGCCTGCATCCCTTTCATCCTGTGATTTACGGTGTTTTAAAACACTCTGCAACTCCTCTCAGTCCCATTCAATCTTTGAGACTGTGCTCCGGGGCTCCTTGAATGGAGTTAGCAGTAAATACAGGTTGGAAGGACCTGCAGTGAGTGACCCAGGATTAGCAGAGTATTTACTAGAGTTGTGCTGCAATAATTTAGGATAGCTTGTTTGAGCTTGGGGAAGGAGTTCTGTTATAGCCTCATACAGGGTCAGTTTGAGAATTCGCAAGGCCTGGGGTAAAGGTAAGCGTGCTGCTTCCATTGCCTCCCTATGTCCTGCCTTCTCCTGTTGTCCTTCTTACCTCACTATTCCTGCAGTTGCCAGGTCCGTAGCTGCTGTCGGTATTGCTCTGGTGCCGGTGGTGGCAGCAGTGGCTTCAGTGGCCCCAACAGGAGGCTTAGTGGAGGTAGGTTTCCAGGCAGCTCTCCGAGAGACTCTAGGTTTTGACCCAGAGTCTCCAGGTTAAGGCAGCCCTAGTAACCTGGAGAAATTGGGGCTTCTGGCGACAGCCATAATCAAAAAGGGGGCTGGCCATAGAGATTTTCCTACCCCGTTTCCAACATGGCCCCATCTTTATGGAGCATCATGACACTTCGTAAGAGGTGGGGTTACATCAGAAAGGAGTGCAACTACTCTTCCGCCCTGACCCTTTGCAACGTGCCCCCACTCTCTGTGATATCACTGTGCTCTATAAGGGATGGGGTTATGTCAAGAAGGGGTATGATAGTCCCCTTGCCCCACCCCCTCTGACATGGCCCTGCCCCCTCTGGGTGACACCAGAGAGAGGTGGTAATCCTAGATAGGGAGCCTGGCAGGAACACCACCATCAGCAACACAGGAGGACCCCTAATACTAAGCACAACGTCCAGGACAATTGCTATGTTCACCCTGCTCTCGGACCAGCCTGGCCTCATAATTATTAACTGGAGTAAGGTACCTAAAGGCCTGACCCAAGGTCACAGCTTATTAAACATGTGATTAAGGACTCATTCACACCACACTTTCAGAGTGGTGACATGAACCCACATTTTGGGTGTTGTGTGAAATCCTTACTGCTTCCTATGTTCTTTAACAGTCCCTTGTTCTGTCACCTTGATGCAAGGGATGGGACCATTGAAATACAGAGGAATCGGCAGCTATGTGAATGCATTGCTATGGGGCAAAGCAAACACAGATTAAGGAAGGAGTGGTGGGTTTTGCACGGGAGGAGGGTGTTCTGTGAATGAGCCTGAAGTGTCTTGCTAAATAGATGTAATCCATGTTTCTAAATGGGGAGCCAGGAACAGACCCTAAGTCTTCCAGGGCAGGCACAGAAGTCCTCACTGGTGCCAGCACATTAAACCCACTGGGCCCAGATGTTCAGCAGGCATAAATCAGTATAGCTGCACTTAAGTCAAATTTCACCATGCCTTACCAGCTTGGGATCTGGCCCAGCATGTGTTCAAAGGTGCCTGGCCCCAGTTAAAATATATATTTAGTCAACTGCAGGAGCTGATCTAGGAAATGGATGTGGCATGACAAAATCGATGCTAATGGCTCTGACAATTAGTTAATGTCTTAATAATTGAAACACACGGAATACTGTGTTATACTGTATGTCTCCAGGGGAGCCTTGCCAGCAGAGGCATTGCTGGGAGTTGCGGGGACTTCGGCAAGGACCAAGGTGAGGTCCGTCCTTGTGCAGATCACATTGCAGGTCAGTGCAATCAGAGACCCTGGTCCTGTCCCTCAGTGCGTAGCTTGCAACAGTCCAGCTTTAGGTAGGACTGCCCCACTTTTGTGGGGAAAACCCACGATCCTGCCTGAGGCAGGCAATGTGCTCATTTTGGAGGCAGGAGCTGTTTTTCATTGACTTAAGGGGAACAGGTTCACTGCAATCTAAAGTTTGTACCGGGTTCAGCAGACAAAGGGGGGGTCATTAACACCTTATTAATCTAAGATACCCAGCAGGAGACAGGGCAAGTGACTCCTTTGCTTATTATTAGGGGTGGGAATATTGGTTCTCCCGAGATCCAATATTGCCGGTATTTGGGTGTATCGGCTTAATCCGATAAATCCAATATTTACCTGTACCGGCATACCAGATTTTTAACATTGGCTGCGGTACCGGATTTTTTACATTGCGGCCACTGAAGTCAATAGCCGCAGTGTAAAAAATCCAGTACCTTGGCCAATGTTAAATATCCGGTATGCTGATACCGGTATATCCGGTACCTGGGAGATCTGATACATCCGGTACCTTGTATTCTCCTCGGTGTCCCACCCCTACTTATTATTTATTCCTTGGTGGGGGGTGGACAGGGCGGGGCATCTTTTCTTACTTTAACAAGCTTGGGTTTAAGCACTGCTATCAAAAAACAAAAAAAGGTAACACCTGGGTGGAAGGGAGCAGTGTATATGGGATCAAGATGAAAACTAGATGACACGAAGGGTGTGGGTGGGTTTGTGAGAGATGATTCTTGCTGCAAGGAACTGTCCCTGCTACCACCTGTGATCCTCTGATGTCTCTAAAACTAAAACTTAGAGCCAAAGTCAATTTGAGAATTTTAACTTCTTAATAGGCTGCATTTTAAGTTGAACCATCAGACCTGCACATACAAACCTATGTGTAGAAACTTTGAGCCTTTTACACAGAAATCCTCCCCCCACCCCCCGCCCCCCAGTCCAGGTCACAGTTTGTCAGTGGGTTATTAAAACATTCAAATTTATGCAAATTAGTGGTGGCATGAAGTATACCAATTTCTCTCCATCACAAACACCATTGTACAATATATTGTTGCTGGCACAGGCAAGCAAAGTCCCTCTTTCAGGAGAGACAATGCAATGTTGGGAGGTCTGTATGCACATGTAAGTGCAAGAGGGGGTGGAGCTTTGTTGCTGAGGAAGTGAAGCTTATTGGCCAGTGGGGTGGGGCTTACCCCTCTGGCCACTTGAAATGTTGGGAGGTACGCAAATACATAGGGAGCATGGATTGTTTTCTGGGTACTGTGATAACATGCCTGAGCTCGGCCCCTTCTCTTCAGAATTCAGAACCCTAAAGGGGCTATGGCAGTTCCTACCACAGATAGGAGAGAAAGGAGGGCTCCTCGTGTGACGGAGGAAAGTTCCACATGTTACACTGAACTTCCTAAGACCTGAACAAGCACAGACATGCCAATACTGTTCAGTGCTGATCCCAGGCAGGCAGCAGCTTCCCAGAGACTTCATACAGAAGTTACTGGATTGCTGCCAGTGGACGGGAGCATAGCCTGCAGCAGTCGCAGTAGGGAAGAACCTAAGCTGCTGTGGGTAGGGTTACCAGCTCCCACTGGGCTTTCACCTGGAGGGCGCCAGGCAAAAAGACCCTCATCATGGGAGTATCTTTGGGCTAAAATATGTGGGGGATGCTGACTCACATAAACTGTACCACACATCCCTAAATTGCAAGGGGAGGAAATGTGGGGGCAGGCCTCCCCCCCACAATAATGTGGGGGCAGGCCTCCCTCCCATGGCTCCCACGCACCTTTCTGACATAACCCTGCCTTTGACAGAGCATCATGATGTCACGATGCTCCACTGGAGGCAGGGCCGTGCTGGGAAGGAGGGAGAGGCAAAGTAACCGCCATGCCTCTTCTGACATTATTATTAATTTATTTTTTAATTATATAGCACTCGCAGTGTACCTGGCACTGTAGAATCAATAGTTCTAGATAGGTCCCTATCCCAGGGAGCTTACAATTTGAGAGACAAAAGAGAGGGAGACAAGGAAGAGGTGAACAACGGGAGAGACTAGGATACATTCATGAGGTTGAGAAGTTGCAGGTGCACATGCTTAGCTACAGGGAACTAACTTAGTAACTTCGTTACAGGGAAGTAATTCTGATTTGGGAGGGGAGCGGGGAGAGGATGCAATTTCACTCATGATGAGCTAGGGAAAACCTGGCAGAAAAGAGCATCATAATGTCATGATACTTCATAGAGGTGAGGCCACATTAGAAAGTGGGTAGGAAGGGCCCTTTGACCACCCTAAGAAGTCAGGTTGCTGGGGGCACCCCTGGCTGACCCGGAGAAATTGGGCTTCTCCTGGAGCCTGGAGACTTTGGGTGGAAACTAGGGTGGCCAGATATGCAAAGTTTAGAGGACACTTATGAGATATACAGGTTGTAGGGTTGCACTGACTCCAATGCAGCCCTGCAACCTGGTATTCTCATAAGTGTCCTCTAGAATTTGCATATCTGACCACCCTAGACAAAACCTGGAGAGCTGTGGTGGAGCCATGGATGCTCCCACATATGTGCAGCATCTGCTACAGGAATTCCCAAGTTCTTCTCCATGCCCTTGCTATGGGTGAGTAGTACATGCAGAAGTAGCCTAAGGGCCTTGTTGTATACTTGAAGAGAATCTGGGACTAAAGATTTGGCCAGATCACTTGAACCTCTGTGGCAGTGTGCTGGGCTAGTAAAGGTGAGTCCTTGCAGGATTAGATCCCTGGCTAATTAAATCTCAGCGAAGCTAATTGGGTTAGGGTTATTTAAGCCCAGAGAATGGGGAGGAGCTGGGAAGGAAAGGGCAGAAGTTCAGGAGGGCTGGATGTTGCCACAAGGCTACTCCTTGAGAGAAGAGGCGAACTTTTCCTGCCCAGGAGAAACAGGGTAAAAGATACAGGGGGCAATCCAAAGGCTTGTGTATGCCACCCACAGGTACTGTGCTCAGGCTGGAACACACGCGCAGCAGAGCACACGTGCACACCTGAGCGCGTGCATTCTGGCCTGAGCGTGGCACCTGCAGGCAGTGTATGCGGGCTGTTGGATTGCCCCCACAGTTCTGTGAAGTTTGGAACAGGCTCTTTACATAGAGTTGGCCGCAGCTCCAGCGCGCTGGGGGGATTATGTCTATAAGAAATATGGTAATTAAAACAGCATGCCGGTGAAGGAGCCTGGCCTGAGAGGGCATAATGTCCTGGTTCTGCGGGGACTTACCCACCCTGAGGGCCACCGTATTGCAGCCTCCCATCTCTCTCTGTTCAATAATAAATAATAATAATAATGCTTCCTTTGTCTGCTTAGCCTGTAGTCTGGTCAGGACAGGGAATTTCTGTTGCTGTGTGTCCTGTATACCCCGTCCCATGGATAAGGGTAACAGATGGAACCTACAAGAGGGCACTACCAACTGACTGTGGGCTGCAGTGGGACATGGTAGGACAGGTGGTCTTTCAAATATATGGGACCCAGACCATTCAGGGCTTTAAAGGTCAAAACCAGCACCTTGAATTGTACCCAGAAAGCTATAGGTAGCCAGTGCAGGCTTCAGAGCACCAGCATAATGTGCTCCTGGTGACTCTTTCCCAAGAGGAGTTGAAACGCTGCATTCTGCACCAGTTGCAGCTTCCAAACAGTTGTCAAGGGCAGCTCCACATAGAGCGCATTACAGCAATCTAGCCTCAAGGTAATGAAGGCATGGATGACAGTGGCTAGAACAGAATCAGGAAGAAAAGGCTGCAGCCTCATTACCAGATGGAGTTGGTGAAAAGAGCTCCTTGCGACCGCCATGACCTGACAATCCAGGCACAGCAAGGGGTGCAGAAGCACTCCAAGTCTATGAACCTGATTGACCAGAGGGGGGCGGACCCCGTCAATAATACGTGTCCCAATCCACTCCACGTCATAAGACTGGCCAACCATCATCACCTCAGTCTTGTCTGGATTCAGCTGCAATCGGCTCACCCTCATCCAGTCCCCGACAGTAGCCAAGCATTGGGTCAGCACCAAGACTGCAGAACCTGGGTCAGAAGAAAAAGAGAGGTAGAGCTGGGTGTCATTAGCATATTGATGACGCCTCACCCCAAGCCTCTGAATGACCTTGCCCAGCAGCCTCATATACACATTGAACAAGAGGGGAGACAGAATAGAACCCTGCGGTACACCACAGGGGAGGCCCCAGGAGTCAAAGGGCAATCGCCCATCACCACCTGCTGGGACCTTCCCAGCAGGAAAGAGTGGAACCACTCAAGAGTGGTCCCGCGCACCCCGTGAGGTTTAGTATCTCTTTTATTACTGCTCAGAGCAGGGTGTATCAGTGGGGTCTAAAATACAGCCCCTATGAGAGAAGCTGACCTTGATGTCGAGTGGATGGACAAGCCTCTCCCAGCTTGTTTACCTTGCCCCAATTCCTAGTATCAGTGTGTCCCTCCCGCATCTTCGCCTCGGGAGGCCCGGCTATTCCATTTGCTTTATTGGCTGACAGCACACAGGCTGCCTGGCTGAGCGAGGCTCCTTTTCCCTTCTCCTGAAGCTGAGATTTAATTAGCTGCTGCAGGGAAAGAAGCCGTGTGACTTGGAAGCGGTTTATGATTCAGGTCTTCAGGACTCAGCAATTTGACATTCTAATCCTGTTATTTCTCACCTTAAACCTCCCGCAGTCAGCAAGGTTCCTTTTATAATTCATAGCCGCTGGCTGCACTTTTGAACTCCTGCCCCTCCCATCTTGTCAGCCCCGTTGGGCCTTCTGGCCAGGCCTAAGGACTCCCAAGCTGATAGCCTCCATTGATGGCCTTTCTGCGGCATTAAACTGTGACTGTTGCATTTTGCTCACTAGTTTGATTTCAAGGCAGGTTGTTCCATGACCTCATATTTGTACAATGGGGCAGGAACAGAACTCGAGGGTACCCTGCCCCACTTTTGTGGGGAAAACCCACGATCCTGCCTGAGGCAGGAGGGTACCCTGCCCCACTATCTCCTACTGACCAAGGGAAATGATGCTAGCTAGGGCCACCACCTCTATGGGTTTCGTACGAGACTCTGGATTTTGATCCATAGTCTCTAGGCTGGGGGAAGCAGTTCTGGGGGAAGTCTTTCTCTGTGTCAACCATGGGCACCCCGGGTAATTTAGAGAATCATGACTTCTTGGGGCAACCAGGGCAGAAAGGGAGTCGGCTACAGGGACGTTTCTGCCCCCTTTCTGATGTGGCCCTGTCTGTATGGAGTGCCATGGCATCATGATGGTCCACTAAGAGCAGGATTATGTCAGAAAGAAGCATGACAGCCCCTTTGCAGCACCCCCTTTCCAACATGCCTTTGCCCCTTGGTGAACCCTTTACCCCACTCCTTTCTTACGTGACCCTGCCTGCCCCCTCTGAACTGCTGTGATGTCACAACACCGTGCAAAGGGGTGAGGTTATGTCAGCCCCTGGCAATAGGGTCTGTTCCATCTAGGTGACCGAAGAAGGTTGCTTACCACCAAGGAGAAATGGTAGCCAAGATCCCTCCACGTTTACAAAGCCACACAGATAAACATCTGAATGGCACCAAGCAGCAACAGACACCCTGGTAATTACCTGCAGGGGGCTGCACTGGAGCTAAGTCTTTGCAGGGTGATGTCCTGCAAAGCCAGAAAGTAATTGGATAATCCCCTGTAGCATGTCCAATACACAGGAGTGTCTTGGAGACAATGTGTAGACTTTCTCTGTAGTGAAAGTCCAACCCTGAGCCAGCTGAAATCATGACACTGTGAAACTACTCAAATTGTCATCTGAACAGACGAAACGTTACCTACAATTTACATTTACTGATTTCTGCAGCACCCTTTGTCATCAAACCTGAGAGCACTTTTGAGCATTAAAACAATTATACAGACGATTTTACAGAGAATTATAGAGAACTGAATATACAATTATACAGAGAAAACATATCAAACCTCAAGCCCCAAACAGCAGATTAAACAAGTAAATTTTACACTAGCCTTGGAACTGGGACTTTGCGGATCAAATTACGTGGATGGGGTCCCAGAATAAGCTTAACTCAAGGTATCGAGAGGAGGCCCTGCCCCACTGATCATAGGCAAAAGGGAACATAAGGCAAAAGGCAGCTGTTCAAATATTCAGGTGCCAGATCATAAAAGATGGAGTAATTTTGCTGATTTGTATAATCCGTACCACTTTTATATCCGTGTTTGCACTTACAGAACCATGCACGCTACTTCTATAATTCTTTCCACTTATAGAGCCATCTGCACTATTTTTTGTACACCTTATTTTTGCACGCAACACTAAACCCGACAGCTCCTCCCGTAATAGAACATTAATGAAACTAACAGCTGGGAAGCTGCTTCTGAGATTGTTCTCACTTATGCCCGGCTGTGAAGGGGTACTTTGCCACATCCAGACTTCAAAATTACAACTCCAAATTAAAAAAATTCTTCACAAGAAACCAGAAGAGGCCTAACAATCTCCAGAACACCCATAATTTCCTTAGTACCACTCCTTGCACAATCTACACATGTGCATGCAAGTCACAAAGTCTGAGATTTTTGCTTTTGCCTCCAAAACTCAAATTGCTGAAGTTCAGTTATTTTTAACAGATTTTCTTGAAATTTGGAAACATCCACACCTCACTTAAACAACCCTTCATACCAAGTTCACACCAGTAAGACATCATTCTGATTTTGTAACAATTAGAATATTCTTGATTATAATGGTGCGACGCAGACGCCTTAACACATAAAGAGGCACTCCTGTGGCTCTTTAATGAATAAAATTTGAACAAGATTTGCTAGCTAAGAGGCAGCTAGTGCAGTTCATGGAGAACAGGGGGGATGGGGGGAATGATATATTCACGGGGTGAAATACTATGCAGCAAATAAGCTGCTGCATTCTGTACCAGTTACAGCCACTGAATCAGTCTCAAATGGAGCCCTGTATATCTAGCACTGCAGTGATCCACTTGGGAGGTAACGAATGCTGGGATAAGCATATGAATGTCTGAATCCTGAAGGAAAGGGCAGATTTCCCCAATTAATCAGCACTGAGAAAGGCAGTCTTGAACACACACACACACACGCTCTAGTAAGACTTGCCTCCTTCACAGAGCAGCCAAGCAAAAAATAGACACAAGCCTCGATTCCCCTGAGTCGAACGGGCTAAGAAATTTAACCAGAAGAAGTCTAGGATGGCACCCAGAATGGCATACCATAAGTGTGCCCAGATAGTTATGTCTAAGATCAGAAAATGCTGGGCATCGGAAAAAGATATGACTAACGGCATCATCCTCCAAGAAATTACATAATGAACATATACGCGCTTCCCTAGTGTCGAAGAAATCAGGACACACTCTGTGTATGGAAGGAATCTATCAAAGAAACTTTATTTCTTCTACTAACAGCTGTTAGGAGGGTCCCAGCTCTACAGGGCTTCCCCTATAGAGCTAGAGTCCCTCCTTAGCAAAAGTCTATACAACCTTTTTATAGACTTTACAGGTTACAGGCAAAAGGCATTTCTTATCAGTTTGGAGCTGTGTTGGACACAGAACTGCTACACAGACAGTTTAGAGAGGAACATCTTCAAGGCTAGTAAGAACAAACTTACAGAAAGGGAAAACAAACTAGTAGCTATGTGTAAAGAGCAATCTGTATCTATTGCAATTAGCTGTAATGAGTACATGGAGCATTATAAGAACTCAGCTTATCTCTATCTTTTCTGTCCCAAGTTTTCAAGCCTCAGCTTTTGAGCTTTCATAAAGACAATAACATAGCTTCCACACTAGGAATACCAGAGTAGTGACCTTCTAATAAAACAGATGGAAAGACATTACACCTAAATTTATATAGGCCTGCCTTTTCCCATAATCCGTCCAAGTAAATAACTTGTCCCTCCACTAAGAGAGTTCAGTGGAAGAAAATCAGGGGCAACCTCCTGGGTACACAGAAGGGCACTCTCATGTTATAACTCCTGATCTGCCAGTCTTTGCCTCAGCAAAGACAAGGCTCCTTATGGCCCTACGTGTTTAAGAGAGTCCTCCGAAAACCCTAATTTTTGGACTTCTAATTTCACAGCCTTAGCCCATGGGTCAAGACATCCATGTTTGGTAGCTAAACTTAAGAGACCTGTCTTGTGGGGGGGAACAGCGAGACCATCACCCAATATTTCAATAGCAGTCGGAGTGCAATGAATTTAATTGTTGAACAAAGTGTTTCTGACCTCAAAATCACCTGGGAAGTACCCGAGGATTGAGCGAAGAAAGCCATTTTGGATGGCCTCTAATTTGTTTAAATATGATACATCCCAGACTGGAAAGGCATAAAGGCTCTGACTAATTGCCTTTGCCTTAAACAGCTGGAGGGCTGGAAGAACCAGCTTACCCCTGCGGCCATGATAATAATTTACTATTGAGGCTGCCGTCTTCCTTGACTGAGATTTGACTGCTTCCATATGCTGGTTCCAGCTTGATGAAAATGAGAAAATAACTCCAAGATATTTAAAGGAGCTCACTTCTTCAATCTGATTATCCTCTATAGCCCAGTGATGGAATTTGCATGGGGCTCTATTTCCCACTACCATTACCTTCGTCTTAGTGTAATTGATTAAGAGGATTTCTCTCCTACATTACTAGTCCCCAAACCTTTGCAAAGATCGTCTGAGGCCAATGATCGTTTGAGATATGAGAACGGTATCATCCACGTAAAGGAGAGCTGTAATTCTCCTGTCGCCAATCAGTGGTGCATGAGTATCAATAGCTTTCATGAACGATATCACGACATTCAAGAAGATGTTGAATAAGGCAGGGACCAATATGCAACCCTGCCTTACGCCATGGTTGACATGTATTTTCTTGGATGGCAATCGACGAGAATCATACCTAATTTGCAATGTGTTATCTGAGTGTAATTTGATCAGCAAGTACAGTAATCTTGGGTCCAATGAAGAAGAACTTATTTTGGCCCATAATCGCTCTCTGCTTACTGAATCAAAGGCCATCCTTAGATCAATAAAGCAAAAGAAAAGTTTTTTCTGACAACCAACGTATTTATGTAGTATATGGGAAAGGACGAAGATTTGGTCAGTGGTAGACTTGCCTCTCTGGAAACCTGCTTGTTCGGGTTCTATTATGATGTTCCTGTCTAACCAAATCTGCAACTTACTCAACAGATACTTAGCATATAATTTCCCCACCACATTAAGTAGAGTAATGGGACGATAATTCCCCGTCTGCAGTGGATCACCTTTTTTATAAATCGGGACCACTATACTATTCAACCAACATCTAGGGATAGTTCCTGTGTTGTTGATGGAGGTAAAAAGGGGCGCCAACAGATTTGCCCACCACTCCGGGGCATGCTTATTCAGCTCGGCGTGATGAAATCATCACCTGGTGCCTTCCCCAATTTGAGTTGGGAAATGAGATCCAAAATTTCCTCAGGGGATACAGGTTTCCAGACCTGAAATCTTTCCCACGGAGGGATTCTTATACTGTGGTTCCCTGGTGAGTAAGTAGAATACAACCCCTCATAAAAATTCTCCCATATTTCTGGAGATAAAACAGGAACTATTGTATTACCTCCACCTACTTTGGCCGAACGAATGAGGTCCCAAAATTGTTTGGAGTCCCTCTGGTTGGCAGCACTTAGCAAAAGAGACCAATGTTTTCTTTGAAATTTGAGTTTCTTGGCTGCCACCAGTTTATGGTATACTTTCCTGGTGTTCTGCAAGGATTCTCTAATATCCTGGGAGGATTTCCTCCTTAATTCCCTTGCTGTTCGACGGACGTTAGCCCTCACAGCTTGGCACTCACTGTCGAACCAAGAGGGGACCTGTTCGCCTGAGGATGTGTCTGTCTTCTCTTAATCATCAAAATGGGAACCAATAACAATAAGATCTCCTCAAATGAGGACAAATAATCACTTCCCTGGGCCTTGATTTTAGAATATAATTCTCTGACAGCATCCTGTTGTGTAAATTTGGTAAAAGAAACTTGTAATTCCTCTGACCATTTAACTCGAGCAAGGAAAGCTCCTGGGCATACTTGGTAATACTCTGCTGGCTGGCCACTATGAATCATGCTCCTAGAGCAGGGGTTGCGAATGACCAGCTCTAGCGGGAGATGCTTTGTCTTAAATGTTGGGACAATGCACAATTCAATAACATTCAACAAAAAATTCTCAGATAACAAAAAATAATCAATTACACTAGATCCCCATAGAGAAAAAATATGTAGCATGGTGGACTGTATTGATATATATATATATATATATACGGAGTTACTGATGAAGGCGGAAGATATATATATATTATATATATAATCTTCTACCTTCATCAGTAACTCAATCGACTTTTTGAACTGTAGTGTGCTGTGAGCCAAGCTGATAGTTCCAAGAACACTGAGGGTAGAGAGGTTCTAAGGTGTGACATCAGATGTAGTTATTCTTACAAGAAAAAATAGGTTCAGGTATTGTCCTCTAAGTTGAGGCCATTGGGTGTTAGGGTGTCAAGCCTGTAGATCCAGAAGTTCTCCTTGGCATCTAGTAGCTTTGGGGTGGAGGGTTTTTCTATAGGGAAGCTTTCCAGGTCTGAGAGAGTGTGATCTGTTGAGTTCAAGTGCCTTGTCACAGGTTGTTCCAATTTCTTTGTTATGATAGACGATTTGTGGTTTCTGAACCGGGTACGGAGGTCTGTGGTAGTTTTCCCAACGTATTGTATATGACAATCAGGATGTTTGCATTGTATCACATATATTTCATTTCACTTTTAATTTGTATTCCGCACTCTCTCACCGAAGGCGACTCGAGGCGGCTCACAACAAAAGTGGAAATATACAAAGTAACACCTCACAGCAAATAAGCATCGTAACATGGAAAAGAAAATTGTGTCCCAAATGGACCAACAACACATAATTACAGTACAAAATTAACAAATCATCATTACAATACATCAGAAACCTGTCTTCATCATCCCTTCCATTTGCCCCATCCCTGCTGCCACCAGGGAGGGGGCCTATCTCCTCCCCCTCCTGCTCTCACCAGGAGGAGGGGTCCTCTCCTCATCCCAATTTTACAATAATATATTATTCTTATTATACAATAATAAATCATATATACCTTCCCCCTACAATATATATAGTACACTCCAATCCACCCCTCACCTCACAAAACTTATATCATGACTGCAGCACATAACAAATGGGCACCATCCCTTTCCATCTCTAATCTAATTCTAACATCATACCCCACTATCTTAACCCCCATAAATCTCCTTCCCATTCTTACCAAGGAAGCCCCCACCCCCCCTTTTCCCTCCGGCTCTCACCAGGAGGCAAATAACACTTTTTTCCAATTTCCCCTCCCACCATACCATTATGGGATCAACCTTCTCTCCCTGCCCCGCCTGGCGGGCCCAACCAAAGGGCACGCCCCTTTGGCCATGCCCCTTCGATATGTGCCAACGGCACGGCCATCGGCCATCCCGGGTTCTTGTGCGGGCGGCCCAGAAACCAACCGGCCCTGGCCCTGCCCACTGCTCAAACGTGGTGGCAGCCGCTGACATCTAGGTGCAGGTTCAGGCACACAACCCCCCCCCCATCAAGGTCTCAAGGGGGGAGGGGGGTGGCTGGCCAAAGTCCATCCCACTGTCCCAGGCAAGCTCTTACCCCACCATCTCTCCACCACTGCCGCTCCTCATAACACTCTCAGCAGGGGCCCCGTCACTCACAGTCCATACCCAGCCCGGGGGTTTGCAGATCTTTGTCTTTGCCACCTTAATGAAGCAACAACCTTTTGTTCTGTATATGAAAGGGTCTAAAAGCACGTCCAATGAATGAGGAAGGTCCTGTTGTATGAGATAACTGATTCTCGCAAGGGCCCTCTCAGCAGTGGTTTCTTCTTTCTACAAATGATAGTGGGTGTCTTGAACTGTTCCTTTTTGACAATTGTGGTACGGGGTCCTGTGGCCTCTTGTCCCATTACAGTGTCCAGAGTTGCAGTCCCATTATGATGTCAGTACTTCTTTAACTCTGTACAGTAGTCCCCAATCTTTATGTGGTCATGAGGCTCTTTCAATATTCAAGACTTACGGTGAGTCACATTTTTCTGTATGTTATTCCCAGGTAGGAAATTGGTGTTCTTAACAGCTGAACCTCAGTGGTCTCCAAGGCTTCATGACTGTAATCCCAAGGTCTGCTAGTCATAGAATACTCTTCTGCTATGACATTGCTTGACTTGCAGGTGATGTTCTGTTTGATGTAGTAGGTCCTACCAGTTGTTCTGCTTCTGAATGTGGTTGTTTCTTTAAGATGGCTACAAGTGATGCAACGTTGGGATCCACAGTGATGAGATCCAGGGTTGATGACAGGGGATTTTAATTCCGATCTTACAAGTAGTTTCCATATGTTAGGCGACTGGCGAAAAGCCACAAAAGATGGATGGTTGATGACTCTTTGAAGACATGGTGAATTTGTAACCAATGGGGAGCTTTCTTTAATTGCCTGGTGATATTGAGGAGATGCTGGGTGAAAATCTACTACAAAAGGGATACGGTGTTCTTTGTGAGTATGAGTCTCCCCCTTGTGGAGGAGGGATTCCCTTTCTAGTATGGACGCCCAGTGGATGTTGTAGTGTATGACATTAGAAGGATAGCCCCTAGTGAGAAGATGCTTCTTGAGTTCTTTGCTTCGTTGGTGGAAACCAATACAGTCCATCATGGTGGATGTCAAAAAATAAACAAAAAATGCCCCATCTCCCTCACTGAAAGCCTGGTGGAACAGCCAGGCCTTACATTGTCGGCGGAAGGAGGGGAGAGCTGGGGTCACCTGGGCTTCCACTGGAAGGGATTCCACAGCCGAGGTGCAGCCACCGAGAACGCCCTCTCCATAGTCGCCCCCCGAGCCACTCAGGGGACTTCAAGAAAGGCGCTCCTAGCAGACCGCAGGGGTCAGTCCAGGAGCCGTGTGTGTGTGTGAGGTGGTCCCGCAGATAGGTGGGGCCCAAGTCATATCAACATGTTCATCCCGCCAATGAGCTTACAAGCAGCAGCCCCTCCTGAGCCTCTTCTTTGAGGCGAGTCCACCCTCTGAACACCCAGCCTGATCCCTTCTCTGTGCTTTCAGCCAGCCTCTTTCCTGGCCCTTTTCACACAGGTGCCCCCCCCCTCCCCCGCACACGTGCAGGTGGGGGGTGCCTGTGGGAACACTGCGGGCAGTGGGTGGGGGTGCCTGCATGCTCCCGCGCTCCACCCACCCCCACCTATCGCCAACACACAGAGCAACGGGCGCCAATGCCTGATGCTCTGTGTGTGGAGTTGGGTGGGGGGTCTGTGGGAACGCACCCCCATGCACTGCCCACCGCGCTGCCCACACATCCCCCCACCCACCGCAGCCTGTGCGAAAAGGGCCTCTGATGGAACCTTTGAAGCCCTGTAGGGTAGTGCAGCCAAGCCTTAACTTGGTTTTATAAAGGCCCTTGTCCCACCCTTCCTAGTTAGACTATTAGACTGAGGGCCCATTGGGGCTAGGGTGCTGCACTGCTAAGACCTGGCTCCTGCATTTACTTAACACAGCATCCCACTCCAGGAGAGTAGCAGAACAGTGTCATTCGCACTAATCTGATATTCAGCAAGCATGCAAGATGTAGGTGCTGAGGGTGGCAAAGGGTACAGCAGGAGGAGAAGCTAAGAAGAGGCAGTTAGTAAAGCAAACACTTCCTCCTTTAACTTATTCCCTTCCCATCCCCAGCTGCACTAGCTGAAGAATTCCAAATCGGCATATGCAAGGCCTGGCTGGTGTGAAGAGCTGCAGGTTAAATTTCAGAGTTACCACCCTCATGGATTTTGCTCCGTCCATTCTGGGTGAAGCCCCTGTTATCCAGAGGCCCCATGTATGGCCACGTTGGAAAGGGGTGGGGTATGGCAAAGAGGATTTCTCACCTCTTTTCAGACATGACCCCACTCCTTGTAGAGATCATGACATAACTACACTCCGAAGGGGGATGGTCATTTATTTTATGTATGAGTTTATTTACACTTTTACCCCACCCTTCCCTGAAGGCTCAGTGCAGCTCACAAAAAACATGAAGTACAGTTAAAAGACATTAAAATAGAACACAACAAAAAATCCTACCCAGTCCAACCCCACCCACCCAACAATCTCCCACCTGATTCCTGTCCCCACCCACCAAATGCTTTACTAAAAAGAAAGGTCTTACACCACATCCAAAAGATGCTCAGGCTTGGACTCGGATGGACCTCCAGCAGGAGGGAGTTCCACAACACTGGGGCAGCAACCAAGAACGCCCCCCTGCATACCTCTGTTGTATGGACAAGAGTGGCATATGGAACCCACAGGAGGGTGCTCCCGGCTGACCACAGGGTCCGCAACGGAGCATGGTAGGAAAGGCGGTGGCCTTTTAGATATATGGGACCCCAAGTCATGTAGGGCTTTAAAGGTCAAAACAAGCACCATGACTTGTGCCCGGAAAGCTATAGGTAGCCAGTACAGACTCTGGAGCACCGGTGTATTGCGCTCCTGGCAACCCGTCCCCAAAAGGAGCCAGGCCGCCAGAGTCTACATCAGTTTCCGAGTAGTCCTCAAGGGCAGCCCCAAGTAGAGCACATTACAATAATCTAGCCCTGAGGTGATAAAAGAATGAATGACTGGCCAGGTCTGAATCAGAAAGAAAACGCTGCAGCCTCCTGACCAGATGAAGTTGGTGAAAAAGCGCCTTAGCACCACTGCAACCAGGTGCAGCAAGGAGAAGAACTCCAAGGCTGTGAAACTGAGTGACCAAAGGGAGCCGCACCCCATCAACAACAGGAATCCCAAATCACAGGGCTGGCCAGCCAACATGACGTCAGTCTTGTCCGGCTTCAGCTGCAATTGGCTCACCCTCATCCAATCTTCAACCACAGCTAGGCATCAGGTAAGCACTGAGACTGTAGGACCTGGGTTGGATGAAAAGGAGAGGTAGAGCTGGGTGTTATCAGCATACTGATGACACTTCACTCCAAACCTCCAAATGATCTCACCCAGCAGCCTCATATACACATTGAACAAGAGGGGAGACAAGCTGGAACCCTGCGGGACCCCACAGGTGAGGTCACAAGGGAACGACGAGCAGTCACCCATCACCACCCGTTGAGACCTCCCCAACAGGAAAGAACAGAACTACTCAAGAGCAGTCCTGTGCACCCACACCAGATCCCACAGACGTGTCAACACCTCATGATCAACTGTGTCAAAGGCTGATGAAAGATCTAACAAGATCAACAGGGTGTAATTCCCCTTGTCAATCTCCAGGCTCAACAAAGTCTACAAGCGTAGTCTCCATGCCATATCCAGGATGAAAGCCTGACTGAAATGGGTCCAGGAATCTTCACAGCCCAGGCCCTGCTTATCTGTGGGACCGCCTCACTCCCCATGTGCCCGTGCAACCCTTGAGATCGTCCGTGGGAGCCTTTTAGAGGTTCCCCGGGCGAGGTGGGTGGCCAACGATGTTAGATCTTTTTCAGTGGTCGCCCCTGTGCTGTGGAATTCGCTCCTGGAGGAGGCTCGGTTGGCTCCCACTCTCCTGCTGTTTCGGCGTGTATGTAAGACCTGGCTGTTTCGTCAGGCTTTTGGCGAGGGGTAGGGGTGGGGTGGGGGGTGGGGGTTTCCCCACATATTGTATTTTTTTAAAAAAAATTAAAAATGTATTTTGTTTTTATTGAATGTTGTTTGCTGCCCCAGACTGCCCTGAGGGCAGGAGGGCCAGGATACAAATTTTAAATAAATAAATTAAATAAATAAATAAAATAATGTCAGGATGAACCTGGAGCTGTTGGGCAACCCCCTGTTCAATAACATTCCCTAAAAAGGGAAGGTTAGAGACAGGCCAATAGCTGGCTGGGGAGTCTGCATTTAAAGATGGTTTCTTAAGCAAGGGCTGGATGACTGTGTTTTTAAGAGTGTCCGGCATCCTACACCACCGTCCCGAAGAGAAACATTGACAACCCCAGCTAGCAACACCCCCAGCATCTCCTGGCTGGCTTTCACCAGCCAGAATGGGCAGGGATCTAATTCACAACTGGTTTCTCACATCACTCCAAGTAAATTCTCCACATCTGTGGAAGATACGGATTGAAACAGATCCAAACACATAGGCTGGGCTTCCATAACCTCAGACTCTGACTCTGCAAAGTAATTAATAAAAATATCGCAGTGGGAAGTAGATGATACTAATTCCTGGTGGAGACATGCTAGAATAACCAGATCTCTCACCACCCAGAACAGCTCTGCCAGATGAGATTTTATTTATTAAAATCTTGGGGCGGCTAACAACAAATTCAAACAGGTTAAAAAACAACAATAATACAATTAAAAACCCCACAGTAAAACAAATTACCCCCTGTCCCACTCTAACCCAACCCACCCAGCTCATCTCCCTCGGGAAAGGCACGGCGGAACAGCTAGGTCTTACATTGTCTATGGAAAGAGGGGAGGTTGATGGTCAGGTGGACCTCTGGTGGAAGGGAGTTTCACAGCCACGGTGCGGCCACAAGAATGGCCTCCGCAAGGTCGACACCCGAGAAACCCGGGGGACCTTGAGGAGGGCACTCCTGGTCGACCGCAGGGGCCGATTCAGGATCTGGCGGGTGAGGCGGTCCTGCAGATAGGCCGGGCCCAGGCCATTTAGGGCTTTAAAGGTCAACACCAACACCTTAAATTGGGCCCAGAAGACTATCGGCAGCCAGTGCAGAGAGCAAAGCACCGGTGTAATGTGCTCATGTCGGCCCGTCCCTGTTAGGAGACGAGCTGCTGCGTTCTGCACCAGCTGCAGTCTCCGAACCAGCACCAAGGGTAGCCCCACGTAGAGTGCGTTTCAGTAGTCCAGTCTCGAGGTAATAAAAGCATGGATGATTGTGGCCAGATCTAAGCCCTAGACATACGGACAAAGACGACGCACCAGATGTAATTGGCAAAATGCCCCCTTTGCCACAGCCGCCACCTGGACATCCAGGCAGAGCTGCAGGTCCAGGAGCACCCCCAGACTCTGAACCTGAGATACCAGGGGAGGATGGACCCCATCAATGATGGGGGTCACCACTCCCCTGGCCTTCCCCACAACCATCACCTCCGTCTTGTCGGGATTTAACTTCAGGTGGCTCGCCCTCATCCAATCCCCCACAGCCATCAAACACCAGGTAAGCACCGAGACTGCTGGGCCTGAGCCACAAGAAAATGAGAGATATAGCTGGGTGTCATCAGCATATTTATTTATTTATTTATTTATTTATATCAAATTTATATCCTGCCCCTCCTGAAAACAGCTCGGGGCAGCTAACAATCTCAAAACAAATATATAAAAATACAATTATAAAACATTTTAAAAACACTAATAAAATTACAACAATTAAAACCAGGGTAGCACTAAAATGATTAATACAAGAAATAAGGGTGGAGGGAGATAAAACCTCCTCCCCCACTCCCCAAAGGCCTGGGCGAACAGTCAGGTTTTGCAAATACGCCGGAATATTAAAAGGCTTGGGGCCAGGCGAGCTTCCTCTAGGAGGGAATTCCAGAGGCGCGGTGCGGCCCAGCCACCGAGAACGCCCTCTCCATTGTGGCCCCCCGCTTAACACGGGGGACCTCCAAGAAGGCACCCCCGGCAGACCGAAGGAGCCGCTCTGGGGCACGGAGGACGAGGCGGTCCCTGAGGTACGAGGGGCCCAGACCGTGAAGGCCCTTATAGATCAATACCAAAACCTTGAACCTGGCTCGGCACTCTATTGGCAGCCAGTGCAGAGTCCGGAGCACAGGTGTTATGTGCTCCCGATGGCCTGTCCCCAACAGGAGTCGGGCCACCGCATTCTGCACTAGCTGCAGCCTCCGAACCAGGAACAAGGGCAGCCCCACACAGAGCGCATTGCAGTAGTCCAGCCTCGAGGTGACGAAAGCATGGATGAGGGAGGCCAGGTCCAGGCCAGAGACGTACGGATGCAGCCTCTGCACCAGATATAACTGGCGGAAAGCAGCTTTCACCACTACCTCCACCTGTCGCTCCAGGTGGAGATCCGCGTCCAATATCACCCCCAGACTCCAAACATGCTGAGCTATAGGAGGACGCACCCCCCCAATCGGGGGGCGACACCTTCCTCGCTCTCCCCACCACCATCACCTCCATCTTATCAGGGTTGAGCTTCAGTCTGCTCTGCCATATCCACTTCGCCACGGCCTCCAAACACTGGGACAGCAACGAGACAGCAGGGTCTGGGTCAGCTGAAAAAGAGAGGTACAGCTGGGTATCATCAGCATATTGGTGACACAGCACCCCGAACCCTCTCACGACCTCCCCCAAGGGCTGCATATATACATTAAATAACAATGGAGACAGGCTGGAACCCTGCGGAACGCCGCAAGATAAAGTGCAGGGGGAAGATGTTTCAGCTCCCAACACCACCCGCTGGCTTCTCCCTGAGAGGAATGAGCGGAACCATTCAAGAACAGTCCCGCCCAGACCCCCCAGGTCACGCAGCCGTCTCAACAGCAGCCCGTGGTCCACGGTGTCAAAAGC
>QEPC01010142.1:1373450-1389618 GCA_003113815.1 Sphenodon punctatus
CCCCCCCCCCCGAGCCCCTGCTCTAACCCACTAGCCCCCACTCCCCTTCCCGAGAACCCAGGAGCTCTGGCTCTCAGCCCCCCCTCCTCTAACCCACTAGTCCCCCACTCCCTTCCCCAAGAACCCAGGAGCCCTGGCTCCCACCCTGGCTCCCACCCACGGCAACTCCCAACCTACCTCCCCCCCCCCTCATACCCGGGTGCCTGTGTTGGGCGCCCAGGTATGGAGTTTCCCCCTGCCCAGCCCCCGCAATGAAAGAGTGCCCCCTGCCAGCACTCTTTCATTGTGGCGTCCCTTTAAGCGGAATGGATGGCGTTTCTAGCTGCCCATTCCGCATAAAGGGAGAACGCCTCCCTTTTGACCCTGAACTTCAAAGGGGGGGGGGGGGAGTCACTGGTTTGTGCGCGTATGCGCACGCACAAACCAGTGAAAATGCTCTGAGCCAACTCAAAGAACCTTGTTGAAGTAGCAACCTTCTGAAGGTTGCTACTTCAAACAAGGTTCTTCGAGCTAGCGCTGCACATGAGCCCAGGCTCGGCCGGTGCGACCCCCCCCCCTTTTCTTCTCCCCGGTTGGTGGGGACTCAGCGTTGGGCGGGCTGGGGGGGTATTTCCCCATACGCCCTAGGGAGCGGGCCGCCACTGACCCCTATTCTGATGTGGCCCCCACCCTTTTCAGAGTGTTGGGATGTCATGGTGCTTTGAAGGGGCATGGCCCTGCTGGATAGGTATGGGAAATTCCCTTTGCCATGACATCACCCCTTTCCAGGTCAAAGTGTTTGGGAAGGTGGACACTCTAGTTACACCCACAGCACTCACTCCCCGTGGGGATGCCCTCCTGCCTCAGGGCTTATGCTGTCGGGGAGGGCAGCTGTAGTTGGGATTCATTGCTGGTACTATATAAATGTTTGCTAATAATAATAATAAAAGGTTGTACTAGTGGGAGCCACGAAGAGTCCCCCAGCTGCATTAGCCTTGCATCTTACTAGAGCAGCTTTATCGGAATGACAAGCGATACAAAGATTGCCTAAGTAAGAGGGAAGGGAAGACTGTCGGATATCTCTCTTGGGTAGGGGTGGGGAGCTGGGGACCCACCCAGGTGTCTTCTGACTAGGATCTTTAAAACCCTGAGTCTGTTGGTCATCACTGATCCAGTGGCAGGTTGCTATCTAGTCGGATGCCAGCTCTGCAATGAGTAGTGCTGCCAGGATGCTTTGGTGGGGAGGGGGAGACTGGACCATGTTGGAAAGAGGCAGGGCGAAGAGGCTCTTTCACCCTTTTCCTGACATAACCCCATCATCATGACATGATGACGCTCCAAAGGGGGCAGGGCTACATCGGAAAGGGATGGGAGAGTCTCTTTGACCTTCTGAAGGTCAAAGAGACTCTCTTCCCCATTTCTGATTTGGCTATGCCTCTTACTGGGCATTGTGATATCATGGCACTTTAAAGGGTCAGAGCCATACTAAGTCTCAGGGGATTCGCCCCTCTTCCTTCTCCGCCCCACAGCACCCATGTCTGCCACGTCTCTACTTTCTCCCAAGACCAGGCATAATTTCTCCTCACTGTCATTAGCGGTGAATTCTTGACTGGACCCTGAGAGTCTGAGGAAGCATTTTTCTCGCACGACCTCATATTCGGGATACTGAGGAAGCAGCTCTCTTTCTGTCTCTCCCCGAACACCTCTGGTATACACACTCTCTCCTCTCTGAGCTTGGGCTGTGCTTTGACCAAAGCTGCCAATGTTTGGAGCAGCACAGCCACCTCGTTGGAGAGGAGCTGGTATTTGCTGCTCCCTAGCAGTCCTCCTGTTTGGAGTGGGCCATATGCCCCAGCTTCAGCTGATAGAAGCAAGGTGAAAATAGCCCCTTTCCAGACCCACTTAACACTGCTTCAGTGCTCATCACACTTTCACACATTAGCTAACCAGTTTACAGCCAGAGTGAAACTTTGCTTCTTTCTCCCCGTTTACCCAGGAGCAGCCCTTTCTGCCTGTGTCCATGCTAGGGCTGAAACTCATTCTTGGGGTTTTTCTGTGATTCTCACTGAGAATCCAGCTTCTTGGCTTGATTTCCATCAAGTAACTCAAGTAACAAGAAAAGCCCTGGTTCTCAACCCTTTCTTGATCAAGATTTTTCTCTTGTTTTACTTACTGGAGTCATGTATGTACTGCATCCCATGTCAAGTCTCGCATCCTACTTCTGTCTTTCGTCTGTCTCTGTCTCTCTCTCCTTTTCTACAGCCACCAACTCCACGCTGTGGGGAAAAAATAACACCCCCCAAGTGCGCATGTACAAAATGGCTGCCAGGCCATTGTGCATGCATAGTCCTTATCTAAAATAGCAGTGATGCTGCTGGCACCAGTTTGGAAAAGGGCTGCTCATGCGCATAACAGCCCAGTGGCCATTTGCACATGCACAGCTTTTTTCTCTCTCCTTTTTTTCTTTTTAAACAAGATTCTCATACCGTTAGCAAGATCTTCTCGAGATCTCACTAAGGGGTCTCGATTCTCATGAGATTCTCGCGAGAACCAAATGGATTCTCATTTGAGCCCTAATTCATGCTGCTTTCCTACCTGCTTTTCCGTCAGTCTGAGGAGCTCTCTCAAGCAGCCTACGTGCCATCTGCCAGAGCTGGCAGTTTCCCCTGTTCTCCCTTCCCTTTTCTGAGCCTCCCTCAGACAGAGAGTCTCTCCTTCTGGAGATGGACAGACCCCCTCTGGGGACTGGGCCCATGCTGCTCTTTTGACACTTAGATTCCTAGGGACAGAGCATCAACACGATGTTGAACACATTTCAGCAGCCTCTTTCTAAAAGAGCAGATGGGGTTTCTCGCTGAGGCAAGGAAGGAGGTGCGGCTGGGGACACGAGGTAGGCAAACGCATAGAGAAAGGTGGGCACAGATAAGGGAAAGAGCACCGGGCCAGATACTCAGCTGATGTAAATTAGCCAGGACCTGATCCAGGCAAGTGCAGACTGTGCGACCACGCAGAGCTCCGTGTGTTAGGAGTCCTCTCAGGGTACACAAATCCATGGGATCCATGAATAAACTTGAAATGACAACAGGAGCATGAGAAGCACTGGTGTAAAATATGGGTCCACAGAACCTCAAATACCAGCTCCTGCAGAGACCCCCAGACTGTGGAGGGCCTGTGGCAATTCAGGAGGGCACCCCAGTTTATGAGGCACAGGAATAAAACTAGAAAAGACAACGTGTGTAACACACAGGCCTGCAATGCATGGAGCCCCAGCCCCTGAAGGCTGTTATGTGTAATTGAACATCAAAAGTGAATGACAGTAATGCTTTCCTTTTTCTGACTGATGAGTCAGTGTGCGTCTGTCAAAGATTTCTATGTTAGGAGCAGGCCCACAACACCATTCGCACAGAGCCCCAATTTCCCTGAATGCAGTACTGATGACAGTGAAACCTCGCTGAGTGAGAGGATTGGGGAGGGGTGAGACACCCAGATTTCCCTCCCATTCCTATTTCTCCCTCCTCCTCCCCCGGTCTTATTTTGGCTGTTTTTATTCTGTTCTTTGAGGCATCACTTTATCACAGCACTGTAATTTAGGAATACTGAAGCCAGTTTA
The DNA here is from genome assembly GCA_003113815.1 of Sphenodon punctatus. NCBI lineage: Eukaryota > Metazoa > Chordata > Lepidosauria > Sphenodontia > Sphenodontidae > Sphenodon > Sphenodon punctatus. The sequence goes on from QEPC01010142.1 coordinate 1,377,040, forward strand.
AATCTTATTTTTTGCTTGAATCTTTATTAGGCATTTATTCATATAATTCAGCCTTTTGTTACCTCTACTAGGGAATCCTTTAGTTTGGTTTTATCATTATGCTGCCCCCAGTTACAGTGCATGTGTCCGTGCGTGTCTGGGCAGGCAGGGGTGGGGATCAAGGCAAATGAGAGCCCTGTATCTCTTTTCCTCCACATCTTTGTCCTTGGGGTCCAGGGAAACCTGCTGTTTTTCCTCTCTGCCATCATGTGGAGCCTTGGAATGCTTGGGGGTATCAGAATGAGGGAGAGCCCTGTGTCCCTTTCCCGCCATGTCTTTGTCCCTTGGATCCAGGGAAACCTGTTGCTGTTCTTCTCTCATGTCTCGTGGAGCCACTCAGGCTGTGTGACTTGCCTTGGGATGTCTAGGGGTAGCAGAGCAAGTAAGAGCCCTGTCTCCCCTCTCTGCTGCAGTGACAGGAAAAGAAAACGCCGCAATTCGAGGAAGTCGTTCAAGGTGAGCACATTCACTCTTCTTGCCCTGAGGTCAGACTGAAGAGAGAACAGGAGATCCTTTTCTCTACTTTCAACCCCATGCTCAACGCTAGAGGAGTGATAGCTCCCTCTGTATTTACTTCCAGAGCAGAGGGCTAGCTCTACCATCATTGTCCCAATTTTTAGCACAAAGCTGGCCAGTTACCATGCAGAGACTATTATATATTACAGAGTGCAAATTCAGAGTTGTCATTCATAGGAAACTGCTGATTTGCCAATGGAAAGCTCTTTATTTAAAAACACTTAGGCCCTTTTTACACAGACACTCTAACATCGATAAAATGGGTGTTACATTTTATTATACATGTTGCAGGGCGACACTGCAGCCCTGCAACATGAGCCCTTTTCACACGAGATGCCTCCACCCAGCGTTGCTGGGTGGAAATGTCTGTGTAAACACCGTTTGAGGTGGGTGGGGTGCATTTTGCTGGTGGAGATGGGTGGAGGTGTCTGTGTAAACACCGCGGGCAGTGGGTGTAGGTGTGTGCATGCTCCCGTGCAACACCCGTCTCCACCCACCCACAGAGCAATGGACTCCACTGCTGATTGAACTGTGGGTGGGTAGTGGGTGGAGATGGGTGTTGCGCGGGAGCACGCACCCACCTACACCCAGTGCCTGTGGTGTTTACATAGACACCTCCACCCATCTCCACTCAGCGAAATGCACCCCACNGTTTCGCTGGGTAGAGGTTGTCTGTGTGAACACCGCAGCCGTGGAGGTGCATGTGTGTTCCCGTGCAACACCCGTCTCCACCCACCCACAGAGCAATCAGCAGTGGAGTCCGTTGCTCCGTGGGTGGGTGGTGGGTGGGGATGGGTGTTGCGCGGGAGCATGCAAGCACCTACACCCACTGCCCGCGGTGTTTACACAGACACCTCCCATATACACCCAGCGAAATGCACCCCACCCACCACGAGTGGTGTTTACACAGACGCCTCCACCCATCTCCACCCAGCAAAACTAGGTGGAGGCATCTCGTGTGAAAAGGGCCCATGTTGCAGGGCTGCGGTGTCACCCTGCAACATGTATAATAAAACGTAACACCCATTTTATCAGTGTTAGTGTCTGTGTAAAAAGGGCCTTATTTGCAAGTTATATACCATTACTTATGTATTATTTATCATTTAATGTGTAAAGTGTGTTCCATATATTATCTGCAGTAAATTTCTATGAAAGACAAAAAGGCAAAATATAAAAAAATTGGACTTTGATCTTGGCCTTCTCCAGCTGTTACAGCAGTAGAGGCAGCCATGAATATCGCAGGAGAAACCCTGTGATATCTCTGTTGTGTATTCACACTGTGTGGATGGTAGGGTCTGTAGTAATTACCACCTTTTAGCCTGAGAGGTAGGGAGTGATAATTGCCACTTAGGAATAAGCTCATGTGTCAACGTTCATAAGAGATGTTGGGAATTTAACTCCTTCAGGGGTGGTTGCTTCACAGCTAGACCATAAAGAGGTCAAAGGTATGGAGTTAGACACAGGGAAACATCAAAGTAAAAGGTTTACTTACTAGTGTAGAGTAGAATGGCTGATTCACTCTAACGCTGGGAGAGACAGAATGGCTGGGCTGGACCAGAGGATCTGGGGTCCCAGCAGCACCCTGTCCAATAAGGTGTAAGCTCATTGGAATATTCATATACATACGTATAGGTTTTTACATTTTACAAAGTGTCAAATTCATAGTGGGCTGGTATGATAAACATACATTAGTCATCCAGTACCATCTTCTACAACAATGTATCCATGTGGCTTACTCCTGGAACCAGTGTGGCTGGCCTGAGAGTTATCATCACTCAAACGTCTAGTACAATTCCTGTTCCCAGGAATACAAAAGTACGTGTATAGGTGTACTTTTACAGTCACTGAACAAGGTTCCTGTTTCCAGTGGTTTTGCTTCTCTCTCAGTAAGAAGCCTCTGGCCTGACATGAGTTCAGACCTAAGCCAGAGTCTGGTTCACTGCGGTGACACATACCTGAGGGCTTTTATCCCTGCAAGAGGAACTGGCACTGCAGTTAGGGAGTGATAGTTTACCACACATTTCTGAGCATTCACATGATCAGTGATACAACAGGTAAAATACCCAGTGATGTTTATTTATCACAAGGTAGGCCAGGGCTTGCCAGAGCTCAGCTCCAGAACGTTTTCCAAATTCTGTCATTGCTGCTAATCTGTAAGTCTCCATCCATGGTTAGATGTAGAAGCATCAGCCTCTACTCCAGTCTCTCCCCTAACTATGGGTGTCCCTCCGGGACATCTGTCCCACCCAGGAGAAGAAAGGGAGGGTTTCCCCCAGCCGGGGTGGGTGGCAATGTCTGGCTGCTTGCCCATGTTCCTGATGTCACCCACCCACTCCACCCCCCGCCATGACGGACAGACTGGCTGTCTTTCACAGGCAGCCATGGTTCACCACCATCCTGGATGCCAGTAGGAGTTGGGCTGGGAACACATGTTCCTACCCAGCTTGTGCTGTGTCCCAGCCTGGTGGGAGCCATGCACGGACTGTGGGCCCAGCTTGTACTGGGCCCACATTTCCCACCTAGCTCCTACTCGGCTGGGTTAGGAACCAGGCCCACATCTGGCAGGCTGAAAACAGATGGCCCACCAGCCGGCCTAATTGGGGCAGCGTCACGTATGTTTACACCCAGTGTTGGTACTATAGTCTTCCGGGCCCAATTCAAGGTCTTGGTTTTAACCTATCAAGCCCTAAATGGCCTGGGTTCCATCTATCTGCAGACCGCCTCACTTCCCAGATTCTGGATCGGCCCCTGTGGTCAGCCGGGGGCGCTCTCTGAAATCCCCCATGTGTGAAGGGGAACATTGAAGACAGCATTCTGAGTCGCAGTGCCGCAGCTGTGGAATTCCCTCCCGGTGGGAGTCCATCTGTCCCCGGATCTTCCCTCCTTCAGGCGCCAGTGTAAGACCTATTTATTTGGCCAGGCTTTTGGTGGGGGAGAGGGGTTGGGGGGGTATTCTTTTTACTCTGTTACTTTTTTGTATATTGATTTTATATTGATGGTTTTGTTATATTATATTGCTGTTTGTTTTACTGTAAGCTACCCCAAGCTGCCAGAGGTGGGGTGGGGGGGCATGGTATAAATTTTAGTATAATAATATATAATATTCAGGGGTGTCAGACATCTGATCGGTTGCAGCACTAGCCTCAACTCCCATCAAGCTTAATCCATCCCTGAGCTAGGACTGGCTAAGTATGAGTGGGAAGAAGGACTGACAGAGTCATGTGGTCTGGCAGGAAAGCTCCAACCAGCCTCTCTGAATACCTACTCCCATGCTTTTGGGGCCAAGAGTCAAGACTTCCAGGGCCGGCTTGAGCCCTGGCATCCATCTTTCTTTCTTTCTTTCTTTCTTTCTTTCAACTGGCATCTCTCCATTTAGCTCAGTGGGCCCATGCTGCTTTACAACCACCCAGGATCTGGCCCAAAGTGTGAGACTAGATGTGTATTGTAAAATCAGCAGTGGTGGGCTGAAATTAGGTGAAGGAAAGCATAGATGGACTCTCAGGAAACATTTCTCGGCAGTTTGAGTTATCAGACCATGGAATAAGCTCCCCCAAAGAAGGTAATGGACTCTCATTGTTGGAATCATTTCAATCTGAAGGAGACAGAGCAGTATGGAAAGAGACCATTGGGAACAGCCCTGCATGAGCCAGAGGGGGGGAATGATATAATAGGTTTTTCCATCTCTAATTTCTGCTCTCCCTGTGGCTCTCCTGGAAGAGCTGTCTTGGCTGGTAGCACTTAAGTCCCACAATGCCCAGCCTTTCCTCTGCAAAGCAGGAAAACTAGGCTAGAGTGAGAAGGGCTTGCAATGGCTAGAGATGAATCTGACGTGAGGACTGAAGCTGTGGGGGAAGGGTATGGTCACCCAACAGTGCCCCAGGGCCATCTATCCATTGGCAGGGAGTGCCCTTCTGGGGGAGGGCCAGGCCCTGGGATGCCTGCTCTTTGTTAACTGATCAGCGGGGGAGCAGGTGGGGAGCCATGAACTAGGGCTTGCAAAGTAGCAGTGGGGTGCATGGGTATGATAATTGGTTAGTCAATGGTGTCAACCACCTAGAGCCAGATCTGACCATGCCTGGTAGTCAGCAAGAACCCAAAGCTGCTCTGACTGACATAGTTGGCTATTTCCAGCTTGGAAACTAGGTGGCACAACTTGGGGATGAAGAGTCGCTTTTATCTCCCTTTGTCCGACCTAGACTGCACCTCTCAGGAGAAGCCACCCAGGAACTCTGCCTCAGTGCTTTGAGGAGCTGTGCTGCTCTGCTAATGATCTGTCGCTAATGTGTGCTACTGCTAACAGAAGCTCATCTTTGAGCTACTGGCTGCTTTTCAAGATAGCCTCTCCTTGACATTTGGCAGTCTCTTTGTGTGAGTGAATGGGGGTGCCAGGGAGATGAGTATTGAGTGGGGGAGAGTATGGGTGAGGTCAAGTGAGAAAGAGAGAGAGATTGATGGGGGGAAACTTAGTGTATGGATAGAGAGACTGAGAAGTGAGAGGAGAAAGGAGACAAAATTGAGGAGGAGATGGAGAAAACAATGGAGGGAAAGAAACGTGTGTAAGAAGAGATGGAAGAATAGGGAAAGAGAAGTAACCCGGTCTCATGGGGAAAAGGAGAGACGAAGCGGCGGGAACGGAGGCATATACAGAGCAAGAGGGAGGGAGTAAGTGGCACACGGGATGTCTCCTAGTGGTATGTACTCAGGATTGCCAACACGGGAAATCCTGAATACACATTGGGTTGACAACATACCAGCCCATGCATAGCTGCTGGAACATGCAATGGCTACCCATGAGCTGGTTAGGGGATGTGGGACTTACTGGGGGTGGCAGGCAGAGTGGCAGGTCCCGGGGAACAGCTACAGCAATGGTGGCAGTGGGTCCCAGCAGCTTCTGTTCACTGCTCCCCAGGACCTGCTGCTCCTGCCACTCTTTAGGACCGGATGCCGATGCCACTTCTCCTGTCACCACTGTGCTCTTCCCACTTGGCCCCCTGCCCCACACAATGGGTGATTTCAGACGTTACGGGACCCATTGGCCCCGTACCGAAATCACCGAATTCCTTCCCCGCAGGGATCACCTGGTCACGCCGCAACAGACGTGCCGGGGGGATCCCGGTGGAGAATTGGGGAGGGGGCGGGGCCGCGCGGCGCAACGTGCGGCCGCACGGCCCCGCCCCCTCCACGCTCCCTGCTGCCCGCCCTCTGGGGAGACGGGCGGCCGGCGGGGCCAATGCGGCCGCCGCGTTGGGCCGGATTCGCCACGTCCCGGGGTCCCGCCGGTGATCCCGGGCCGTGGCGCCCGACCAGACGAGACGCCGGGGTTCACCCCGGCATGGGATTGCATTCGACACGCGGCGGCCTCCGGTCCCGCCGCTTCGGCCGCTCACGTGTTGAATGCAATCCCAAGCCGTGGTAACATCTGGGGGGAAACATCTGTTTCCCCCAACAGACGTTACGCGATCACAGTCACCACGCGGAATTGAGCGTGGTTCACTGTGATATCGTAACGTCTGAAATCACCCAATTACTTGGGTCAAGGGGTGCAGCGAGCATGGCAGCAGATCTGAGGGGTACAGTGAGCAGGCCTGCTGCTGCTCCTGCTGCCATTGCTCACCACTTGCTGCTTCCCTGGAACTGCCACTGCTGCTCACTACACCCGGGGACCCAGGTGAGTGTGTGGGCAAACCTGGGAGTGCAAAATGGTGGTGGTGGCTCTCCACACTGCCATGCTCTCTTCACTTGTCCCTGTCCCCATGCCATGTAAGTGCAGCTCCTTGCCCCTCAGAGTGGGCTTGAAAGCAATTGGTGCCAACCATGTGGGTCAAGCAAGTAGGAAGTAGCCATCCCATAGCTCGCTTCAAACAAACATTACACTAGGTATGTGAAACACAAACTTAGTGTAACGTGCAATACCACCCAGGCTAAACTGGAAGTGGGTTGTCATATGAACATAAGTAGTGCCATACTGGGTCAGACCAATGGTCCATCGAGCCCAGCATCCTCTCTCTGACAGTGGCCAATCTGAGTCGCTTGGGAGAAGTCCCTAACAGGTCACAATGGGGCGATCCATTCCCTGTTGTTCACTTCCAGCTCCTGACAGGTTACATTTCCCAAAACCTTCTCAGTCAATAGCTACTAATGGACCTATCCTCCAGAAACTTGTCCAATCATTTTTTAAACCCATCTATACTCCTGACCTTGACCACATCTTCTGGCACCAAATTCCACAATTTAATTGTGCGTGGAGTGAAAAAATACTTTGTTTTAAAACTGCTACTTGTTAGTTTCATGGTGTGTCCCCTCGTTCTAGTACTATTTGAGAGGATAAAGAACCGTTCCCTATTAACTCGTCCCACACCACTCATGATTTTATAAACTTCTATCCTATTCCCCTCTGTTGTCTCTTCTCCAAGCTGAAGAGCCCCAGCCTATCCAGCCTCTCTTCTAGCCACGTCCCAGTACAGAATAAACACTAGACCAATCATTCTCTCATCTTCTTCTCTTCTCCATTTCTCCTACTCTTTTACTTATCTTTCTTTTCTTCCATGTCTTTATTTTATACTTTTTGTTGCTCTCTTGCTTTCTACTTGTCTTGCTCTTTGTTGTTTTCCATTCAGCTCAGGCATACATCTCTCTTTCTCCACTCCCTCACTTTGGTTTGTGACCTGCCCTGGAATTAGGCTTCAGGAAGTTGGTAGTTTTAGCAAGGGAATGCTAGCATCTGTAACTGGTGGTTTTAAAATCTCTTCTTCTCAAAGAACAAGGCCACCAAGGTGACTTGGTAAAGAGGTAGGAAGAAAGATAATTCTCCACAAGAAAACTAGATGATCTAAATCCTTCCTCTGAGGGCAGCCAGGTTGGATCTAGGAAAATCACAGTCCTTTCATCTGGTCTGGCTGTAATTACCCAGACGCTGATCACAGCCAGTTTTGTTTTGCATTTAAAGTAAAGATTCAGCTTCTTTGCTATGCGGGGAAGACACAGTGCTTCCGCCTCAGAATTCTAGCACGTACAGGGCAAAGCAAGATCTCTCAGGATGTACGAGCCAGCCTGTTAATTAGTTGATGGGATAAAATTAAATTAAAACTGGCCCCTTTAAATTTTTTAGCATCTATGCTGGTCTTGTCTTTGAGCTTCACAGTGGGACACCACAGGCTGTTCAGAGTTTCCATATCATTAACATTACATTAAATCGTTTACATGTGTGTGTGTGAGAACGAGAGATCCCGTAGAGCAGAAACCTCTGGCTCACCGCTGTTGTTTTAAAAATTTGGTTAATCTCCAATTCCTTAATCTAGCCTCAAGACCTGAAAGAGTGAGCTCAGGGAAGGGAGTGAAGATAGAGTCAGGGAAGGAAGGGAGTGAAGATAGAGTCTCAGGGTGGATGCAGAAGTCCCATTCTTTTTCCTACAAAGGGCTGTACTGGTCTGTAACTCCAGCAGCACATAATGCGGTTCAGGATTCTGTCTTGTTCCATACACTAGGTGAAAACAGTTAATTCCAGCCATATTTTTGTGTCTCCTTAGGACAGATTTCACACATCCCAGCCCCTTCCTTTCTCCCTGTGCTTATGATGGCTTCTCAAGTGCCTGCAGTTGAAACTGAAGTGCCTTCATGTGGGGAATACATCACTGGACATGGACAATGCTGTGTCAAACTCTGTAGGACAAGCACTTGATTTCTGAATGCAGACTTCATCCTGATCTGAGTTTTTGTAGAAAATGAGAATGAGAACAAGCTTGCAGCTGTCTCAAGGTCACTGGCAGATATGGCCAGTGTTAATGACTCATTCACACACCACTTAGCATGGAGAATTACATAAAAGTGCATTCTGAATGTGGTGTGAAATCCTTACCACTCCTTTTGCTCCTTCATAATCCCTTGATGCCACTTATTGCAAAGGATTTGCTTGCATAGATTGGACTCTAGCAAGTAGCAATGATATGTGGTTTTTGATTATACTGGAGTATAATCAGTCCCTGATACATCACTTCCTGTGTCACTTCCTATCTCCAAGTGACCATATAACTGTGGCTAGAGAGTCCTGAAGCAAGAACTTCTTTCACTCCATGCTCTTTCCTGAACACTGTATACAGGGATATCTCAGCCATCTTCCCTGTGGATTTGACCCAAAGGGGGCAAGGCCATGCCAGAAAGGGGTGGGGCAGAGAGGCACTACCACTTCTCTTATGCCCACCCAGCATTGTGATATCTCTTTGCCCTATCTCCTTCCAGTGTGCCTCTCCAAAGCCCCAATTTCTCTGGGATAGTCAGGCATTCCTGACTAACCCAGAGAAATCAGAGCTCCACCTGGAGTCTGGAGATGATGGGTTAAAGCCAGCTGGAGGTAATGCTAGATATCACAAGGGCATTCCTCTGCCTTTTGCATGATAGAAAATACCACAGTGAAGTAGGAGGGGGCAGGGAAACACAGAGGAATCTACAGTTGTGTGAATGTGTAGCTCCTAGACCAGAAAAATACAGATCAAGGAATACATGTTGATTTTGCAAAGGGGACAGGTGTTATGTGAAGGAGCCTGTTGCTCCAGTTTCAGTAGTAGTTACTTGCTACTACAAGCAACCATTTGTCATGTAGTAGCAGGTCTACATGGATATGAAAAACAGGGCATGTGCTGTTTGACCATTGCTATGTGAAGCTTGCAGAGGCTCCCACTGCCCTATTTCTTCCTCTGTGAACTGGTCTGGTAGCTTTGTCTTAAGGGTGTTGAAGGACAAATACAAGGGGCTCAGAAGTTGTGGTGAAGAGGATGCTGTGCATGTTTTTAAGATGGTGAGCCTTTCATTTCCAGTGGTGGATCATTCAAATGCGAAGGAGGAGAGAAGCTCAGATAAGACACAACTGGGGCAGGGGGAGTTGATACTGATTTACAAAATCCTCAGTGATGCGGAGCAAGAAAATAAGGAGCTGGGTTTTTTATCCCAAATACTAGAACTAGGGGACAATGACACCCTATGAAACTAAGTAACCACAGATTTTACTCAATGTAAATTAACCCGTGGAACTCATTGACAGGAGATGCTGTGAAGGCCAATAGCATCACTGTGTTCAAAAAGGGATTGCATATCTTTTTTGAGGATAGGTCTATAAATGGCTGTTAGTCAAGTGGATCAGGGGATGAGACCTCTAGCTGCCTGGGGCTGGGAATGAAGAGCTCCATTATGACCTGGTGTGCACTTTTCTCAAGCAATTGAAGCTGCCACTGTTGAAGACAGGTTGCCAGGCTCGAGAGACCATTGGTCTGGCCCATGGTACTACTTATGTCTAGAGCTGAAATGGGTAGTGGCTTTGTTACCTGCAGGTACTCACCCAGGCATGTGGGCACCACCTTCAGGAATTTGTCTGGTACCTACACACCAGTGTGGGGATCTCCAGGGGTGCCTACATGCCTGAAGGCACGCACTCCAGTACTGGCAGGGTAACCCACACTATCCATCGTTGGGTACCATGAATTTTGACAGGAATATTTATTTTTGTGGCTACCTGCTTCAGCTCTGCTTATGTCCTTAGAAGACTCTGGAGAGAAACCCAGGTCTCATCTTGGGCAAAGAGAAACCACAGGACTTCTGCCTGCCAGGAGCTAAGCTGTCCAGTTCCCAGCTGCCAGAGTTGTACAGCTTGCATGTTTATTTCCTCCTCTCCCCTGCTGCCAGGCCCTTGGGGAGGGATGATGATTGCCGCTGTGGTGAATTGTTTGTTACATTTTCCATTCAACTGCATCAGTGGCACCAAGGGAGCTTGCTGTGCTGGGGCCCACAGGAGGCGATAAGTGCTCCCTGCTCAGATGCACTGAACCAGTAGCAAAACAGCAGGGTGAAGATGAAGCTTTGCATGAGCTCTGACAGGCAGCACTCAAGCACCAGCACGGGCCAATGACAGGCCCCTGTGAGAGTAGTAAGTCCCGGCTGTGTGAGGCAGTCATGCTGTTTGACAGAAGTGGGGGGTGTCTGAGTGAGCCCCACAGGTAGAGGAGGTGAATCGGCACTGGCTGTACAGCTCCCTGTTCTGTCCCTGCTCATCTTACCGACTCTCCAGCATTTTGAATTCTGGTTCCTGCACTCATCGGCCTCGCAGCCACCACTATGAGGGAGAGCACCATTCTGCTGCTGGGGTTTGGATTTAGATGTGCCTGGCAGCGGGGGAAGCTGTCAGCAGTTCCACCCCCCTCTGCTCCAGCTCCTGGGAAATTCAGATGAGACTGGAGATCAGAGTGGTACAGGGGGCAGCCCCCTTCATTTCTCACCCACTGCCTTGGTCCCTGGGGATTTGAAAGCAAGGAGGGAGTTGTCCTCTGTGCTCTAAATCCCTGGTGTAGCTTTGCCCCTGCCACTGGGAAGGAGTACAAGGTAAGCCCATTCCATCTTCTACACCAGGGCCTAGTTCAAGATAGCTATGCCCCTGCCCATGTCTGTGGGAGTTGCCTCTCTCCAACCTCCTCTCCAGTGCTTTGACCAGGCCTCTTTTCAATAAACAACAAGGTTCCACTTCGTAGCACTTTCTTTGGTCGAAGATTGCTACACGGTCCGTCAGAGAGCAGTTTCATGGCCTGCTCTAGGTAATTTTCTGCCCCAGACAAAATAAAACTTTGCATCTGACTCTCCCCCCACTCCAAAAACTGCCAAATAAGTCCATCCCAAAACTACTACCTGCTTCCTCTCTCTCTCTCGGGCCTACGGGCCATCCCCATGTCTCTGGGACTCACGTGGGTGCCAAATGCACCGCCTGGAGACAGGCTGCTGCTGCTGAATTGGGATCTGGTGGGAGTTAATTGACCAGGGCCTCAGACCCGAGACTCTCCAGCGTCTTGAGTCCCCATATCCCAGCAAGGTAGCAGTATAGCACTCGCTGCAGCTTCCCACAGCGGGTGGGAGTATCGATGTGAAACGTTGAGTGAACAGGAACTGCGCTGCCAGGTTTTTTCCATGTTTTTTTTTTTCACTCAAAGAAACAAAAAAGAAAGAAAGAAATGTTGTGGAAAATTAAAATATCAAGTAGCAGTTTGTTTATTGTAACTAAACTTTTTTTTACTTCTTTAGAAATAACTTAGTTAGCAAGCCTATAGAAAGTACTGTTAGATTTATTTATGCAGTAAGTATAAATTATTTTTCTTTGAATAATGCCAATATACTTCATAGTAGTCTTTACTTAAGGATGAAGCTACACACTAATGATGGGGATAAAGTATTCTGTGCAGCAGATTCCAGTTTCATCAGAACTTGCTGCTCCAGTTTGGGTCTACTGGAACACATTTTGGCTACAATCCAGTCCCATGCCAATGGAGATATTGACAAACTCAGTTCCCCCTTTCCTGGCATGTCACTAGGGCTGCAGCAGCAGCAGCAGTTACCGTGCTGCTATTCCATTCCGAGAACTCAGCACTTAACGTGTCTTGCCGCCGACTTCCCCTCGATATTTCCACGATTCCGCATTACCTGCTGCCAGCATCGGCAGATGTGGCATGGCTGCAGTTCGTGAACACAAGCAGTTTTATGTTGTTTTCCGCTACTGAGCGCGAGTCCCTGATGCACCATGATGCTGATAGATCATTGAATGAATGAACTTAGGGTGACTGACTACCTGCTTCAGAGTCTGCTGCAGGGGTGTAGCCACTGTGGTGCAGGGCACATTTGCACCCATGCCCTGCCCTGGGAGGAGGCCGGCAGCAAACAGGGCTGGCCCCAGGCATATGCAGCATCTACGGGAGCCAGGAGCCCTGCTCCAGAGTCCCGGAGGAGTCTCTCTTGCACCACCTTTTTAAACAGTTCAGTTGTAGCCCCGCAGTGCTGCTACACGGGAGGACCCCTCCTTCGCAGTGAATGTTGCTGCCTTGTAAACAAAGTTCTTCTTCTACGAGCGTCTCCTTCCATTCTCACACATGGGAGAGTGTACCAAGCCTAGAAAGAGGCTGTGGGGGAATTTTCTAACAAAATGACACTCCATGCAGGTTGGATCTACAGCCTAGGAGGGGGGTAGCAGGCAGGGGGCAGCCTGCTTGGGGGGGGGGG
>QEPC01010142.1:1397234-1408381 GCA_003113815.1 Sphenodon punctatus
GCAGCTCGGGGCGGCTAACAGCAATAAAACCATTAAAACAATTTAAAATACAAATATAAAATATACAATAAAACAGGGCAGAGTCAGATAATAAATAAATAAATAGATCGGTGGGGGATTAAAAATCACACACCCCCCCCCCCCCCCCCCAAGCAGGCTGCACCCTGCCTGCTACCCCCCCTCCCAGGCTGTAGATCCAACCTGCATGGAGTGTCATTTTGTTAGAAAATTCCCCCATGCCTCTTTCTAGGCTTGGTACGCTCCCATTTGTGAGAATGGGAGGAGCCACTCGAAGGAGAACAGAAGGTTGCTGCCTTGTAAACAAGGTTTTTCGAGATGGCTCTAACATTCTCACAAACACCCACCCTTCTTACCCCACATGGAATTTTCTTCTGAATTGCTTAGGGTTGGAAGGAACTGTGTTGGGTTTAAGTACCTTATATAGGGTGGGGGCATGTGACCGTCACGTGGTTTTTTTTTTTTTTTTAAAGCTAGTGAGCTTGGTATATGCTGGTAAGAGAAGGGTGCGCAAGTGAGAATGGAAGGAGCCCCTCGAAGAAGAAGAACTTTGTTTACAAGGCAGCAACTTCCCCCGCGCCACAGTGGCCCCTGGCTGCAATGCTGTGAGAATCACAAAGCTGCCGCGCTTAAGGGAAAGGGGAAACTGTGGCAAACCTGCCACTTCCGTGTGAAATCTACAGTGGCGAATATACCGCGGCAACTGCAGAAAGCCACGAGTGCAAGGCGCAAAAATTGCTCACTTTCTTACCGTGCTGCTTGGTATGGAAGAGCACTTTCCGCCAGTAAATGCTGCCGTAGCGGTACGACATTTCAGCCCTACATGTCACCATTCTGCACATGTGTACTGGGGGGAAAAAAAGCAGCTTTTGTGCATGTGCAAAATGGTACTGTACAACACAGCACCATTTTGCACATGCACATTAAATAAAATACTCTGTGCATGTGCAAAAAGGTTTTTTTTGTAGTGTGCATATGCAAGATGGAGCACTTGAAAAGGCCTGTGGCAATCCAGCATGGCTGAAATTCTACGCTGGATCTTCATGGGCCATTTCAAAGAGACTGATTTCATCCCAAAGAATAAAGGGCTGATCCACTTCAGCTCTAACTAACACTTATTAAATGCATTTTTTTCCAGTTGACATCTCTAAAATTGGGAGACAAAATATATACACTGAAAATAAAAAGCATTCATCTTGACTTGCAACAGGAACAAAGGTAACCTCTACATGTCTCAGAAGCAGTACATAGGGACATGAACGGGTCGCCGCTGTGCAACCCACTCGTGCAATTTTTTAAAATCCTGCAAGGCAGGATTTAGACGAGCCGATGGCTGCAATCAGGCACATGAAAGGCAGTCACGCATGGTTTGCCGACCATGAATTTAATACTCGATTATGGGTGGTTTCACACACATTTCTCCTGGATGTTTGCTGTTCCATTCTGAACTCTGTGTGTCTAAATCACTCACCCAGATCTTAAACATCCAGATCTTTGAACTTCTATATAGAACTTCTCCCAGAACATTTGTGTGTAAGAAGTTCTCCTGGTAAACTGCTTTGCTCCAGGCAGCTGTGGTCACTTGGTTTCCATGGCAGCCTGTCACATCTACAGCTGTGGCTACTTTAGGCTGCCTCAGGGCAGCGTTTATGTGAAGAATGCATCCAGGAACTGCCTCAGGGCAGTGTGTGTGAGAAAAATGAATCCAGATCTTACTTGTGGACTTATTCAATTTCTGGATTTTTCAATCTTCTGGGTTTATGAGTGTGTAAAAATATGCTGTGAGGTATTTAATTCACGGTCGGTAAACAATGCACGGCCGCCTTTCACGTGTGCCTGATGGCAGCCATCGGCTCGTCTAAATCCCACCTCGTGGGATTTTGAAAAATCACGTGAGCGAACGGTGACCTGCTTGTCTAAAAGCAGTCAACATTTGCTCACTTGGTAAGAACACAATTAGTTTCATGTACTTTGTCGAAGAAAGCCTGGCTTCTGGGGGGTGATGCTTAATTTGAGTCAGTGTGGCTTTTCAGCTACAAAAAGGGTGCACACTCTCTTCCAGGTGCACCTATGAATAGTAATAATTATTATATGTATAGTCCCAGCAATGTGCCGTGCGCTGAACAGTTGTGATTATAGCAACAGGGCTTACAATCTCAAGTGGACAAGGGGGTAGGGAGATACAAGGGAATGGCACAAAGGGAGGGACAGGGCTACATTCTTGAAGCTGAGAAGTTGCAGGTTCACATTCCTAACTTCCTACGGAATTTGGGAAGAGATCAAGGGGAAGAGCATGATCCGGAAGGATGAGACAGTACAAGGAGAAGCACAAAAGGAGTAATCTGTGGGGGTGAGGAGTTACGACTTTGTTGTAACGAAGCAGGGTCTGGGAGGTCTGTGCCTCCCCCCCCCCATTCAACATTAGTGTCTCCCCCTACATTTCTCTTGTTTGCTATTGCCCTGCTCCTAGCTGTGCCCCTCAAAGGGAAGTGCCCTCTCTCCCCATCGGAGAGACCTTCATTCTGCCACTGAGTTAGGGAAAGTCTGATGAAGAGAGGTTTTTAGGAGGGAAGGAGCAGAGCAAATGTGTTCAAGGAGGGAGTTCCAGGCATAGGGGGTAGAATGGAAGAGAGGGCAAAGATGGTTTAGGGAGCAGGCAGATCTAGGAAAGGTGAATGTGGTGGCAGAGGGAGTGGATCAAGTTCCTAGGTGAGAACATAGCGGGAAATGGCAGAAAGATTGGGGGGTGGGCAGCAAGGCCATGAAGAGCTTTAAGAAGGTGAAGACAGAATTTGTGATGGATGCAAAAGGGGAGGGGAAGCCAGTGGATGAAGGAAAGGAAGGGCTGAATAGAAAAGGTGGGTCTCTACTTATCTTTGGGCTTTTGGCCCTTTTGTCTAACTCAACTGAAGCCAGCCTGCAGGATCTAGAGTTATTAAGGAGAGGGGATAATACAAACATGTAAGCTGAGGGAATTTGGGAGGATACTAAAGGGATCGTCATAACTCAGTTGTAGGGCCTGAAGAGACCTTCAGGGGTACCTACTCAAACCCTCTGCACATGCATAAAGTTTCAGTGTGCCAACAGGTAAATCCACCAATGGAGAAAAAAGCCTGTAATAAAAGATCTGCCACGAGTAAGTTGCCACTCAGATTTGGGGCCACGTTTGCAAAGGTGGGTAAAGGGGCTGTCATACCCCTGTATGATGTAAACTTTCCCCTTAAGAGTGTTGTGATGTCATGGTGTTCCCTAGAGGCAGTCCCTGGGCCCATACCCTTTTTGACATTGCCAAACTTGCTGTCCTCTGTTATTGGGTGTGGCCAGAGTACCCCAATGCCTGAAACAGGGAGCAATTGTAACATACATCCAGATGTCTCAGACAAGCAAGTTATGCCCCACACTGGAGGGGAAGGCAACTCCCCACCCTTAAAGTTGGCATCCTGGCTTGGGAATGGGGAAATTCCTTCGTGACCCCATCTCTGGCCATCAGTTAGACTGTGAACATGTGCATAGGGCCCACCAGTCAGACATATCTTTTAGAACCCAGGCACCAAAACACCTACCTCCCCTCCAGGAGCACTGATGGTTTTGACATTTTAGGTCCCAACATCCCTTATGGCCTTCAGCCCCTCTAGCAAACTTGGTTAAAATTGGCCTGTGGAAAATTACCAAGGGGACACACACATACACAATAGATGCTTTCCTGCTAACTCCCAGCCCTGCACACTCTACCCAGGAAGCTGTTAGGGAAGCTGCCGAGTAGTTACACTCAGGAGAAGGTTCCAGTGAGTCTATTTATGAGTCCCTTCTCATCACTGAATAAGGGGTCCATTCCCCGAGTCTGTGTGATACCATGCTCACTATGGCGCATGCTTATGGCTCAATAAGAGATTCTGGCTTGCAATTCATCCAGCTTCTGTGCTGGACCTGCAGTGCTGCTGACAGGAAGATGTTACACTCTCATCCTGGCCACTCCCTGCCACTGTGGAAAAAACTGCATTACATTTTTAAACAGAAAATCAGAAAACCAGGCTATTGCCTTTGTCCCGTGAATCCAGTCCGACAGGACAGACGAGTCTTGTTTTCTCACCCTTATCCCACATTCAGGAGGCACCAGTCCCTTTGTCCCCATGGTTTAAAGGGAACCTCTGTCCCATTATTTTTTTATTTGGCCCCTTTCCAATGCCTGCATCTGGCCTGTGCATCCAGTCCCTTACCCCCTAAGCAGTGAAAGAATAAGCTGAAACGGACTGGTCTACCTTTTCTCCACCTCTGCAGATTTTATCCATGATTTCAGACCCATCTCTGGTGATCTGGTGCTGATATTTTGCCATGCTGGATCTCTAGAGAGCGATTCAATGGAGTGTAAGCCACAGCACAATGCCATTGTGTGCAAAAAATGTAGTTTAATGCACACGTGCAAAGTTACAATGCACCAGGGTAGGTAGCCAGTACAGATGTCCAGCAAAACAGGGACCAGATCACAGCTGGTCTGTGTTCTGCCAGGTCACAGCAGCAGGACCCACTAGAGATGGAATCGCTCATGAAAATTTGATTCATCTCTCAGGGCAAGGGAGTGGAGAACAGCGGAAAGGGGATTGATCCATGGCTGGCCTGCTTCCCTCTTGAGCACATCCCTTAAGCACCCTCACCTCTTATTCCACGCATGTAGCTTTTACTTATTTTCAAAGTGTTCCATGGGAGAGAAAAGATTCCCCTGCCAGATTTATCCTAGACCGCTTTTAACACGTGCGCAGCAGTGCCCACGCTGGTTTTTCAAAAGACCCAGCAGTCTGATTTACATGCGCCGCTGCTGCTGAATATGCACATGTGCGGGCAATACACATCCATTTCCAGCCACGAACTGACTGGGTCGGTGATCAAGGCCGGTCATACGCGGCCGGAAATGGATGTGTATCGCCTGCGCGTGCGTGTATTCGGCAGCGGCTTCACGTGTAAATTGGGCTGCTGGGTCTTTTGAAAAACAAGCGCAGGCACTGCCACGCATGTCTAAAAACGGCCCTAGTCTCTCCAAATTATGAAGCAATGAATCTTGCTCTGCTCCCTTGACTTTCCTAGAGGTCACCTACTTCCCTAATGAGCTGTTTAATCTCACCCAAATCTAGTGCTTCCTTGGTTTCCTGATGTCTTGTTTCCCTCCCTCCACTTGCTCTCATCCTCTCAGGTTTTGCCACTCTTGCTGACCCTGCTCAAGAAAGATCTGCGATTTTGGCATAACAATGAAGGCAGGGAGCAGCTGTGAGCTAGATGGCACCTGAAAAATCCAACAGCCTTCCCAGAACAATTGTCATGGGGCCTAAAAGTAGTGCTGGTGTGGTCTGGCCTTGTACCCAGTGTCTTCCTGCCCCCACCTCCCAGACCCTATACAGGTGGAGCAAGGGCAGAAGTGGGGCAGTGAAGGGGGAGGGATCTGGGGCAGAAGGTCCCACAAAACACTAGGCAAGCTCAGGAAGGAGGGCGAGAGGGGGTGCTGGGGACAGAAGAGGGGGAGGAGAAGAAGAGGAAAAAGGGGAGCTGAGGGAAAAGGGGAGCTGGGACAGAGCAGGGAGAGGCAGGAAGATAAAGTAGAATATGGCGGGGAGAGTGATGAAGGGCAAGTAGAGGAGTTAAGGAATGGAAGAACCACCAGATACAAAGCTGCTGCACCCCTTTCAGTTTCCATGAATATCAGTGGACTCCAGGGCATGTCAAAAGCAACTGTCAGCCTGGGAAAGGACAGATGTGGTGACCGCCAGCTTGGAAAAAGCTTGGAAAAACAGCTTGGAAAAAGCAGTGACTAGGGGCTGGAGGTGACTTACATGAAAAGTCCTCTTGCTGGATAAGTGCACAGTATTAAGCCTATCTTTCTTTCCTTCCCCCACTTCATCAGAAATGGAATAGCAGTGACTTGGGGATGTTATTGGCCAAGCTATAAAGGGATAATGACTGGCCTTAGCCCCTACTCGTATACTGGGAGGGAGAGTGGTGGGGACTTCCTGTGGGGATGCCTTTGTACACTTCTCTGCTGAAATGTGGGTTCCTGCATCATGGAGGACTCCTTCAGTCTCCCCCTTCTGGCATGGAAGTGGGGAATGGAAAGAGCAGAGCAGTTGTTTTGAGCAGCCAAAGAGAGAAGTCTCACCTCTTCATTGACTAAGCCCCCCCCCCTTACTCATGTGTACACACAAGCACATGCATGCACACATTGATTTTCACACACAGGGACAGACATGCACACGTTCTGGCAGGGTGTGGGGAATATGGGATAGCAAGGGGAAATAGGACTGAAGGAGGGGGGCACATGCCACAAGTACAGGCAGGGTGTGGGGAATATGGGATAGCAAGGGGAAATAGGACTGAAGGAGGGGGGCACATGCCACAAGTACAGGCAGGGTGTGGGGAATATGGGATAGCAAGGGGAAATAGGACTGAAGGAGGGGGGCACATGCCACAAGTACACAAACCCTACTCGCAGACACACACACTAGTAGTGTTAAAGGAGCCCTCAATATGGTGTATCGCTGTGGGGGTCAATTGTATGCTAAAAAGGAACCTGACCCAGCCACCATTCATCAGGGGGCTTACCGGAGATGTCACACCCTGGATTATAGCAATCCTCCACACCCACAGGACCTAGGAGGGGAAACAAGTGAGGTTGGGTAGGGACTCCAGGCCTTGGCAACCCCTGAGGGGAGTGATTAGAGCAGCCACACACAGGAAGGCACAAAAGGTCAACAGCAAGGGAGGCAGAAGCACACACCAAACACAATCACTCACCACATGAGCACTCATCACACGGGGAAGGTATTCTAGCAAGCCACATGCTCTCCAAATACCAATACACAGGCCAGATTACAGGAACCAAGAAGCTCTGATCACCAGCAAGGAGAGAGCCCAATGGCCCTCCTTTTATGTGCCTTGCTTCAGACCCTGCCCTCACTTCAGCTGCAGATGCTCAGAGCGCTGCAGCTGTCTCTCATCAGGTAATATCTGGCCCAGCAGACTGCAAGCAGGGGAAGGCGGTACAGACACAGGTACTGGGGTTGTGGGGAGCGCAACCTCCTAGGCACCCTGAGCCGCCCCCTCCTCTTTTGTCCCTGCGGGCCCTGCCCCCTTCGTACCCTGACACAGAGGGGGCTAGGATTCCACTGGCAGCAGTAGCAGGGCCTGCTCTGGTGGTAGAGACTGATAGCAACCTAGGAGTGGTGTTGGCTCCATCTTTGGTGGCAGTCCAACCAAACGGGGCTGAGGTCAGCTCCAGCCATGGCAGCACTTGCATGCTCAGCTGACTGCTCACCTGCCCAGCTCCTTCTCCACATTCTGCTCTGGCCTAGAGGATACAGACAGAGCTGGTTGCCTACCGGATATCCCCTTTGGCTGGACAGCATAGGATCTCAGCTGGCTGTACACCCAACTCCTCCCCCCCTTCCCTTCCTCCAAGTGTAGCACAGGGGAGGGGGCCTGGAAAAGAGGAGCTGAATGAGTGGCCGAGGACTTTCCCTTCCACCTCTCTGGCATGCTGCTTCTGTCCGTCCTGGAGTGAAGAGGGCAGGAGCAGCAGCGAGGGAAGGTGTGCAGCCAATGGAGGGCCCCATATAGTACAAGGCTGCAGCAAACAGGCAAGGCAACGCAGGGTCCCATAAAACCCCAGGCTGTGGACATCCACCTTGCTTTAAATCCAGCCTTGGATGTGGGGGAGTGTGATGGGTCAGTAACAAATAGTGACAGCAAGTTCTGCCTGTGTAGGAATAGCTGGAACAGCAGGAGGTGTGGAACGTCATGATTGAGATTCATTAGAAGAGCTACATGGGGATGCAGAATTGGAGTTGCAGAGGGTGTTGAAAATGATGATTGACATGCATTAGCAGACCCAGGGCTGGAATAGCAGGGGGTGGGGGTGGAACTGCAGGTCATGACTGGCATGCATTCATGGAGCTGTGTGAGGACTCAATCACAATAGCAGGGCTGCTGCAGGTCATAATTGAGATGTATTATTAGAGCCATGTGGGGGCTGTGGGCTGGTGTGTCAGCGGGGCTTCAGTTCAGGATAGAGAGGTACTGGCAGAGCCGTGCAAGAGAATCACAGAGAGCATCTGCTGGCTTGTATGTGTTGCTTGTGACTCACAAGAAAGTTTAGGAAACATATGGAAATATAATTTAGTAGAAAGGGGCCCCCCAGATGGTTTTGATGGTAACCATATTTAGCTAGAAGAATATATTACATGCCTTTCTGTACCATGGCCCATGTCTCAACAGAAAAAAGCCTGCTGTGTTCATACAACTCCCCCTCTTCAAACCCTCACCCGCCCACAAGGTCAGAAACAGAAAAACACTAGGGCAGCTTTAAAGAAACACTGCCAACAATCTCCCTGAAATAGGATGGCTCCAAATCTCTCTCTCTTCTATTTACTGCTTCTCCATGGCCATTGAAAGTTTGCAGTAAATGACAGTATCCACAACTCCATTTCCCCCTCCAACTCCATTATAATGGCAGGGGTTATACTAGATGGCATTCCAACTGTACAATATTCTAGGATGATAATGTAACCCACGCAAGTTGTGGGCTCTGCATCTGATCCACAGTATAGTATAGTCTAGCTATCGAAGCTGGCTGGCAATCGGAGATCTAGGGACATCCTCAGCAAGCAGTTGTGCCCATGGTTCATCAGGGCCAGAGATGAAGTGCAGGTTCAGGACATCAAGGACAGGATGGAGACCAGCACATCAGCTAAGGGACAGGACAGACAGAGCAGAGTAGATGGACAGGCAAGCAGACAGAATGACTGGTTTTCAAGGCAGGCAGAAGACCAGACCAACAGTCTGGGGAGTGGGGAAATGGGTCCAACACAGGAGTGTCAGAGCCAGTCCAGGCAGAAGCACAGAGCAGGTCCAGCAGCAACACATACAGCTCCAGAGACCAATAGGAAGAGAAGGATAACCAGATGATCTACCCAGTTTCCTGTGGCATTAGGCCAGCCTTATATACAAGCAAGCAGCCAACCAGGGAACAGGGGGCATAGAGCAAGGTTTTGGGACCTTCTAGGAGGTGTGGCTGAGCCAGCACAAGGAGGGTTTACAATACATAAACACCCAGGCGGCCCAAGCCAAGGAGTGGCAGTGCTGCTAGCACACAAGCCACTGACCAGTCACCAGACACTCCAAGGTTTCATGTTCAACGTCTTGGCCCTGACACCCAGATAATAGTAATAGCTGTTGAGAAGTCTGTTCTCCAAATGAGCCTCGAAGGTTAATCATGCATCGTGCGGGGGGGACAAAACCAAACCCCAACTTCCTCTGGTTTGCTTTCAGCTTGTTGCCTCACTGGATGTCCCCTAGCTTTTGTATTTGTAGTAAACTGCTCCCTGTTCCATTTTCTCTGTACTCTTCTGATGTTATAGACCAGGGGTTCTCAACCTTTTTCCAGTCACGAGCACTGGGAGTGGCATAAGCGACTACTTGGGAGCACTGCATAATTTGCATAAATATGCATAGATTGTCTCCCTTCTGCAATTCAATTCAATGGAAGTTGATATAATTAATCAGTCCCAGCTCACACTGACTTTAATGGATGAAGGACTGTTTCAAAGTGCTCTCAAGCACTACTGACAGCTGGTTTGGGGAGCACTTTCACACGACATTACCCCTCGAGCACCAGGCTGAGAATCCGTTATAGACCTCCCTGCTATTTCCTCCACAAGCCATCTCCTTTTAAGGCTGAAAAGCCCTGATCTTTCTAGTCCCTTCATGCATGGAAGCGGTTCCATTCTAGGGAAGAGGTACAGCTCAAATTTACTAAAGCTACAACCTATAAACCACGTACTCCAGAGTAGCCCTATTTATCACCACCACCAGGAGAGCTGACCACAGAACCAGTCACATGCTATGCATGCAGGGCTTGGAAGCCTCTCCAAGTACACTGTGCGATCATTGGCCTTTTAAGCCCTCAGGGGACCAGTCAGGAGTGAATAGGAATCCGGCCCCAGCAGATGGCAAAGGGCCAATGAGAGAGAAAAAGTGTCAGGCACTGGAACAGGACTCAGTAGCAGTAGGATCAGGGCCAAGTGAAAGTCAGACCAGGGCAGGACAATCTGTAAACATAGCTGAAGGCAAGCTAGAGGGTCAAGCCAGGAGTCAGTCCAAAATAAGATGACAATCCCAAAGGGAGTCCAGAAGTGAAATCATGAGGCAAGCCAAAAAGCCGGTACTGGAAGATGAACCCAATCTGTGAGGGACCAGGACTGGAACTAGGTTTGAACAAGGAGCTAGGCCTGGGGAAAGAGCAGGAAAGCACAGAAACAAGATGGCCAGGTGTCATGGACTGTCAGGGTTTCCAGGAAGGCGAGACAAAGCTCCAAGAACATCCAACTCCCAGCAGTGGCAGCTGGTGCGTTCTAAAGCTGGTGGGTCAGTGGATGGGGCCGGGGGGAGGAGAGGAGAGGAGGCCATTGGTAGGTGGAGCCAAGCAGAATTTTGAAATTACTATGGAATTTTACTGCCTCAGTTCCCCATCTGTAAAAACTAAAATTTAAAAAAGTGTGTGTGTTCCCCTCACCCTTGTCCTTCTTAGATTGTAAGCCCACTGTCAGGAACCTGTCTCCAATAGCCAGCAGCAGGCAATGTGTTCAATGGCAGGAGTACCATAACAGCTAGCCCAGATTTCAAACCAACCAACTAACAGGTCAGACTCAGAGCTTAAAGCAATAATTAACCTGGGGCTCTTTCCATTTGCCTTCAGTTTCTCAGCCAAACACTGCAGTCATGTTTTAAAGCTTCTCCCCACAACTTTAGGGAAACTTGCTTTCTTAGTGAAAGTCCAAAATCACAGGCTTAACACAACTCTCGTCACTTATGGATTTTCAACACCCTTATGTTGCTCACCCCACTTTCCTGGGTGGTGGGAAGTTCCAGGGGCAGCCTTGCTGGGTCAGTATCCCTTCAACAGGAGAGACTTACTGTGAGGTATAATAGCCCATTTATTTACAAATATCTTAGTTCCTCCAGGTCCAGCACCACAAGGGCTCCCCAAAAGGCTCTCTCTGTAGCCTTCTGCCCCTAAAGTGCAACATGCAATCTCCAACCAGACTGTAGCTCTATACTCAGACAGACTGAAAGCTGTCCCCCCCCCCCCC
>QEPC01010142.1:1414304-1429310 GCA_003113815.1 Sphenodon punctatus
GTTTTCCATAGGAAAACGCTTTGGGCGGCTGATTTTTGAGCCTTCTGGGACCCACTCCTCTGGAGTGGGTCCCAGAAGTCAAGCCGCAGCAGCCTCTGCCTTGCCTTTGCTTCAGAGCAGAGGCTGCTGCGGCGCTGTGGTCAATTTCAGTGAAACGGACATGAAACTGACCACAGCGCTGCAGCAGCCTCCGCTCTGAAGCAAAGGCAAGGCAGAGGCTGCTGCAGACGGCGGGGAAGCGGCGGCGAAGGGTTTTTTTTATTACAAGCGGCGGCGCAGCGCCTGGCGGAGCACTTGGGGGGTCAGCACCCCAAACGCCCTGGAAGGTGAGCTGCGCCTGTAGTAAACGCTCCCTCAGCATCAAATGGCACTTAAGCTAAAAGGCTATGACCAAAGATCATCACTGGGAACTACTGGGTTCCAGAGACAGGGCCAATCACCCTCATGGAGGGTAAAGGCCTCCCAGATAAAAGGAAACAATACAAAAAGGGCTGTAGCAGACTACTAGGACACACTTAATAGGCAACTGATACCAAGACAGAACACAAATCTTGGAGCTTAGGACACAGCCAGGATCATGCTATGAAAAAAAAGGCAAAAAGTGCACTACATGGTTAAGCATGCACCCAGAGTTAAAGAGGGACAGTAGCTGCAGGGATGAAAACCTGTGGCAACAACAGAGAGGGAAAGTTAAGTTACACCAAGAACTCAATATTAGGCATAAGTTCAGCTGCTAGGAGTTCGGGATGGGAGAGGCTGCAGAGGGGCAGCATATATACAGCAAGGCTCTTGATGCCTACATACAAGACTGGGAGAGAACAAGGAGCAGCAAGAGAACTAAAGACACTATACAACACAATAGAGGGAGCTAGGGAACAATGAGGCTACAAGAGGTACAGGCTCACAAGAGCCTGTAAACACCACATTCAAAGTGTAAACAGGAAAGGGGTTGTGAAGAACTACAGAGAAAGAACCTAAACAGATACTCAAAGCAAGGAACTTACAAGAAGATTGACAGCAAGCACTTCCCACAAGGCTAGGGTTTAAAGCAAGAACTTGAGCAAGATATTTAGAACAAGACAGATTCAAGTTACAAGAGCTGACAAGGAAAAAAAATACAAGGAATTGCAATAGGGGAAGGTAGTGCTATAAGCACAGGTGAGGTAAGGGCAGCCCAATCCCAAACCATTATGCCACGCTTAAACAAGTTAAAGGGAGCAACTAAACAGAGACACAAACTAATGAAGAAAGGGGGAACCAATAAAACCAGAAGCTAGAGAACTAGACAAGGGTTTATCAGTACAACCTGGAACTTGTAGCAGAAGGAGCTGAAATCTTGGAGACAGCACATCAGCATAAGGCAGCCAAGCAAACCCAAATGCTCCACCAGATTCCTGCTGTCCCAGCATGCCTTAAATGCAGACTGGGGACCAATCAGGAAGCTGGGGAGGCATGATCAGTAATGAGACAACGGACAAAGGCATCAGAAGCCTATGCTGCTGCAAAGATAGGTGGTGTCACCAGGAGGAAGGACGTTGCTAGGAAAATCCAAGACTGTGGGTTCAAGACATGCTCCTACTGACACCAGGAGGCTGGAAGTAGGAAGCGTTCTAAAGCAGATAGCAAGTCTGAAAGATAGCACCTGTGTATTGCTTCAGCTGGCTTCTAAACAAGTAGCAGCCAATGGGACACTGTGGGTTAGGAATCCTATCAGAATAGTAGAGCCTATTTAGGCAAGGAAGAGAGACCCAAACCAGGGTGTGGATACCATGTGGTGGAGCTGGTCCCCCTACTGAGGGTGCCAGTTCTAATTCTACTAGGCCATGACAGAAAGCAGGGCTGTGGCTCTGTGCTACCAGGGCCACCAATTCAAGCCTGGGTTGTGTCACTCTAGTTGCCCTTCTCCCCAAAATGCTAAGTGCCAACATATTCGGAGTACACAATTATTATTATAAGCTTTTATATTGCACCAGCAATGTACCTGGCGCTTTACAAGAATAAGACAGACACGGTCCCTGCCCAAGAGCTTACAGTCTAAAGACAGTGGGAGGGGAGACAGGGAAGGGGGAACAGAGGGAGGGACAAGGGGTGCAACATTCATGATGATGTGAGAACTCAGGTACACGTTCTTGGCTTGGTTACAGTAAATTGGGAGTTTGCAGATAACAGGTGGGGAATAATCCTGGGTGGGGATGCTTAGCAGGAGTTAGGAAGGGTGGAGCAGAAGAGGTGGGTTTTGAGGAGGGACTTGAAGGTGTAGAGGGTGGGGGCAGGGAGGATGAGGGCAGGGAGGGAGTTCCAGGTGTGCAGGGCAGCGAGGAAGAAGGGATGAAAGTGGTTGGGGGAGCAGGGGAGGCGTGGGAGGGTGAGGGAGGGGATGGAAGAGGAGCGGAGTGCTCGAACAGGGGTTTGGAGGGAGATCAGGGCAGAGAGGTAGGGGGGAGAGAGGTTGTGAAGGGCTTTGTAGGTGAAGACAAGAAACTTGTGCAGAATACGCTCAGGAAGGGGGAGGCAGTGGAGGGAGGAGAGGAGAGGCTGCACATGGTCAAAGCAATGAGCTAGGTGGATGATCCTGGCAGCAGAGTTTTGAACAGAGATGAGGGAAGCAAGGTGAGAGCAGGGAAGGCCAGTGAGGAGGAGGTTACAATAGTCGAGGCGTGAGATGACTAGGGTATGGATGAGAGTTTTGGCAGAGGAGACAGACAGAAAAGGACGGATCTTAGCAATGTTGTGGAGGGAGAAGCAGCAGGATTTGGCCACGGAGTTAACGTAGGGTTTGAAGGTAAGGTGCGAGTCAAAGATGAAGCCCAAGCTATGGGCTTGGGGGACAGGGAGGATGGAGACCCCGTCAATGGCAATTGACAAGGAAGAGGGAGAGGAAGGATTGGAAGGGATCAGGAGTTCAGTTTTTGCCATGTTCAGTTTGAGTTGGTGTTGAGACATCCAGGCGGAGATATCAGAGAAACAGTTGGTGAGACGAGTTTGAACAGATGGGGAGAGGGAAGGAGTGGAGAGATAGAGTTGAGTGTAGTCAGCGTATAGATGGTATTGGAAACCGTGGGAGGCAATGAGTTTGCCTAGGGATTAGGTGTAGCTAGAGAAGAGGGCCAAGGACAGAGCCTCGGGGAACCCAAACCAAGAGGGGTAGAGAGGAGGAAGGGGAGGAGTT
This sequence comes from Sphenodon punctatus, assembly GCA_003113815.1. Classification (NCBI taxonomy): domain Eukaryota; kingdom Metazoa; phylum Chordata; class Lepidosauria; order Sphenodontia; family Sphenodontidae; genus Sphenodon; species Sphenodon punctatus. The sequence goes on from QEPC01010142.1 coordinate 1,417,474, forward strand.
AGGAAGAGATACCTTGAAGGAGCTGTCAGAAAGGTAGGAGGAGAACCAGTCAAGGACAGAGTTCTGGAATCCTAGGGAGTGAAGCGATTCCAGCAGGTGCGAGTGGTCAACAGTGTCAAAGGAAGCAGAGAGATCAAGGAGGACAAGAATAGAGTAAAGGCGGTTGGATTTAGTCACAAGAAGATTGTTGGTGATCTTAGCTAGAGCGGTTCCAGTGGAGCGAAGGAGGCGGAAGCCAGATTGGAAGGGGTCAAGGGAGGAGCTGGCAGAGAGGAGGTCGAGGCAACGGGAGTAGACAACGCGTTCAAGGAGTTTGGAAGCAAAAGGGAGGAGCGAGACAGGAAAGTAATTAGAGGGTTCAGAGGAATCCAGAGTGGACTTTTTGAGGCTGGGGGAGAGAGTGGCATGTTTAAAGGCAGAGGGGAAGGAGCCGGTAGAGAGGGAGAGGTTGATGATGTGAAGGAGGGGAGGGGCGACGGTGAAACCAAAGGAGGTCAGCAGGCGAGAAGGAATGGGGTTCAGGGGGCAAGTGGAGGGGTTGGAGGAGATTTCCTCAAGGGAGGCGGGAGGGAAGGAGGACAGGAGAGAGGTGGGAGGAGAAGGGGGGGAGTGATAGGGGGAGAGGACTTGGAAGCGATTTCCAGGCGGATCTTGTCAGTCTTAGAGGTGAAAAAGAGAGCAAGATCCTGAGCGGAGAGAGAAGAGGGAGGAGGAGGACAGGGAGGTTTGAGAAGGGAGGCAAAGGTGGAAAAGAGGTGGCGAGGGTCCCAGGAGCAGGACTCAATATGTGAGGCATAGTACTGCTGTCTAGTGAGGGAGATGGCAGAGTTGAGCCATGAGAGGCAGAATTTGAAGTGGAGCAAGTCAGCGTGGTAGTGGGATTTGCGCCAGAGGAGTTAAGCAGCCCGGGTGCAGGAGCGGAGATGGCGAATGGTGGGGGTGAACCAAGGGTGAGGGTTACGGGAGCGAGCCGGGTGGTAGGAGAGGGGGGCAAGGGAGTCGAGGGTGGAGGCGAGAGAGGAGTTGAAGTTGGAGATGGCAGAATCAGGGGAAGAGGAGGGGAAGACTGAGGGGAGAAGAGGAGAGAGGGAGGAGGCANGATCTTGTCAATCTTAGAGGTGAAAAAGAGAGCAAGATCCTGAGCGGAGAGAGAAGAGGGAGGAGGAGGACAGGGGGGTTTGAGAAGGGAGTCAAAGGTGGAAAAGAGGCAGCGAGGGTCCCAGGAGCAGGACTCAATGCGGGAGGCATAGTACTGCTGTCTAGTGAGGGAGATAGCAGAGTTGAGCAATGAGAGGCAGAATTTGAAGTGGAGGAAGTCAGCATGGTAGTGGGATTTGCACCAGAGGCGTTCCGCAGCCCGGGTGCAGGAGCGGAGATGGCGAATGGTGGGGGTGAGCCAAGGGCGAGGGTCATGGGAGCAAGCCGGGTGGTAGGAGAGGGGGGCAAGGGAGTCAAGGGTGGAGGCGAGAGAGGAGTTGAAGTTGGAGATGGCAGAATCAGGGGAAGAGGAGGGGAAGACTGAGGGGAGAAGAGGAGAGAGGGAGGAGGCAAAGTCCTAGGGCACAATGGCCTGTAGATTGTGGAAGGGACAGGGAGATGGGGAAGAGGGGGGGGAGCAGTGGGAGTGGTTGAAGGAGGCAAGGAAATGGTCAGAGATGGGAAGGAGCTCGAAGATCGGAGGTAGAGCAGTTCCTAAAGAACACGAGATCAAGAGAGTGACCATCAGTGTGGGTGGGGGAGCTAGTCCAGAGGTGGAGATTAAAGGAGGATGCTAAGGAGAGGAAGCGGGCGATGCAAGGCTGGGAGGGTGCATCAACATGAATATTGAAGTCGCCAAGGATGAGTGTGGGGATGTCATCAGAGAGGAACAGAGTAAACCAGGACTCGAACTCAGAGAGAAAGGAGGAGAGGGAGCCGGAGGGTGGGGGTGGGATGGAGTAGCAGCAACATGGAGGTGGAGAGGGGAGTAGAGGTGTACGGAGTCAGCCTCAAAGGAGGGGAAGATGAGAGAGGAGGGAAAGGGGAGGGATTGAAACTGGCAGGAAGAGGCAAGGAGGAGGCCTACGCCACCACCCCGGCCTTTGGCCCGGGGCTGGTGGGAGAAGGAGAGACCTCTGTAGGACAGGGTGGCAGGGGTGACAGAGTCAGTGGGGGAGAGCCAGGTTTCAGTAAGGGCGAGAAGGTGAAGGGAGCGAGAGAAGAAAGATCATGAATATAGGGTGCTTTATTAGTGGAGGAGTGACAGTTCCAGAGGAACAGGAGAATGGGAGTTGATCAGGGGGGAGACAGGGAATGGAGATAAGATTAGGGGAAAGGGGGGCGATGGGATCGGCAGGAGACAGGCCCTGGGGCAGAGGGGCAGGGGGCAAGAAGTGGTGGTGGGGAGGAGGAGGCAGCATGGGGATGGTGGAGAGAGATGACAGGCTTAGTGGGAGGCAGGAGTAGAGGGGAAGGAAGTAGGGGGAGAAGCAGGTGAGAGGGGAGGGGAGAAGAGGGGAGAGGGGGTGGAAAGATAAGGGCAGGCAACTTGGTGGGTCAGTTAAAGAAGGGGGAGCTGGGATGGATCTTGTTGTTGTGCTGGTAGCTGCCTCCACCTGCCAACGGCCCGCCAACAGCGCTTTGCCCTTTGGCGCTGTCCTCCGGGCTGCTGAGCCTTATGTCATTGTTAGGCAGTTTACCTGGATGGGGGGGAGGGGACGGGACACAGAGTCATCCAGCTGAAGCAGATCCCCAGCAGCACACAAAGCCCAGTCCCCCCTGCACAGCTCCCTCCGGGCTGCTCAGCCTTATGGAGTTGTTAAGCAGTTTACCTGGATGGGTTTACCCGTAACTTAGGAAGCCCAGGAAAGGGCTTACCTGCCTGGTCAATTCTTTGGTCTGGCCCCCTTGGCTGGCCGGCCGGCCAGCCAGCTCCAAGGAAGGTGCTATGTAAGTTGGGGACCTGGAGAAGCTTTCAGCCACTTTTCTAATGTTATATAAGCCCCTGAAGCAGCCTTGCCTCTCCTAATTCTACCAAGCACTGGCTCAGGGCGCTTTTAAACAAGACAAGAAATGCAGCTGATCCTTTGATCAGCCGCATTTCTTGGCTCTCGTTTAAACGGCTAACTTACATTGCAGCCGGATCTTCCCCTGCGTCAGACCGGGCAGGCAATCCTGCCCCCTCTGGCGCGGATCCCTGAAGTGCCGGCTTTATGCCGCACTTCTGGGTTCTATGGCCCAGTGCACATGCGCAAAAGGACATGCATGCGCACAAAGACTCAATGCCGTGTCTGATGCTCTTCTGATCATCAGACACGGCGTACAGAGGAAGGCGGGGGGGATACGCTGGCACTTAATGATCCCGCTTGTGAGTGGGATCGTATAAAAGCGCCCTCAGTCTTTTATGCTGGCTCTTGTTCTCAGCTGTCCACAACTTCCTTCCTGCTCCTAGCTGGGGCCAATTAGCCAGTCCCATTGGTTCATTAGCCATCTCCATTAACCTGTCAGCCAAATAGGGTTACCTAATTCCAAAAGGGTTGCAACCTGCAAGGACAGGGGCGTAGCTAGCTTGGGATGGGCCCAGGGACAAGAAATGTCTATGCCCCCCCACTTTTTTCCCCCTGCTGGTGGTGAAGCTGCCAGCTGGCCTAGGGGTACTGGGCTGCTGGTGCTCGGGACTTACTTGCTCTCTGCAGAGTCTGTAGCGTGCTGCTGGTGGCCTGCTACTGGGTCCATCTGTCTTCTGGACCGACAGCAAGCTGGTCCCATGGTGCACTCTGTCCCTCACAGCTTGCTGCCTGCACCCTGGGGCTGAGCGCGGGCAGCAGCAGCAGTGCCATTGCTGCCCCAGCCCACCCGACCAGCCCTGGAGGCCGGGGGCTGGTCGGGCAGGCCGGGCCGGCTCGATGCAGGGAGCGCCGGAGCAGGAAAGTGCTCAGTGGTGGTTGAGCTGCCGCCATGCACCTTTCCGCTCAGGCTGGGCTTCCCTCAAGCCAGCCCTGCCCAGACCAGGTCCATATCGGTGGAGTGGACTCCTCTTCCATGACGCGGTGCCAGGGGGTGAGCCGAGCCGCAAGGCTTGTGAGCGTGATCTGGCCTGATGCAGACTGCTGCATGGGGCCCCGCCCACGGTTGCAACATTGTGTCAGACACAATGTTGCAACCGTGGGCAGGGAGTGGGAAGGGGCCCACACAGAAACCAGAAGGGCCCCCAGCCACCTAAGGTGGCAATTTTTTAAAAAAGAGAGAAAGGGGGGGGGAGGGGAAAGGGTGACTTAGTGACCTTGGATATTGGGCTCCCAGTCAGTACGAGCCCTGGGACAAATGTCCCTGTTTGTCCAATGGTAGCTACGCCCCTGACTTGGGGTTGTCCATGAAAACCATTGGAGCTATTTCTATCCCCATCAGGGAATATCTAAATTACTACTACTGAGCTGTGATGTACGAGCCAACGGTGACCTGGGAAATACTTCCAGAGAGACCACAGCACTGCTGATGTCACAATTATGGGGCCTCTGAGTATTAATTACTATTTATTACTATAATGTGCTCACTGGTACCTCATGAAGTATTTCCTGAGAATCTACCAAGCTGCTTTTAGTAAATGCCAGTTCCAGTTTTCAAGCAGGATGAACATGGTGATTCCTCCTTGACAGAGCCCATCTCAAAATTTGTTTCAAGATTCAAGAGTCTTTTTGGTTAACTAAACTGAAAGCAACAAGCATCTGTCCACATGTTTGTATCATTCTGTGTTGGGCTTTTCTATAAGGAGCAACTCTCTCTTACTTTCTGGCTTGTACCTCTCTGCTGTTGCTTCTTATAGCTGTACCCAGCTTTTGTCCCCTACCCCAAGCCTTGCCTTCTGATTCCCTGCTCTGGTTTGGATCCTGATTCCCGTTTTGGCTCCAGTCCAGACTCTCAATTAGGGGGGCCAGATATGCAAATTACAGAGGACACTTATGACAAATACAGGTTGCAGGACTGCATTGGAGTCAATGCAGGCGGGCAACCTGTATTTCTCACAAGTGTCCTCAAATTTGCATATCTGGCCACCCTACTCTCAATTCTAGCCCTGGATGGCCCCCTACCCCACAACAAGAGGGGGATAGGTAGCTGGCAATCTCCCTAATGGCTCTGCTGTGTAGCCTTGTATCTGATGCTTATTTCTGCTTTGAAGAAAACCCACCACCCCACCACCACCCTTTACAAAACAAAAAAACGTCACCAGTCAAAATTTGAGTTCTGATTTTGTTCTTTGCCTCCTGAGGAAACTTAATAATGAGGCAGAAAATGCACTCTCTGCAAGTAGGATTCCTTTGACCAGGAGGCTGAACCTTGTAACTTGTTCTCTTCAGAATCTTGGAGGAGGAGGAGGAGGAGGAGGGAAAAAGCTCATTGGCTCCTTACCACAAACTATTCCTGATAGACACTGAAATCCAGTCCAGAATTTGTCTGTTACTGTCTAAAACAAGGCTAAACAGTTCCTAGATGAACTTCCCTGCTCCTCAGGAGCATAACCCACAGGCCAGGGAGAGGGGGACATGTCCTCCCATTCAAGGGCAGTGTCTCTCTAAGTGTCCCCTATTCACTTCTCCACTCTGCTTCTTTCCTTCCTCATGGTCAGGCACCTACTAGAGACAGGGATGAGTAGCTGCAGGGTCAGGTCCCAACCAGCGTTCTGAGAGGATCAAAAAGACAACAAGTCCAAACAGGAAGTCCAGAAACATAACCAGAGTCCAGGCAAAAGTCAAAACCAGAGAGGCAGTCCAAACAGGTGGGTCAGGCAGAAGCAGGAACACCAAGGCAGTGTAGAGGCGGGAACCAGGAAACAAGAGACCAAGGGCAGAAATAAGACAGCAGCAAACCAGACAGAAGCCTAATTGTTGTCCTGCCTGCCTTCTGCTTGTAGTCACATGCCTTACATACCGAGCATGCCTGACAAGGACCATTCAGGGCCTGGTGGCTGTGAATCCCATCAAGCTGTTCAAGGAGTCAATAGGACTGAGCCTGGCCTCACTGTTGGTGCGAAGGTGCCAACCACCAGCACCAGAATTCCAGAGGTTGCTGGTTCAAGAAAGACCTTAGTCCTTACACTCATTCTCTTAGCTGTGTCCCCCCAGCATCTGAGAAACTGTAGTTATGCCACTGCCCCATCTTACTGTAGAGCATGAGAGTTCTGGTGTGAAATCTTGAGAGATTGTGCAGGCTAATGCAGGGCTGGCATGGAGAAAGTTCATCTGAAAGCTCATTACACTTGTCCCTTCCCCTTCTTCCCCCAGCTGATTGAGAAGATATAGAAAGCTGAGTGGTGTAGCTGGATGGAGAGTGAGGCTGTGATCCACAAACCACTTATTCTGGAATAGTCCAGAGTAAGTGGTTTGTGGATCGTGGCCAGAGCCAGCACCTGCTGCAGAGGCAGGTAGCTAAAAAAGCTGAGCTGATTCAGAAGCAGTTTATGTGCCTTTTGTTTTCCATGTTCCTGCTTTTTTTGCAGTGATAAGAATTTATAACTAAGCCCTGTTGTTGTGTAGCAGGTGGCCTCTATCTCTGGGCAGCACAGTCTCGACATCCTTTATGTCCTACTTCCCCTCTCCTCCCTCGCCCCCTTTCTGGAGAGCTAGCTCAGTTCTTGGAGGGCTTTGCCACTTCAGCTCCACCTTCATCACCAGGACAGCTCCCAGCCCTTTGCCTCACCCTGTCCAATGTGATTCTGCCTGCTTTGGATTTCCTTCCGGAGAGAGGTGGCAACCCCAGACCTTACTGGCAAGGAGGTAAAATCAAAACACCTGGAGCTCCACAGCTCCTCTACTCTGTTAACCTTTGCTATCTGAGAGAGAGAAAATTTCTTTCTCCTGAGGGAAAGAATTGAGGCACAGGCCCCAAGGAGAGATGGCATCGGAAATGTTCCATGCCCGCCACTGGGACCCCATTAGTACCTGAGCTCACCTCCCCACACATGCCAAGCTCTTTGGAAGAATCTAACTGTGTGAAAGGCAGCTGAGCGCTGCAGAAAAATCCACCCCTGATTGGAAGTGATATATGTTCCTTCAGTAGTTTTGTTTGTTTTGCTGCTTGTCTGTCTGGGTTTCTTTATTTGTCTAGCTGATTTGGCAACTGACAAATTGTTCCCATCTCTGCCACTCAGCATTTCGTTTGCTCAGCAACTGGAACTCCAGAACAAAGAAAGAATCCCTCTCCCTCTGGTGCAGCAAGGTTTTACAGATCAAATATTAGAGAACATGCTGGACATATGGCAGCGGGCAGGGGAATTCAGTCCAGCTTCTTCTCATCTATCTGTATTCCAGGCCACACCAACACATAGTAGCAAGATACTGTCAGGCATGGTGGTGGTAGCGGGAGCTATAGAATTAAACAAGTTGTTAAGGGGTAAAGGAGCCAGCATGGTCCAGTGACTAGCATGCTCATCCTGAAGTCCTGAGCCCCAAGTCACTTCTTTCAGTCTCAATGTCTTTGTTGTAAAACTGGGTGTCAGCAACAGGTGTGTACAGTGGGTTCAAGAGAAGTCAATGTAATTTTTTTACATTGCTGGGGAGATGACTGAGGGCTTCTTTTAGCACATGTCCATGTGTGCAGGTCACCAAGTGCACGATGAGAGAGTAGATGTAGAAAAGCAAGAATTCCCCAGTTGTGATGCTGACATTTTGACAAATGCCAGGGAGTTGATAGAACTGAACGACACTGGGAGAAATATCATGATGGGAGACTTGCTTTGAACCTGCTAGAAGTTTAATTCTGCAGGCTTGTCCCTAAATCCCAAGATTCTCCTTCAGTCTGAGACTTTGAATCATACCTCTATGGTTTGTTTTAACTCTGTTGTCTGTTAATTTCATCAGCTGTTTACTCTTTCTGGTAAAACTAGAAATTAGAAAATAATAGCTCTCAATTTACTTTCTCTGCACCACTAGAGATGTACAATTTCTAGTAATTTTGAAGGCATGAGGGGAAAAAACAATTTTTCAGGGTTGTTTTTTTTTTAAAAAAGAAAGAAATTAGGAGGGAAATTGAAATTATTTGCAGTGTTTACTTGACTATTAAAACAAACTTGATTGTCTGTTGTAGGCTATACCTAGTTATAACAATAATAATTGTTAGCTAATTAGGTTGGTTCATAACATGAATGGAACAATTTATTTTCAGTTTCCCCCAAATTTTCCTTACCAGGCTTTGAGGGGGAAAGCCTGGTAAGGAACGTTTATGAAAGTTTCCAGTGTTTTTTTCAGACTCTCCCATCTCTATGCACCACTTATTATTTTATAAACCTCCATTCTCTCGCCCAAGTCATCTCTTTTCTAAACTGAAGACCTCTAATCTAATGAGCCTCTCATATGGAAGCCATTCCATACCCTCTGGCATTTTTTTGCCCTCCTCTGCACTTCCGCATATTCCGTTGGGTATTTTCAAACATTTCACCACCGTCTATGGCCACACTTACCCCGGTGTGGCCACGGGCGGTGGTGTCATGTCTGCTCCCAACCGCCAGATGTTCACCACGGGCGGGAGCAGAGTACACCCTGGATATTAGCAGGGCTAACCCGGGATGTGTGCTGGGGTCCCTACCAGTGCACATCCTGGGCTTAACCCTGCCATGGTCCAGGGAAGCCTACCCTGGACCGTGGTAGAGCAGGCCATCAGACACGATGGCCCACTCTATCTAACCCTGGCCGGTGGCTGAAGCAGTTCCGGATGGTCGCAGCGGCCTCATAGGCTGCTGCACCCGCCTGTTAGGGAGGAGGTGGGGCCATGCTGAGGAGCACAGGAGGCGGGGCCATGTGAACCCACATCTGCACATCCCCTGCCCTCTCCCCTCCCCAGCCCTGGCCACCAGAATGTTTGTTTGGCAGCTGGACAGACCCCTGCCTGGGGTGAGAGCTCTCACCCTGGACAGGATTTAAGTGTGGTGGCTCTTTGAGCCGTCACATGTAAAAATACCGTCAGTTTCCTCCTTGAGATGGAGAAGTCCACATATACTATTCATGGTGTGGGTGTCCTATGAATGTGTATAGTGGCATTAGGATATTTTTCATTTTATTTTCCTTTGTGTCCTGAAATAACTCCAAACTGCTGCTGTGCATCAAGCTGATGTAGTTACTGAACTGTCCACAGTTCCAGGCCTGGGCAAGATGAGTTGTAGCCCCATGCCCCATAGGGGAAATGACCCCACAGAAAGTCCCAGGCAGGGGAACAGGTCCAGGACGGCTGGGGGCAGAGCGGGGCCCTGCACAAGCGACTGTTCCAGTAGCGGCAGGTCAAGCAGAGCACTCTCCCTCCTCTCAAAAAGCTGGTTCCAACCAAAGTCATGGGGTGCTGGTGGGAGGGAGAGGGGCAGATGGGGGCACTTGCCTTGCAGGGCCTTTTCTTGCTGTTGTGAAAGGACCCCATAGGGCAAGCTCCCATGACTCCATGGTGTTCCCATGTCTCCAGCCAGGAGTAGTGCTTCTAGGACGAGGAGGAGGTACCTCCAGGAGGGAGCACTGCGCCATTGCCAGAACAGATGCTTGTGCAGGGCCCCACTCTGGCCCCCACCTGTTTTGGGCCCAATCCTGCCCTGGCCCTGCTAGATCTTTTCCTGAAACCATCATAGCAATATGGATGCAAGTGGTCTTTTAGCTTGTTGGGGTGTCTGATTGATGCTCTTCCCCTTCCAGCACAGGAGGTCCTGAAGGAGCATCGAGGTGGAGAGAGTGGCGAGAGAATGAAGGAGCCAACCTTTTGGGAGAAGCATGAGGTGGCAGAGCAACGCTCGGTTTAACGGGCTCCGGCTGATGGTCCCATGGGCGTCATCACTAGTGGTCTTGACTCTTTGTTGCTGGGGGTTGGCCTTCGTGGTCGCTGCTGCCACGCCACCCGAACAGCATGCCTCCTCTTCCTCTTCCAGCCAAGCACCGTTGGACTGGCTGCTCACTGACCGGGGACCATTCTACCGAGCTCAGGAGTATACAGACTTCATGGAACGCTACCGGCAGGGTTTCACCACCAGGTACAGGATCTACAGGTGAGAGAGAGGACAGGCCTGCCTCCCCCACCCCCACAACCTGTCTCTTCTACAGGTGTGTGCATGTGTGTGTGTGTGTCAAAGGGCTGTGTACACACTGATGCCCCTGAGTAGAATATAATAGAGCAGCTCATATAGGGGTATGCCAGTGTAGCCTAATGAATGAGGTGCTGGACTTGGGCTTGGGAGACTAGGGTTCAAAATCTGTCTTAGCCATGAACTTTGTGGGTCACCTTGGGCCATTCACTTTCTCTCAGACGCCATGCCCCATCTGTAAAACTGGAGTGTATTTATCCATGTGCTCCCTCTCCCCTTGTCTATTCTAGATTGTAGGCTCATTGGATCTGTCTCTAATCATGACTGTTCAGAGCCAGGAATATTCTTGATGCTATATAATAATAATAATTAATATGTATCTCTCTGTAGAGCAGTAACCTATACATCATAAAGGCTGTTTTTAAATGATACATTTAGAACGTTCTAGGGGTTTTTATGTCGTTATGAAGGTGATTGCCTAGATAGTTGGAACGTTAAATATTTTGACACATGATGCTTCCAGCTTGCTCCCAGATTTTAGAATGTTTTTGTAAAACACCTTTTTCAAGGTTTTATCAGAATGTTCTAAATAAAGAATGTTATACAACAGTCATTTTTCCATCTGTACAGGTAGAATGTTCTATTGCTACAGTATAGTGGAGGCTTGACGGTCCCTTCTCTCTATATGCTGTCTCTGCGCATCGCGATGCAAAGCGAGAATAGCATTTACATTTTTCCCCATTGTTCTTTGCTTGTCACGCCTGCTTTTCAGACCTCTGGCAAAATTAAAATTCCACATGCCACACTGCATGCATGTAGTCCTCTAGTTAGATGGTAGAATGTTATCTTTTAGACAGCCAAGAACAGACTATCCTAATAGAACATCATAACAGTGGTCGTCTAGCCACAGAAACTGGAGTGATTATGACAATGTCATTCCAACAAGTCAGGTAAGATCGAGTTTGGAACGGTATAATGTAGTCGTTTGAAAAACAGCCTGAGTTTCCACTTAAGCAGACACATGAATATTGCAAATGGGGGAAGGGGTGCTTGATACCCTGGCCCTATTATTATTATTATTATTATTATTATTATAAACATTTATATAGCGCCAGACGTGTGACCTGGTGCTGTACAAAACATAGAAACAGATGTGGTCCCTGCCTGTGGCTTACAGTCTAAAAGACAAGGAGGGGGAGACAGGGAGAGGGGACAGTGGGAGAGACAGGGGAGAAGACAGACAAACATTCAAGCGGATGCGAAGTCTCTGGTGCGTGTGCTTAGTTTGGTTACAATCAGGTTGGTTACAGCAGTCTGCCGAGGAGGGCAGCCAATAGGTCTATGGGAACGACTAGTAGGCATTGGGAAAGGTGGTGAGGAAAAAGTGGGTCTTGAGGAGGGATTTGAAGGAGCGGAGGGAGGGGGTAAGGCAGATGTGGGTAGGGAGGGAGTTCCAGGCATGGGGGGCAGCAGGGTTGAAGGCGGTTAGGTGAGCAGGAGAAACGAGGGAGAGTTAGGGAGGGGAAAGAGGAAGAGCGGAGAGCGCGTGCAGGAGTGTGTAGGGAGATTAGGTCTGAGAGGTAATGGGGAGCTTGGTCGTGGAGTGTTTTGAACGTGAGTACCAGGAGTTTAAACAGGATACGTTCAGGAAGGGGGAGCCAGTGAAGAGAGACGAGGAGAGATTGCACATGGTCGAAGCAATGGGCAGAGTGAATGACCTTGGCAGCGGAGTTTTGGATTGCGATAAGGGGGGACAGGTAAGAGCGAGGGAGACCAGCAAGGAGGAGGTTGCAGTAATCGAGGTGAGAGA
>QEPC01010142.1:1440869-1474901 GCA_003113815.1 Sphenodon punctatus
CCTAGGGGGCGGGACTACAGCTCCACAAACCTTTCCGATTGGTCACATCTCTGCAACGAGGCAGGTTAGAACCATGAAACCTTCGCTGATTGGTTCAGCTCACCCTCCTGAGTCGTTTGAACCCTCACATGACCCTCTTTCTGCGAATCCAGAGAGCAGGGTCTAAGAAAAGGCAAGGAGTTCAAGCCAAGGAGTCAATCCAATACAGACAGAAAGGGCTGGAGAAGGAAACAGTGTTGAGGCAGAGGGAACTGGGCAGGCTAAGGACTCACTGTGAAGCAGGCTAACAGGATCTAGGTGCCATAAGGCTGAGGCACCAACAGGACACAGGCCTAAGCATTAATCTGCCTAGATTCCTCTTCCTGTCAGATGACTTTTATCCAGCCAGGTTCCATCAGGGCCAGGTGGCTGGGGGAAGCCCAGTGTTGGAGCAAGGTCAAAAGCAGAGTGCCATTGTGGTACTGCAGAGCCATTGGTCTTAAGGGTGCTGGTTCTCATCCCAGGTCATACCAAAAGTACCTACCAAAGGGGCACTCATGAATAGGAACAAACAAATGTGGAGAAAATCCTGTAAGTTTCTACATGGGGTGGGAAGCAGCAAATTGGCTATTTTCAAGGAAGATGGCATTCACTATGAATTGTTGGATCAGCTCTAAGGTGGGGTTCACCCAGAGAAGCAACAGCCCAGGCTCACAAGGTTCCTCTAAGAGTCACCTGTAGCTATATCTGTTCCTGAGACATGGGCGTAATTATGGTAGTTGGGTGCACCCACCAACCTTTAGGGAGAGTGGATAGGAATGACTCTGTCCTCCCTTCACATTTGGCAGGGGGGATCAGGAGGACTCCTGAGTGGTGTCAGGTTGGGACTTGAGTGGGACTGCCACCACCCTCTGGGAGGAAACCAGGAACACCACAACAGAAGGTGCACGGAAAAGGGGCTGTCACTGCCCTTTCTGATATAAACCCACTCTTGCAGAGCATCCTGATATTATGGTGGGATGGGGTCATAAAGTGGGTGGGCAATCCCCTATGGCCTACCCCCTTTCTGACATGGTCAACACCCCTGCCATACCTGGAAGCCCCAGTTCTTGGGATTAACCACAGGTATCCCATAGCCCCTGGCTGATCTGGAGAAATCCAGGGGTCAAAACCTGAAGAGGTGATGATCCTGGACTTGATGTCTGATCCAGATGTTCCTGCTGCTTTCCCTGTGCTATCATGAGCAAGCTGAGAGGCTCCAAGAGTCACACAACTCTTTGCTGTTCCCTGCAGAAGACCAATAATTACCATCCAGAAGACTCCTCCTCTCCTTCGATGAGCTGTGGGGAGAATAAATTTTGTCTGGGGCAGCAGAATCCTGAGGACTGTGAGCCAAGCTGGAACTGATCAGGCAGAGCAGTGTACGTGGCAGCTTTGCTCCAGTTTTGCTGTCTTGTCACGAGCAGACTGAAGAACTGCAACAGGATCTTACAAGACTGGGTGCCTGGGCATCTAAACGGCAGATGAGATTTAATGTGGACAAGTGCAAAGTGATGCACGTATGGAAAAATAATCCAAACCTATGAGTACACAATGCTGGGCACTAAACTAGGAGTTCCCACTCAGGAAAAGGATCTGAGAATGATTGTGGACAATACACTGAAATCCTCAGCCCAGTGTGCAGCAGCAGTCAAAAAAAGCAAACAGAATGTTAGGAGTTATTCGCAAAGGGATAGAGAATAAAACTGAGGATGTCATAATGCCTCTATACAAATCTGTGGTGTGACTACACCTGGAATAGTGTGTACAGGTCTGGTCGCCCCATCTCAAAAAAGACATAGCTGAACTAGAAAAGGTACAGAGAAGGGCAATGAGAATGATAAAAGGGTATGGAACGGCTTCCGTACAAAGAGAGGCTTGACAAGCTGGGTCTCTTCAGCATAGAGAAGACTCAGAACCTGTTTAATGGCCCCAAAAAGAGTAGATTTCACACACACCCTAGAAAAGCCAGAGAGGTGGCTTTGGAAAGGGAAGAGACCAGAGGTCATACAAGGTTCCAGCTTACAGAAAACAAAGCAGCTGGTGCCGGCGCCAGCATAAACCTGTTGTTATGATTCCTGGGGCCTTGAGAGGGTTGCATTTCTTCTTTCTCTCTTCCACACGCAGATTCTTCTCCACTCTGGGACCCTGAGGTCTCTGGAGAAGCCTCTGGTGACGGAGCTGGGACAGGAAGAAAGAGCCCAGATGGATTAAGGCAACCTCTGTCTCTCTTGGCTCCTCTGAGGAATATAATAATGTTGCAGCCCTTTGGGTTTGCTTGGTGAGCAAGGCAGGTAAAGTCTCAGGCCAGGAAAATCCACTCCAGCCTGATGGAACTTTTGGCATTCTCTCATTGCTCTACCAGAAGAGGTTGTGAGGCACAGGGCCCCCGGTACATTAGCGGTGTTGGAGCTGATGAACTGGAGTCTGGCGTGTGCTAGATTGCAAGGTGTTGTCAGAGTTGCATGTGTACGTTTGGGCAAGGAGCTAGTTCTGGCATATTTGAGATGGTGGTGGCTCTGGGTTTTGTGGGGCCCCAAGCAAGACTGTTAAGCTGGCCCTTACATTTTATTAGCGGATACACAAGTATCCAGGGACTGACAAAATGCACACTGGCTGCAATCAAGTCCAGTCCCCATTCCATTGGAGATCTGGATCGGTTCCCAGCCCCAGTGCAGTGCTGGGGGTTTTCTAAGTGTGGAACAAGGCATGGAGCGAGCCACCATAGTAAAAAAAAACTGCAGCAGATCTCCCTGCACCAGTCCAAACCCACAACTAAAATCCATAGATTCAGAAGAGCTGCTCTGCTTCAGCCCATGATATTTGACTTGCAAGCCTGAGTGACCGTGTCCCTCAATAGATGGCCTGTAGTCTGAATCTGGCCCATGCAGCCTGTTTCTGTGGACCCTGGGTCACTGCCACACCCACACAGCCAGCTCAACTTGAGCTGTTGGCACTGAAAATTGAGTTTAGCCCCGCCCTCTCCTGTTCCCCCTTCTTTTCATGCCTGATTTGGGGGGGGGGGGGAAGAGACATGGAGCAGTACTAGACTCACCTCCAACTGGTCAGGTGGCACGTTCCACCCCTTCTTCCTTCTCCAGAGCAGAGCCACAATGGCAGGGGCTGAGGTTCAGTAAGGGGCCTTAGAAAGGCAGGGGCTGTTCCTGTCTTAGTTTCCTATGGTGAGGAAGGAGAAGGGGGCAACATGACCCCACCTTCCATAAGAATGAGGGTGAAGGAGATATGGCATAGCGCTCTCTCTCTCTCTCTCTGTATTTAACATTCTCTCTCAGCACAGAATGGGCAGCCTGGACAGACAGGATTATCATGTGCCTCCTTGCTTGCTGTAGGCAGGGTTCAATGATTGACAGCTCCTGCCAGTAGGAAGAGACAGCCCCTCTTCCCGGTTCCCCAGTCTGGTCCTGCCTTGTGCTGCAATCAGAAGCAGGGTCCTGGGCTCTCAGAGCCCAACTAGGTGTTAGGTTGTTCTTTTTCCTTTCCTTCCTCCCCCCTTTTTTTTCTATTCCTTTTTAGGGTCCTCCACCCCTCCACCTCCACCCCTTCTCCCCTGGGAGATAGGGGCCACTGACTTGGGCAAGAGAGTCCAGGGTGGGTGGGTGTCCTTCCCCCTGCTCCCCCCTTCCCCCCCCCGGCTAGACACCCCCCCCCAAGGGGCGGGGAGCCTGCTGTCTGAGAGCCGCTCCTCCCTTTCCCCACTCTGGCGCGGGAGGGAGTTTGAGCCTAGACAGAGGCTTTGGTGGCGTTCCCGCTGTGTGTTGCTCCAGGACTTTCATTTCCGTGTGCTTTTGAGCACCTCAGACGCAGTGATGAATTCGGCCCTTCTCAGTAGAGCTCCTATACAAGAGATTTGCAGGGCTGCAACCTGGTCCTCGGTCCATTCTTTCACGAGGCACTACAGGGTGGATTCTTTGGCATCCGCTGAGGTGGCGTTTGGCTGCAGGGTACTTCAAAGAGTCCTGTGTGATTACATTTCCTAACCACATCCGTTAGGGGTGGGGCCTGAAATTTCTTTGGTCTGCCCGGGAATCTGCCCTCCCTAGGGGAGGCACTGCTTTGGGACTTCCCATCTGTCCAGGCTGCCCATTCTGCACTGAGAAAGGGGGAATTTCTTACCTGTGAATTCTTGTTCTTCTCTTAAGCAGAATGGGCAGCCTAACCCCACCCATCATGGATTCCTAATTTTTAAGGAGGGGAACTCAGTCCAGGAAAGTTAACATTCCTTCTCGTTTCCTTCTTCCCTATCCTCTCAGAATCTCAAGTTCTTGTTTTTTGGTTATGGTTAAGAAAGTTTTTAATATGATTGAAAGTTATTCGTTTTAGTAGCTTTGACAGTCCCGTACTTGGGAGCCGGGAAGAGGGGATGTCTCCGCCTACTGGAAGGGGCTATCAATCATTGGATCCTGCCTACAGCAAGCAAGGAGGGACATAACCCCATCTGTCCAGCTGCCAATTCTGCTTAAGAGAAGAACGGGAATTCACAGGTAAGAAATTTCCCTTTATCTTTAAAAGCAGCTGCAGGGCCCTAGGTACTAGTTGCCTAGGTACTAGTTGCCTATGTGCTTAAAGCTGCGTCAGAGCAAAGGCCTGAGGTCAGAATTTTACAGCTGAGTCCATGCTAGGGAATTTGCAAGGCAGAAGGATGTATCCTAGCCATGTTGCCCATACCATCAATGGTTTTGCTTTTCCTGCCACCCCCTGTGTGGGCAAGCTTACAACAGAAGGAGGGTGTGGCAAATGCAGAGTAACCCCAGTTTAAATGGGGAAGTTGCCACTCATTTTCTCTATTTTCTTAGAAAGCTTGTCTTCATGGAGGTGAGGGAAGAAGAACAAAGGTGTTGGAGGGGCAGGTGCGTACTCAGCACTGTATCTAGTGTGGATGCAGTCAGAGGGCTTTTTCACACCTTGTGTTGGTCCCAATCCTGTTGTGTGTGTGATCCCCTCCAATGGAATGCCCAGATGGGGCACCCCGCTAGGGGTGTCCCAGCCCCCTGGCCAGGTGGAGTTTGCTCTGGGAGGGCGGAGTAGAAGGGTCAGGGCACAGCCACTCCAACCCCGGCCGAAGCCACCCTGCTCCCCTCCCCTTATGTCTAATGGTGTGGGTACCTTAAGGCTAGGTCCCTGGGTTGGGGTCCTCCCAGCCAGAGGATCACACTGCTCACTCAGGCAGGCTTCTAATTCTCCCCAAGGGCGCTCGGGGCTTCCATGGAGGTGTCTCCATGTCTAGTGACTGTTGCCTGATAAAATATATTTTTAGACCATGAGCCACAAACTGCTTACTCCAGAGTAGTCCCATTGAAGCCCAACTGCTCTGGATTAAGTGGTTTGTAGACGTGTCCTTAATCAGTTCTTAAACTTTAAGTCCCAACAACCTACTGTTTCTGTCAGCTCCATATGAATGCACCAAATCTGATCTCAAGGTTAAGGAAGGGAGGTTTGGTATATTTCAACACAGGGTCCTTTTTTATCATGCAAACAGTGTGTGTGCAGATAACACAATCTTTAAAAACATTTATTCATACTCACAAACCCCTATTAAAAATAAATGAAAAATTGTATCAATCCAGTGTCATAGCAATAACACCCTGCAGGTCCACTCTCCTCCTGATGCTGCTCTTTCTGCAGAAATACTGGTCCATCGTGGTGTTTGGCAGGGGTGCGTTTTGGCACCCCTGCTATTTAATTTCTGCCTAAATGATGTTAAGAGGTACATCTGGGGCTATGATATTCATGCTCCGAAAGTCAGGAGTTTATGTCTGCCCTTATTGTTATATGCGGATGACGCAGTCTTGATTGCTCAGACTCCTGTGGGTCTGCGTGGGGCCATGGCTAAATTTGCAGCATATTGTAGAATGGAAAATCTAGCTATAAATTATCAGAAAACCAAAACTATGGTGGTTGGGTCTAGGAAAATGAGCCATCGTTGGCTCATGGATGGCAATCAGATTGAACAGGTCTACTTTTACAGGTATCTTGGGGTTCTGTTCTCAGCCACATGCTCTTGGAGGAGACATTTTGATGCATCACTCACCCTGGCCAAAAAGACCTCTGGTACCCTCCTGGGTTTTTATCATTCTCAAGGGGGAAGGCTGGTGCATCCGGCTTTGAGGCTCTTTAGAGCAAAGGTGATTCCTCAATTCTTCTATGCTACTCGTGTTTGGGTACCTTATCATCTGGATTCTTTGGAGCATATACAAAACAGCTTTCTCCGCGGGATATTAAGGGTTCCTAAGTTCTCTTCGCAAGTGTTATTCAGATTGGAGTCTGCCTCTTGTTCGCTCAGAACTCGGGCTCTGCTTTTGATCCCTAAGTTTTGGCTTAAAGTGGTTTTCAATTTATTCCCTTTACAGAGCTTGCTGCATAGTATAGCGCCTTATTTTAGGTCTTGCTGTGATTTTCTAAAGCTGCAGGTCTGATCTCCAGCTTACGCTTCTCTGAGGAGTTCCTTGTCGCTATGCCTTATCTTGAGGCGGTTGGCTTGGTTCATCTTCGGATAAAGGACCAGGAACTTCAAATAGAGAATGCCCTACTTTTTGCCCAGAAGGTCTCCCCTTTGTACCCATTAGATTGCCACATGGAAGTTTGGGCTATCTTGACAACTGGGTAAACTGGCGGGAACGCGGTGCTTACACTCTTTTTCGCCTGCAGGTTTTTCCGTCTGCTCAGATTTCTGGGTGTTTACAGTGTATACCTGGGCATTTAAGGCTCTGTGCTTGTAACATGCCATAACAAGTTGAGTCACTTTTGCATGTTTTGTTTGAATGCCCTTTGCTATGGATACCTCGTTCCCGCTTTTTATCATCGTATATAGAGGATTGCCCACTTTGGGAAAGAGAGTTGGTAGCAAGCAGACTGCTTTCTGGTTTAGATACTGAGATGACCAGGAGAGTGGCAAAGTTCTGTCGCGGGGTGTTGTTCATAAAGCAGTCTATGCTTATATCCTAGCACATTTTGATCTGTGCTGCTCTCTTTAGAGTGAATTTAGTTTGCTACCGATTTGCTTCTAGGTTAATTGTACTTTGATGGAAATGTTTGATAAATGGTTCCTCGGTTGCCATGGTTTAATATGTTTATTGTGGAATTATGCTAACTTTTAATAGTATTCTTGAAAGGGCTGTTAGTAAACTTAAGTTATTTAATGTAAGTAAATTATTTTATATAATTGTTTTAAATTAGTTAAATTAGTTATTAAGTTGTGTAGGTTTATGTCTGTTTGTTTATTTAAGTTCTATTTTGCATTTTGTATTTCGTACATGGGTGCTTATTTATTCTGTTTTGTATTGTATTGTCTTTCCTACATTAGCCAACGGCTATTCTAGCCATGGCCTTAATAAATTCTATTCTGTTCAGCCAGAGGATCACACTGCTCACTCAGGCAGGCTTCTAATTCTCCCCAAAGGCGCTCGGGGCTTCCATGGAGGTGTCTCCACGTCTAGTGACTGTTGCCTGATAAAATATATTTTTAGGCCATGAGCCACAAACTGCTTACTCCAGAGTAGTCCCATTGAAGCCCAACTGCTCTGGATTAAGTGGTTTGTAGACGTGTCCTTAATCAGTTCTTAAACTTTAAGTCCCAACAACCTACTGTTTCTGTCAGCTCCATATGAATGCACCAAATCTGATCTCAAGGTTAAGGAAGAGAGGCTTGATATATTTCAGCACAGGGTCCTTTTTTATCATGCAAACAGAGTGTGTGCAGATAACACAGTCTTTAAAAACATTTATTCATACTCACAAACCCCTATTAAAAATAAATGAAAAATTGTATCAATCCAGTTTGTGGAAGTATAATCCCCTCTGAAGAAGTCTCCCCAGACTTCCCGAGGGACAATCAACTACCACCACTCCTCCCCAGTGGCCGCTGCCCTCTCCACCCTGTAGAGATGGTCTTGTGCTAACTCAAAGTGTGGCCAATATTTGGCTCTCTGCAGATTCATCACCTGACTGTTAATCATTTCTGTTTTGGAGTAGGCATATTGTTGGGTGGGATTGTTTTGTTATGTTGCCACCAGGTCAAAATTACTTACCCCTGGTGGTGCAATGTCAACTTCACTCCATCCCAGGTCCACTGTGCTGACTGCCCTATCTTCTGACTTCACAGGGGTGTATCAACTGGATCAGGTGCTGCCGTCTTGATCAAGGATCATAGGGTGCACGAGGGAGGGGACCAATCCCACCTACATGTTATGCATTATCCCTGCCACGGTGATATCTATATTGCAGGTGGGGGCGATCTTCACATCGCTATGTATACAACATACCCAGAGGGGGACCCCCCCATAGTTTGTGCAGGCCCCTCCACTCTCTATCATAACAATGGCTGACTGCACCGTGTGTCCACCAATGCAGTGAGCTGGTGGCCCCCTATCCAGACAGGCAACGTTAAGTGGGCCCATACCCGGGCTTTGACTTCAGTTTTGCCGAGTCTGGCATCTGTGTACATGCAGTCCATTAAGGGACAGTCACATGTCCAGTATCCTGGTTTGCCACACGTACAGCAGCGAGTCCCCGCAGAGGGCTATTGCCCTGATCTCCCTGAAAATGATGGTAGAGAACCATTCACAGAGATGAGATTTCCTCGGGTCTCCTCCTGTTGCTCACATGGGGTACTTAGATAAGATAATTTGTTAATACGGCACTAGCTTCCACCATGGCCTAAAATTAATACAAACCCCATAAAATAAAGCATGGGTAAAATACCAAAATGCGATACACGATACAAAAATTACAAACTTTAATAACTACAATCAAACTCATACCACTACTTCCTCCCCATATCTTTGCAGCTAAGAAGCCAAAAGAGGCAACCAAATTCATAATACTATGAATAGAAATTCAGTCCTATGAGCTACCGATAAATGTTCCTTCCCATTGCTTATCGAATCCAGCCACTGATGTCTTATAACTTCATATAGAGGGCAGTGGAAAAGGACATGTTGCAGATCTTCTACTAAAGATTCCGAACAGGGGCAGGTCTGATTCTGGTAAGGCTTATTGGTATAATGACCTGAGATGACAGCAGAATTAAATAATTGTAGGCGCAGTTGAGTATAAGTTTTACGAAGCACCCTATCCTGCAATTTATCCAAATACTCTTCGAAATTGTGTAACCTTTTGAAAAGGTGGTAACAAGGGGCCACTTTCCATGCGGCTGCTATGGCCAAATCCTTCTGTTTGGCCACATCTATCGCTCTTTGATTCAGCGAATCCCTCTGAAGGGGATTATCAAATCCCCAAATAGAGGAGAATGAAAAGCCCAAATTCCTTACCTGCAAGGTATGATACTTGTAGTACCCATGAATAGGAGGGCAAAGATTCACTTTCTAATTTTTCTCTTAAACATAAAGAGGTCAGATTAGTACTTTGCCGGGTACAAAGCTTAAACCAGTATTGGAGGCAAATCCGTCTCCCGATACATGCCATTGGCAGCGTACCAGTCTCTGCCCTTACAACTGCGCCCAGCATACTTTGGGATACCCTCAATAAGCTACGCAGAAATTAGTTCTGGACAATTTCTAGTGCCTCCAAGCCATCCAATGGTATTACCTCAGCTCCATAGGACATTAATTGTTGGACTTTGGCTCTATAAACCTTTAAAATAAGGGAGGTGTAAACTCCTGGTGATCTTGCGGCTAATCTGAGTATACTTTTTGCGGCAGTGTTAGCCTTTAACACTATCAATTTCTTGTGCCTTTACCATTACTAGAAAAGGTAATTCCCAAGTAAACGCAAGGATCAACCTGTCAAAACTTGTTTCCTTTAATGAGCCAGTGATGGTTCCGTTCCCTCCTGCCCACAACCATAATCTGGGATTTGTTGGAATTTACCATTATTCCGTTCTCATTACAATATTCCAACAAATTTTCTAATTGCTTTTGAAGACCTCGCCTGGTCTGAGATAACAAAACAATGTCATTGGCATATAAAAGTGACATAACTCCGGATTCAGCATGCCTCACAGCTCTCCTGTCTCTTGTACCTCTTGCTTCTCCACAGCCACAGCATTCATTTCTCCCTCCTTCTGTCTCCCCCCTCCCCCAGCCCCACTACAAGACTCCTTTAAAGCTCCCCTTCCAGGAGAATGTCTCATACTTGCCCCTGTGCCCTTCCCCCCTGTGGCTTCACTCGCGGCATGCCCCGATGATGTCAGCGGCGCAACAGGCTGCTCGTCAGATGGCTCTTTCTGTGGCAGCTCCCTGCCGGCTCTCCCTCCACCCTCCATTGGGTTGTTTCCCCGGTGAGTTTCAGGACCCCAACCCTCCATTGTTTGCAGCTCCTCCTCATCACATGTCCCCTTTCTGATTCCTGGATCTGGTCCATGGATTGATTCCCTACCTTCAAGCAGTGAGTTTTCTCAGGGGAATGGTTTGGAAACAAGAACATTCAAAGAGAGGGAATGGATTCACAGCATAGATGGAATAGAGCCATGGTCTTGTTACAGAGCTCTGGACTAGATCCATGATCTAGACTGGCTATTCAGTGGAATAGCTGAATATCCAAGCTAAAATGGACAAAATAACAACAAAAAAGTTGGAGTATCCAAAATGAAATATCCAAAGATTCAAACGTACACATTTTGTGTTGAGTGTGGATATTTATTCACATATTTAGATGAATATCCCAAAATATGAATAATATCTGCAATTATAAAATCTACTATTTGTTTCATCTCTAATCTGGATCCTCCTCTTCCTTCCCCCATTCTGAGCACACCCCACCTTTGCCCCAAGTCCTATCCAGCCCCTGGAGTTTGTGGCCAGCAGAAAGGAAAACATTCCCCAACACTGGCTTAAATTCTGAGGTTTTTCTATTATTCAAGACAAGACCTAACAACCCTCAGTAATAATAATTCTGTAGGTCATCCAAACACAAACACATCCTATTGAAGACTCACTTTTCCCTATCTGTCACCAGGCAAATGTTTATTACTTGGCAGACATTAAATAGGACCAGCATCACAACCTAATCCTCCCTTGCTCTAATGGCCTACTCTTAATTTTTTAATCTTGACTAAACAACAACTGCTAATTCAGACTACTAATAATGAAGTTGCTAGAACTAAAGCTTCATCTTTCATGAAATATGGAGCAAGGTCAATAATATCCCTGCCTAAACATGAGCAGCTGCTCATGGAAAAACTGATGCAGTTGCCTGTGTGTGTGACTCTGATCTGATGTCACCCATGTAGTGTATGAAAAAATTCTTGCCACAAAACAGCCAGTCTGCTTTCAGTACTCCCAGTCTGTCTGCAGCAGCCAAGCCTGGGTTGCTGCAGGTGGGCCTGGAGGGTGATCTCCATATGTAGCAGCTAGAGTTACCACTTTCCAAGATGCTTTGACCAGAAAAAGAGTGGAGCCATAACAAAAGGCAAAGGAATTCTCCTGCCTCTTTCTGATGTGGCCACACTCCTTTGGAATATTGTGACATCACAATGCTCTTCAAGGGGCAGGGCCATGGCAGCCTCAGCCCTTCCACAGTGTCTGATCATGGGAGGGGTCTGGATGTGGGCAATTCACTTGAAGCTCAATTCAGACAAGTCTGAGGTAATGATAGTTGGCGGCCCCTGTGACATGGGGTGATGTGGCATCTCCACTGGTGAGAAGGCTGCGACCCTTACTTATTTATTTTTATTTTATTTCTGTATATTTATTGGCTGCCCCCTCATGCCTACGGCTTACATCAAATAAAACAATAATAAAACACATAAAACATCATCAAATATAAATGATTAAAAAAATACCACCACCCCCACCAAAATTCCCCCCTCCCACCCTCCCCTCCGAAGGCCTGGGCGAACAGCCCGGTCTTAACAGGCTCAGCGAAACACCATCAGACCTGGGGCCAGGTGAGCTTCTTCCGGGAGGGAGTTCCAAAGTCGTGGCCCGGCCACCGAGAACGGCCTCTCCATTGTGGCCCCCTGTTTAACACGGGGGACCTCCAGAAAGGTGCCCCCGGCAGACGGCAGGGGTCGCCCTCAGGTGCAGAAGGTGAGGCGGTCCCCAAGGTATGAGGGGCCCAGACCGTATAGGGCTTTATAGATCAACACCAACACCTTGAATCTGGCTCTGTATGCTATAAGGACTGGGAGCCAGTGCAGAGTGCGAAGCACAGGTGTTATATGCTCCCGTTGCCTCATCCCCGTAAGGAGACGGGCTGCCACATTCTGCACCAGCTGCAGCCTCCAAACCAGAATCAAGGGAAGCCCCATGTAGAGCGTGTTGCAGTAGTCTAGCCTCGAGGTGATGAAGGCGTGAATAAGAGTGGCCAGGTTGGGCCCGGAAATGTATGGGCACAGCCTCCGTACCAGATACAGCTAGCGAAAGGGGGCTTTAGCCACCGCCTCCACCTGCCGATCCAGACGGAGGCCCAAATCCAAAACCACCCCCAGACTCCAAACCTGCTGGGCTATGGGAGGGGAGACCCCCCCCCACCAGAGGGGCCGGCACCTCCCTCGCCCTACCCACCACCATCACCTCTATATTATCAGGATTGAGCTTCAGTCTGCTCTGCTGCATCCAATCCGCCACAGCCTCCAAACATTGGGAAAGCAACTTATGACTTCAGACCGAGTCCCAATCATTTATGCCTTCATAACCTCCCCAGCTTTGGAACACCCTTTCCCTTTAAGTCTGCCATAGCCAAGTGGTTCTGGAAACTGTGTAACACATTTTTGTTCAATTAGGTTTTTGATGGTCAGGGATGGGTTCGGGATAGGATCGAGGAGATGAGGAATGATTTTAATTATGATTTTAAAAATAAATAAATATATTAAATACATTATTTTAAGTTATGTATTACATATTAGTATTACATATTAAGATATGTATTGTAAGATATGTATTATCCTGAGTCTGATTTTGAGGGCAAGATGGGATAGAAGTCTATAAATAAATGTGAGGAAGAGGGAAGGGTATAGGCCCTCTCCCACCCAAAGATAACTCCAAGCCTGAGGCGCTATTTCCCCATTGGAGGAGGAAAGTGGGGAAGGCAGTAGAGCTGGTATAGGAGGGAAGGGATTGCCTGAGCCAGGACAATTATGTGGAAGTTGGGATGATGGAAGGGTCAGGAAGAGGGAGAGAAGCAGGCAGCATGCTTGGATACTCAAGGATTGCGGTTTCACAGCTGTACTCCAAGTCTGCAATCTGATGTTTCTATTTCATTTCCTATTTAGTCTGGTTAAAAAGCCCAGTTAGGGACCATGGGAGGGAGGAAGGAAACCTGGAACTCTTCGTCGCTGCCACTGTTGGATTTGCTGTCCGGCTGTTACCCCAAGCCTCCCCTCCGTCTCTCCCAATCAGCCTTAATTAACATGTCTGAAAGCCACAGCCCGATTTTAATTAGAATGAAATTGTGGAGATTAGAACGAAATTGGCCAATCATTGTTTACGGGGCTGCTGTTGGAGAACACAGCAGGCTGCTAAATTGCCTCCATGCCAGGTTGGCGGCAAAGGCAGAGAGCACCAGGGATGGGGAGCCCAGCTAAGCAGGGGCTTGGCACAGACCATATTACACATTTGACAGGCTGCAGGTGTTCAGGTAGGAAATTACCAAACAGCAGGATGGGCTGCCAACCTATTTCCACTTTAGTGATGCCCATCAGTACAGAGATGAGCCATCCGTATGGAGTCAGGCAATATAAGGCCTGGCTAAGAGACACCAGTGCTATAATAAAGTGAGGCAGAGAAGCTGCCTCATCTCTGTACTGATGGGCATCACTAAAGTGGAAATAGGTTGGCAGCCCCCTCAAGAGAAGCGGCTCTGTCAACTTGTCCAGCTTCTAAATTCTGGCATGGAGAGGAGTGATGTCAGGACCTTTCCCTCCCTTAACATAACCCTTGCAATTCTTGGAGAGTGACTGGCTACCCCCACAGCCCCACTGAATATTGTCAAGCCACTGCATGTCACAGCCTGTCAGCAGCCCACTAGCACCTGGACAACCACAGAGCACTGGGCTGGTGGTTACATCCCCTACATAGGAACATGACTTCCTATGTAGGCAACTTTACCCCCTACATAAAGGATTACATTTGCAGTATGCCCTGGTCTGCAGAGCCCTACTTGGGGTGGGGATCCATCCCCGGATGGGGGAAAGGTTCCCTGCCCCGATGCAGCCTATTAAGGCACTGGGTTGGGAGTTGGCGAGATCTGGGTTGGATTGTTGGCTGTTTCTCGGATTCTTTGTGGAACCTTCTGCAAGTCGCTGTCTGCCTCAGTTCCCTACCTGTGAAATGGGAGTAAACCCATGGATAACAGGGAGGCCCTGCGTCCAAGGGCGTTTCCACAGTTTCTCCAAGTCTCCTGCAGAGTCGTTCATCTAACACACTGGACTCAGAGATGAGAGAGCTGGCTCCTTTGTTTCTGCCACTGATTTGCTAAGTGACCTTTGGCAAGTTCCTAGGAGTCTCTCACTTTCCAACATTTGCCTGTCACCTTTGGGTGTTCACAGACATAATGATAGCTACTTATTTAACTCCCAATCATGCAGCGTGTTGTTATGTCTGTTAATGACCCATTATGTGTGTGTTGCATGCATCTTGTGGGTGAAAAATGAGGAAAAGGAATTGCATGTAGACTGTTATGTCTGTTAGCAACCTGACAGCACAGAGGGGAAGAAGAGGGCAGAGGCTGCTTGGCTGAGGGAGAAGCAACATGCTCTGTGTGCATATGGCCAAATGCAGACCTGCACCAGATGTCCTAGTTAGCTGCTGTCCTGTCTGAGCTGCTGACTGAGTCTGTCCCTTCATGAGGTCACCAACCAGCCACCACGTTCCCCCCAAGACCTTGACAATCCTTTGCTTCCAGTGCAGTGAGGCTGTCTCAGCGCAGACCGTTGCTACCAGTGCAGGGGTGGGCTAGGCTGTGCTCTGCCGTGTGTTGGTTGTATACCCTGTGTCTCTGGACTGTGCTGGGTGGGAAGGCAAGAAGGAGGAGGAGACTATCTTTCTGTTCTTATCTCCCACTACATTATCACCTGAGGACATTGCTTCTCCTCTGCCACCACCCTCATCTGCTCCAGATTCTCCTGCTCCCTAAACTATCTTTGCTCCTTTTCTCATGCTGACCCCTATGATTGGAACTCCCTCCCTCTGGCCCTTCAAATCCATCCTAGAAACTTACCTCTTCTGTCAGGTTTTTCCTTTCTCTTCACCCTCATAGATTCCTTAATTATACGTCTTCTTATACTGTCTATCTGTAACTAAGCCAAATGCATGCACCTGCAACTTCTCAACTTCATGATTGTATCTGGGAGAGCTTTCTCACGTTACATTGGGCGGGGGGGGGGACGGACTTCCATCGCAATCACAGCTCTATTGTTGTCAGAATTAGCACACATGAGAATGTGGTATTTCACTTTTATGTCACAAGAACACCCGTCCTTATAAGAGCTACCTTTGGGGACCCAGTCATGTGCGAGTATTCTCACGTGCGTTAATTCCCACCATAACAGTGTGTGATTGCAATTGCAGAAGGTCCACCTCCCTCCCCACCTCATGTAACATGAGAAAACACCTTTAAACTTTCTCTATGCGCCCCTCCTCTTTGTCACCTCCTCACTTATAAAGCATTGTTGGATCTATATAAAAAATACTACCCAGTAGCTGCAAACACACAAGTGGTATAATGTGTGTTCTACTGGCTACACACCCAGGATGATATCATCATTTCCAGCATGGAATGGATTTTCCCCATAGCCACAGTTATGTCTGACAACCCCGTTTGTGTGGATTGTGAGCTGATTGTAACCAGAACAAAGGTTGTCTGTGTTTTGTACAGCACACAAAACAATGGGGTCCTGCTCTCCTATTGGGGTCTCTCAGTGCTCCATCTGCACCAATAATCCTAATCATCATTCCCCTTTCTCTGGGACTAATTCAAAGCCAAGGAAATTCAACAAGGGTTCTTTCTGTTGGGCTTTATACAGCCAATATCAGGATGAAGAGAATCTGATCAAGTCTAATTTATCTCGCTGGTGAACTTCATCAACAAGCCATTCACACACATCTACAGCAGAAGGGAAATCTCCTAGCTGTGTGCATCCATCTCTTGCTTTTAAGTGTGTGTGAATGTACTGGTTGATTAGATGCAGCCCTCCGGCAAAGTACCGTCATCACCCTCGGTGTTTTGAAGATTGGGTCTTCCTGGCTTAGCTGATTACTGTCTATAAGCACCTCTACAGAAAGCCAACCTTGTAAACACTCCAGCACTACCCCTACCTGACTGGAAAGCTGACATACACACTTGGCAGAGATCAGAATCCCTCCATGGGACAGGATCAGAGTGCTGTCAACTGATCACACATGGCACTCCTGGCCTTGAGCCACTACACATGCCCCCATGTACATACACAAGCTTGTGACATCATTTTCTGATGCTCAAAGCAATCAGTATTTTCTGCACTCTGCTGCTATGGTATTGCTTGCTAATTAACCCTTTGGAGATGGGCTACAGGTATACTGTCATGTTGCCTTGAGCAATTCACTGGGCAGGCATCTGGGGAAACAGCTACATCATAAGGGTTAATGGGTTTAAATCAAAGTGTGGTAAATGCTTCCCGCAAATAATTCTGCCCTGTGGCTAGATTGAAAGCGCTGCTGTGGCAGAGGTGCCATTCTGCAGGGGAATTGCTAATCAGAGGTGACTCAGAGGGGACCGTAGGAGTTTGCTTCCAGCAGGCGCTGGCCTTTTTACCCTTTACCCTGGTGCATGTTTGGTTCACAAATTATGTGAATTTGGCTGCCTCAGAAGCATGTAGGTTAGAGGCAGAGTCAATGGCATAGCTATAATTGGGACTAGGTGCAGCTGCACCAGCATTAAGGAGCTAACATTAAGGAGGGGACTATTCTCTGCACCGAAACTCATGGAGGGGGGATGTGACCCATTCCTCAGTTTGGACACTCAGGGCGTCTTTCCTTGGTCCCGTGCTATTTAACATTTTTATCAGTTGTTTGGATAATCTGGTCCCTGTTCTGCTGGAGATCCGGATGGGCAGCTCCTGCTCCCCACACCCAGTGCTGCGCCATTTTGTGTATGTGTGCTAAAAAAGTGGCCCCAAGGGGGTGTGGCCACAGCAGAAAAGGACAGGGAAATCCATTCACCCCACTGCCTTTCTAATGTGGCCGTGCCCCTTCAGAGCACCCAGATATCATGATGCTTCGAGGGGCGTGGGGAACCCTTTGCCCCACCCTCTTTCCATGCAGCCCTGCCCCCTTTCAGATCAAAGTGTCTGGGCAACTTTCCCCAGAGTGGAACGCAGGCCTGGTCTTTTATCCTTGGTTTGTATTGCTCTGCATCCACATCTCTTCCCTCTAACACACAGTGCCAGATAAACCTTTCCCCCTTTGAAATGAACCTGGAATGATTTCTGCTCAGTCTTCATCCCCATGCTCTGAGTAGAGTTATTGATTCCCCCTGGAGGGAAGAAAACCTGTAAGTTACACCGAGTTGCCACCAGGTAAGAGAGGCACCAGATAAATCCATAAGCTATTCTCTTCTCTGTGGGCATACTTAACTAAGGGATGTTCCAGTATTGCTTTCCGAATGGGCATGTTTCCAGCATGCGCTAGCCCTGTGTTACAAACATGGGGCTTTGTACTGCATTGTCTGCAGAACAACAGTGACTCAGTTGACAGGACAGAATGAAAACAAGCAAGGAAGATGGGGACACAGGAGTTCCTCGATCCCTCACAGACAACCTGTCAGTGGAGTAACAGCGGTCAAAATTTGGGGATAATCCTGCTCAGATTTCCCAAATCCAAAAGCCCTGGCCTGAGACTTCAAATACCATCATTAGGTTGGCCACGCTCTGGGTTTCAATCAGAGACTCGCAATTTTGATTCAGAGTTTCTGGGCTCTGGGGGAAACCCCAATTTTTCTGAATCTGCCAGGCTGCCCCAGTAACTCGGAGAAATCAGGGCTTCCAGGAGTGGTAAGGGGTGGCCATGTGATAAGGAGTGGTGGTGCATAGGGACTTCCCCACCTTCTTCCTGCTGCAGCCCTGCCCTTATGGAAAGCCATGAGGTTCCCTAAGTAGTGGAGTTCCATGTCAGAAAGGGGTGATTATAGATGAAATTAGTACCCACAAAAACGGGTATTCACTATTCGAATTTCTGGTACCCAAATCAAATAGAATATCTTGGGTACGTTTTGGTACCTGAACTGTTTTTCAATTTGGGTACCCATACCAATAACTTGTACACTGAAACACGGGCAACTGGCATACTGAAATCCTGATTTTGTCCCAATTTTGTCCTGGATTTTTCATCCCAGATTTTGGGGGAAATTCAGGATTTCGGTATACCAGTTGTCAGTATTTGGGTATTTTGAGTACTTGAACGGTATTTGTGTACCGATTTGGGTACTCGGAATGGTATCCGAAAATGCAGGTATTACCCAAGCGTACCAAATCAGGTACCCATTTTAGCTCTAGATGTGACAGCTCCTTTATCCTGCCCCTTTCCAAGGTGACTCCGCCTCCTGCAGAGCAGGTAAAAGCCTAGAGAGAAGTGGTAACCCTAACCATTGCTTAGCAAGTTAAATGTAATCTCTCTCTCTCTCTCACACTCACACACACACATTGAATAAGTCAAACCCTTCTGCCTCCAACCAGTTCCACAGCCCCACTTGACTCCACTCTCACTTCAGGTGTCAGCACTGATGGTGGTGATGATTGGGGATGTTGTGGCTTAGCAGGTTCAGCAATTCCCTGTTCTGTGTGGCAGCTGGTTAGGCAGTCCCTTTGCTAGGTGTAGAGTAGCAGTGGCAGCGAGGGTCTTCTCCGATGTTTGGGGCACATGCCGCTCCTTAAATTTGATTCCTCCATGACCTCCACAGGTGATTGGCCCAGCTAGAGCCTCTCTGCTACAGGACTTTAAAAGGGGTTTCCTTGCTGTCTAAATTCCTTACTCTCCTCCAGGGCTGGCATTAGAATAGGTGGGGTTCAGAGTGGGAGCGGACATGGTGGGACGGTAAAAGGTTACCAAAGAGTGGGGAATGAGAGGAACAGCAACCCCCAGAGGAGGAAGCACCTTCCTGTGCCCTGGGAGCCTCTGGAGTGGCAGCAGTACTTTCAGGAGCTCCTCAACCACCGCCACCACTCTAGAAGCTCTTGAGACCCCGCAGCTGTTGCTGGAAGCTTCTGGGGGGTGGCACCTCAGGCCGTGGAGCCATAAGCATAGACCCCTTTCATCTTTGCCTAAGACCAACTCTGCTCAGGACACAGGTCCTCTCAAGACTGGGACATAGCAGACAGTCCCTTCTCAATTGTACACATACTCAGACTGCTCCCCCCACTCCTCTGATTTTTAGTAGCAGCAAAATGGTTACTGCCTTGGGAGGTTCCCCATCAGCATTTGAATTCTGGATTGGGTTGTCACACCCCCGCAGAGGCCAAAATGGGGGTGTCAGGATCAAACCACAAGAAGTGGCTACCCTAATTCTGGGTGCGTGGAGTACTGGAGTCGTCACCACCATTTTCCCCACCTGCCAGCAACAGAGCAGAATGGTGCTCTCCTTTGCTGTGGATCTGAGGGGCAGCTGGGGCAGCTCTGCCAGATTCATCTCCAGCTCTGTTAGTTGAGGCCATGTCATTTCCAGGTGCAGGCCTTGTGGGGTTCAAGAGGGAGCAAGAGTGCATGGAGGGGGACATTTAAGTTATTATGGAGAAGTGATGGTGAGGATTAGAGGTCGCTTTGAGAGGTTATGGGGGCTGAGCTGTTTCTCCCTCACTCTGGACTGTGGTGATGCCGCCTGACAGTTGCTATTCTTGGCCTTCTCTGCAGAGAGTTTGCTCGCTGGAAAGTGAATAACCTGGCCTTGGAGAGGAAGGATTTCTTTGGCTTGCCACTTCCTCTGGCCCCAGAATTCATCCGCAACATCCGCCTTCTGGGACGCAGGCCCAACCTGCAGCAGATCACCGAGAACCTGATCAAGAAGTACGGGACCCACTTCCTGCTCTTGGCCACACTGGGAGGTGAGTGGCCTGCACTCTCAGTGGGAGGTGAGTGGCCTTGCTTACACCCACCAGCTGGATCTTCAGTTGCCAGGGACCGAGGTCTGGCTCATAATCAGAGCATCACTGGTGTAGCTGGATGGTCTTCCCTGACTGTAAGCCTTTGCAGGACCAACCCACATAGCTCTGGACTCACAGTTTCTGTCCACACCATGTGCATCTAACTTACAACACTAAGGTGTCTAGTTCATCCCATCTCCCTCCAGCACCTGTGCCAAACTAAGGACTGTTTTTAAACGGGCATGGCTGGGGGGCAGGTCTGTGTACACCAACACACATATCCAGTGAGGGGGGAATTTAAATGGGCCAGAATGGGTGTGTGCTGGGTGTATGCCCCTACCCACGTACTGCCCACTCCTGCCCCTTCACGGAGCATCCCAGATTTATTATTAATTATTATTATTATAAGCTTTTATATAGTGCCAGCAGTGTACCTGGCGCTTTACAGAGAATAAGATAGACACAGTCCCTGCCTGAGAGCTTACAATCTAAAGACAGGGGGAGGGGAGACAGGGAAGGGGGAACAGAGGGAGAGACAAGGGATGCAACATTCATGAGGATGCGAGAACTCAGGTACACGTTCTTGGCTTGGTTCCAGTAAACTGGGAGTTTGCAGATAACAGGTGGGGATGATTAGCAGGAGTTAGGAAGGGTGGAGCAGAAGAGGTGGGTTTTGAAGAGGGACTTGAAGGTGTAGAGGGTGGGGGCCAGGAGGACGAGGGCAGGGAGGGAGTTCCAGGCATGCGGGGCAGCGAGGGAGAAGGGACGAAGGCGGTGCGGGAGCAGGAGAGGCGTGGAACAGTGAGGGAGGGGATGGAAGTGGTGTGGAGTGTTCGAACAGGGGTTCGGAGGGAGATCAGGGCAGAGAGGTAGAGGGGAGCGAGGTTGTGAATGGCTTTGTAGGTGAAGACGAGGAGCTTGTGCAGAATACGTTTAGGACGGCCTAGGTGGATGATCCTGGCAGCAGAGTTTTGAACAGAGATGAGGGAAGCAAGATGAGAGCGGGGAAGGCCAGCGAGGAGGAGGTTACAATAGTCGAGGCGTGAGATGACTAGGGCGTGGATGTCTTTGGCAGAGGAGACAGACAGAAAAGGGCGGATCTTAGCAATGTTGTGGTGAGAGAAGCGGCAGGATTTGGCCCCGGAGTCAGTGTAGGGTTTGAAGTTAAGGTGCGAGTCGAAGATGAAGCCCAAGCTACGGGCTTGGGGGACAGGGAGGAAGGAGACCCCGTCAATGGCAATTGACAGAGAAGAGGGAGAAGAAGGATTGGGAGGGAAGATAAGGAGTTCAGTTTTCGCCATGTTCAGTTTGAGTTGGCTTTGAGACATCCAGGTGGAGATATCAGAAAGACAGTTGGTGAGACGAGCTTGAACAGAGGAGGAGAGGGAAGGAGTGGAGAGAGAGAGTTGAGTGTCGTCAGCGTATAGGTGGTATTGGAAACCGTGGGAGGCAATGAGTTTGCCTAGGGATTGGGTGTAGATAAAGAGGAGAGGGCCAAGGACAGAGCCTTGGGGAACCCTGATCGAGAGGGGTAGGGAGGAGGAGGGGGATGCCTTCCGATGCTCTGTGCATGGGCATGAGTTGACGGTGTACGAGTCATGGGAGTGCGCCCCCACCCATGCCACCTTCAGAAGGGCACTCGGGCAGGTGGGGGATGGGTGGACCTGCATGGGCACATCCCATTTAAAAATGGCCTAGGTTCCTGCTCCAGCTAGGACCTCCTTCTGGGGCCCTTCCTAACACCCTGGTGCAGAGCAGGGCTCCCACCCAGATTCTATGGCCTGGGCTTCCTGATTGGCCTCCAGGGTAGACCTTGATGCTACAGGACTCTGGGGTAAGCTCCAAGCCTCCCAAAGTTTCTGCCTGGGGAAAACATAAGGTAAGCTGCTGCCCTCTTTGCTCTGAACCCTGGCTGTCCATGTTGGCTCCCTCCTGAACTCACTCCACAAGCTTTTAGCCACTTCCTATATCCTTCCAACTGGCCGGTACAGTCACTTCCACCCCTGATCCAGCTGGGAGCACTTACTTATCACAGGTGGCTAGGCTGCCCCCTTCTTATCAGGTCACACCCCATAAAGATTTATCCAGGCCACAACCTGGGCTCGATCCTGCAAATACTTAGAGGTAATCCATTACTGCTGGGTCAGTCAGGAGCAAAACATGTCAGGTTGAGCTGCAGTTTGGTTGCTACCCCTCTCGGTTTGACCCAAAGCCTCTGGGCTCCCAGTGGACTCTCTATTTCCTTGGGTTTTACTTTTCAGATGCGCTGAGAAGTTGGGCATAGCCATGTCAGAGAGGAAGAGGCTCTTCTGTCCCTTTCCAATGTGGTCCTGTCCCCTGCAGAGTGTTGTGACATCACAGTACGCCAAATGGATTATGGCCACATTGAAAAAGAGTGGGAGTCCCTTTGCCCCACCCCCTTTCTGTTGTGAACCCGCCCCCTTCAGAAGTGTTGTGAAGTCATGTCACTCCAAAGGAGCGTGGCCATACCAAAAAGAGCAGGAAAGACCCTTTGCTTTGCCCCCCTTTGAAGTGGCCCTGCCTCTTTCTGGGTCACATGTTCCAGAAAGGCTGGCAACGCTAGCTGCAGTCTAGGACAGGAAGTCCTGCTGAGTCTGCAGCTGAGGAATCAGAGCCAAGTAAGGAATCGGGCTGTGGTGAGTAGCAGCAGGAACAGAAGTAGGACAGGTAACAGGTACTGGAGCCAGGTGGAAGGCACAGGAACTGGATCAGAGGCATTCACCAATGTCCAGTGGCCTCAGACGTAGCAGGAGCTCTATAGCTGGAGTCATCTTGCATCCAAGCAAGGGTTAGGTCTAGATGACCCTCGAGGTACCCAACAAGCAGCTTTGCTGACAGCAGCAGCTGCATTGTCAGTCACAGCGCCCCCTCCCTCCTCAGGGACATTGCCATAGCAGGACTCTGTGGGAGATAGAGAAAAGGGCGCTTGCCCTGCAGGGCCCGTCCTCACAAGGCAAATGCGGCTCCATTCTCACACACCCCAAGTTAGGGCTGAACTGAGTCCTAAAAAAATTACTCGTGAGTATTTCTGAGTTTCTGAGAATCGGGCCCAAGTTTTTGACCACTCCTTGGTAACGTGGCCAAATACTCGGACGTGGCAGGGAGGGGGGTCTGGAATGGGGGGGCAGAGGGCATCAGGGGTAGGGGCCAACAAACTCACCAGAAAGAGGAGAAAGCCAGCAGCGCTGCTGTGGAGTGTTCTGGGAGCACAGGACAGCGGCGCCATCTACTCTATGGCTCTTTCCGGTGAGTTTGCTGCCCCTCACCTCCCCTTCTCAGGGGGCAGCAAACTCACTGGAAAGTGGAGGGAGCCCGAGTGGATGGAGTTGCTGTTCTAATGTGAGGGCGCTTATAGACGAGACAAAAAAGGCTGCTGATCCTTTGATCAGCCGCCTTTCTTTGCTCTCGTCTAAACTTCCAGGCCGGATCTTACCCCGCGTCTGACCGGGTCGGCGATCCTGGCCCCTCAGATGCGGATCCCCGAAGTGCCGGCATTATGCCGCACTTCCGGGTTCCCTGGCCGAGTTCGCATGCGTGGAAGGGTGTGCATGCGCACAACGACTGTACGCCGTGTCTGAACATCAGACACGGCATACAGAGGAAGGCGGGGGAGAGATGCTGGCGCTGAACGATCCCGCTTGTGAGCGGGATCGTCTAACAGTGCCCTGAGTCTCTGGGAGCATACTGGGAAATGTAGTCCAGCATGTTCCCAAAGAGCATTAGAACAGTGGCCATGACTGGCTCTCTGGCAGCATGCTGGGCTACATTTTGCAGCATACTCCCAAAGACTTGCATTAGAACAGTGGCTGCACTCCACTGTGTGGCTGGCTCCCTCTTGCTTTCCAGTGAGTTTGCTGCCTCCTTCCCCTGCTGCCCTCTGCCCCCTCTTCCTGCAGCCCACATTCCTTGATAGAGGAGTCATGAGTTACCGAGTATCGGACCAATTCCTCGGTTGCTCGGTACTCAGCAAAACTGAGTGTAGTGCCGGGATGCTCGACTAAAACCGAGTAACCCCGAGGACCGAGTTTCAGCACTACCCCAAGTGATGCTCCAGGTAGGGCTTCCAGCAGAAGGGACGGGGTACTGTGCCACTGCAGCTGCTGCTGCCAGTGCAGATGCTTGTGCAGGGACCCTTGCCTGGCCCCACCTCCACCCCTGGCCCTGCCCTCCATAGGTCCATAGACCTGGTCCTAAGGCTGATGAACCAATTTAAAGAACATAGCCATTAGGGCAGAGCAGGTTATGTGATACTCAGGCTTGCTGAAGTCTGCAGAGAGCTCCCTGGTGGTGTCACAGCTAGAGCATCCACCTGGAATCCTGCGAGCCCGCATTGGCAGGAATGTATCAGCACGAAAGCCAGTGAAGCAACTGCCCTTTTACACCAGCTGAGCACCAGGACCATCTCTTCTAGGTAGAGAGGATGCCATGTGGGTCTTGCAGGGCATGTTGCCCATGCTGTACCAGCAAATGAAGGGATCAGTGCAGTTGAAAAGTAGAAGAGCTGGCTCACAATGACCTCATGGGATTGGGGGGCTTTGCTAAGGTGTGCGCCTTGGATCTTGGCCTCTACTGCAGTTGTAAGCAAGGGCTGCTGGAGGCCATTGCCCTGATCCATGTCCTTTACTCGAACGCTGAGCAAGTTCCTTATGAAGTGTTGTCCCCTCCACATGCCCATGAGCAGTAGAGCCCTGTATCCTGAACCTGATGGGGTTGTATCCAGGTTGAGTTGGGTGTAATTTTCATCTGGGTATAGG
This sequence comes from Sphenodon punctatus, assembly GCA_003113815.1. NCBI lineage: Eukaryota > Metazoa > Chordata > Lepidosauria > Sphenodontia > Sphenodontidae > Sphenodon > Sphenodon punctatus. Next base: position 1,465,689 of record QEPC01010142.1, read on the forward strand.
TTGGGCTGACCGGTACCCTGATCTCACAGCAATCCTCAAGGGATTGCTGCACTGGAAAGGGGAGAGGTGGCTCCACACACCAGAGGTGGGGAACCTTTTCCCTTCCACAGGGAGGGAAATTTGAAAATTAATTCAAGCTCTATGTGGGCCAGCTGGGAAGGATGCTTAAGGAGTGTGCTTAGGGTGAAGGAAAGAAGGGGAGGGCCCAAATCATGAATCCGTCTCTTGTCCTTGTGTATAAACCCTCATTTCTGCTCCCTTCCCTGAGCTCACTCTTTCAGTGCTTGAGGGCAGGAGCTGGATCCATGAATCAAATCCAGGAACTGGAAAGGGGGCAAATAAAAACCAGCCAGAGACTGGATTTGGCCCGTGAGCCAGAGGTTCCCCACCCCAGCCATACACCACGTTGTTGAGCACTGCAGTCTGAAAGAGGAGGGGTGACATCATGGCACATGGCATCAGCCCTCCCCTTTGTGATGTAGCAAAGCATCTAACAGAGCACCATGCCACAGCATTCTGTAGAGGGTAGGGCTATGTTTGAGCTGGGTCTGGCCTTAGCTCAGCTCTTTGGCTCAGGTTGGACTGGAAAGCCTGGCCCAAGCAGAGCTCTGATGAGTAGTTTCTCTGGTGAAAGGTACCTGGTTTCCAGCCTTTCCATCTTTTATTGCAGGAACTGCTAGATTGATAGGTATCTCCTCAGGACAGTTGCCTCATAGGTCCCAGCTCTCCCTGTGCTGAGGCGAAGAGCTAATGGGTTTAGAGGGATCCTGCATCTCTAAAGCACACTGAATGGCATGGCATGTATTTGTGCAGGAGAGGAGTCCCTGACCATTTTTGTGGACAAGCACAAGCTGAGCCGAAAAACAGAAGCCAACAGTGCGGGAGGGGGCAGCAACAGCTCCACAGTCTCCCTGGAAACCCTGCACCAGCTGGCTGCCTCGTACTTCATTGACCGGGAAAGCACACTGCGCCGGCTCCACCACATCCAGATAGCAACGGCAGCCATCAAGGTAACCCTGCCAGTGGGCATACCAGTGGTCATGTGATTCACAGGGAACCCTGCCTATCGCATTGGGTGGGGACTTGGCTCTGAGGCCATTTAATCTTACAGCTCAAGAGTAGAGTAAACTGAGTACCTGAAAACCCAAACAAACCCACTGAATATTATGTACTCCAAAAACCTCTAGTTTAAGAGAAGTTAAGGCCTTTACAAATTCAATCATGCTCCAAAGAGCTCCCGCCTTAACTTCCGTGCCATGTAAGCAGTAAAGACATTGTACAGTCTCACATACTGGCTCGCTTACAACTTAGATTCCATGCACCCACACTTTGCCTTGGAATGGGTGAAATGACAAGAAGGAACAGATAGTTGCTTGCAGCAGCAAGCAACTAAGTGGAATAATGGGAGGAATGCCATGACACAGGTAGAATTAAAAGGTTCTGAATGAAATAACTGATTCAGAAGAGTGACAGGATACCATGGGGAGTACTCCTGTCATTTCACCCAGTTCTCATAGCTGCCTCACTGTCATTCCACTCTCTGTAGCCTCACTCCCTGTTATTCCACCTCCTCTCCAATTTCTTTTTTGTCATTCCACACACACATTCCTGCTACCTGTCAGAGATACAGCTTGTATTTCCCAGGACTCTTGGGTTCCCTGCGAGAGGAGTGGGGGCTAGTCGGTTATAAGGAGGGGCTGGGCTTCTCCGCAAATATACACTCCTCCCAACATGTCTCTGCCCTTTGCCAGTACATACACTTCCCCCCTACCCTTGCCTGCTCCCCAACCTCGTCTATGCATACACATCACCCATTTCTCTACAATATCCTCCATAAACACATGAAGCCTGCTTGCTCGATGACCTTGTTGCCTTCTGGAACAACTGGCTACTTGAGGCCATTGGCCGAGCGGCTCCTACATGTCCGCTGCCGGAGCATCGGCTTCACAGGCTCCCATGGTTTACGGAGGACCAGCTGTGGCTGAAGCAAGGACGTAGCCAGTTGGAGCGGTGCTGGCGCTGCACTCATGCTGAGGATGACAGATTGCGGCATAGAGTCAGTTTGAGAGCCTATGCTGGGGATGTGCGGGCAGCAAAGAAGGGGTTCTTTGCTGCCATCATAGCATCCACAAAGCCACAGCCGGTGGAGCTCTTCTGGATGGTGAAGGGGCTGGTCAGTCCAGCCTGTCTCCATCTGGAAGTGTAGATTTCCCAGGCCCGCTGTGATAGGTTTATTGATTTCTTTTTTTAATTTTATTTTATTATCATTGTTGTTGTTATTTTTTCCAGGAAGGTATACATGTAAATGACCGTTTACATTTTTGCTGGGTACATTTATTACAGTTATTCCATTTCTTTTACCCTTCCTAATACTATATCCTTAGCTTTTACCTTAATCCCCACCTCCCTCCCCTTCCCCCCTACTTCCCTGTATGCTTTCCCATCACCAATTCCCTTGGTTTTCCACCATTAAAATTCTGTTATACATATCACATCCTCAGGTTCCAACATTAAAATATTTGAAACAAGCTGACCAGTCTATAAAGATGTCTCCCATTGATTCCTTTGCCTCTGCCACAGTTTTTCCCAGTGATATAATATACCATAACCTCTCGTACCATTCCCCACTGAAGGTGGGTCTGGTCCTTTCCACCTTCTTGCAATTACATTGATTGCAGCTAATATCATGTGGACACACGTCTGTCTGTGTTGCTTCAGTAATGGCATATCAGGGTATATTCCCAGTAAGGCAATAGTGGGGTCCATTGGCAACATAAGTGCTGTTGTCTCTCTAATAACCTCCCAGATTTTAGCCCACAAAGGCCGTAGTTTACTACACGTCCACAAACAGTGGTACAATGTTCTAATTTCTCCACATTTTTGCCAGCATAATTTGGACTCTGCTTCCAACCATTTTGCCTTCATAATTGGTGTTAAATAACTTCTCATTGAGACTTTCAATTGGGTCTCCCTTATTGCCATTGAAACAGCACAGTGATGTATATGTCTATGCGCTTCACTTTTCTCTGCCTCTGCGAATTGTCTACTCATGTCTATTCCCCATTTGTCCACATAGTCCTTTTCCCTTGGTTTGTACCATATACTTTTTAGTTCCCCATAAATTCGGGACAGCAGTCCCCTGTTTGTTGATCACTGCACTAGTATTGTTTCTAAGGGATAACTCTGTCTCCCATATCTCTTTATTTTTTCTTTAGTATTGCCATATAAACTAAACAACTGTTGAAATTGTAGAAAATTTTTTTTTTTTTCTATCAACTTTTCAAGAATGTCTTTGGAGAGAAATACCTCATTTATAAACAGATCCTTTATATACTTAACACCTTTTTCTTTCATCTTTTGACATATAAGTGTGGCACCTGGTATTCTCTCTATCTCTGGATTATCTATTGGATATACCGGAGTCATTTTGTTTTTGATATCAAGTTTCTTTTTTACTTTCTTCCATATATTCCAAGCTGGACACCCAAACGGGTGTTCCTTCATCACTTTCTTGTTTTTTATTATTTCCCCAAAAATCTCACATTGCAATCTTGGACTTTCCAACTGTATCTTCTCTATATTAACCCACTGTGTATTGTGACTATCCTGAATCCAGTAGCTAATTGCCCTCAAACTTGCTGCCCAATAATATAGTTTAATGTCTGGGTAGTTAATTCCGCCTTTTTCTTTGGCTACTTTAAATTGGTAAATCCTTATTCGTGGCCTCTTGTTTTTCCAGATCCATCTGGTGATCATTTGCTCAATGTCCATGAAAAATTTGTTTGGTACATATATTGGGAGTACAAATAATGTATATAGTAACTTAGGTATTATTATCATCTTATAAATATTCACCCTACCCATCCATGAGCATATTATGTTATTCCATTTATCCAACATTTTTTGGATCTGTTCTTTCTTGTACTCATAATTTGCTTTATATAAGCCTTGTGGGTTCTTTGTTAAAAAAATTCCAAGATACTTTAGTTTACTTTTCTCTGTTTTAAATGGGACCTTACTTGCTATGGTTTGCAGCTGTTCATTCATTTGGGCATATATAATCGCTGCTGACTTACTTAAGTTTATCTTATACCCTGATAGCTCACTGTATAACTTAATCAAATCTATTAATTTTGGGGCCGTCCTTTCTGGTTTGTCCAAGTAAATCAGTATATCATCTGCATATAGACTTAATTTATATTCTGCGTCTCCTATCACAATGCCCTTTAAATCCTTTCTCTCCCTTACCGCAATCGCCAGAGGTTCCAGGAAAAGTGCAAACAGCAACGGAGACAGGGGGCATCCTTGTCTCGTACCCCTTTCTAATTCAAACGGTTGTGACAGTTGTCCATTAATAATTATCCGTGATTTAGAGCGTTTGTATATAGCTTCTACCCAGTTTATAAAATTCCCTCTGAATCCCACCCTTTTAAAGTCTCCATCAGGAAGCCAATCTCTGCTCTATCATATGCCTTCTCCGCATCCATGGACACTACCATAGCCTCCTCTTGTCTTTTATTTATATAGTGCATTATGTCTACCGCCTTTCTCACGTTGTCTGCCCCCATTCTCATGGGTATGAATCCTACCTGATCCTGTCCTATCAACGTCGATACGCACATATTCAGCCTATTCGCCAATATCTTGGCGAATATTTTAGAGTCTACGTTGAGTAAAGATATTGGCCTGAAACTCGCGCATTCTTGTTCTGGTCTACCTTTTTTAAGGATCGGTGAGATTAGTGCTTCATATTGAGAGCTTGGCAGCTCCCTTTTATATGGGATATCATTATATACCCTACTAAGACATAATGACACCCGTTCCTTTAGTAATTGATAATATTCTGCTATGAATCCATCTGGTCCCACTGCCTTTCCTTTGGGAAGCTTTTTTATGGTCTCTTTAACCTCCTTTATTGTTATTTTCTGATTCAAAAGATCTAGATGCTTGGGGTTTATTTTTGGTAGTTTTAGTTTCTGCAGAAAGGCCCTGATTACCTCTCTCTCAGGTCTCTGAGACTTATAAAGTTCACTGTAGTATGCCTTAAAGATTCCCTGTATCTGCTGTTCCTCTTTAACTTCTGTTCCATCTGTGTCTTGTATTTTCCTAATTCTAGTTTTTTCCCTTTTCTGTTTTACTAAGTTTGCTAGAATTCGATCACATTTATTAGACTCTTCATAATATATCCCTTTAATTTTCCTTATTTGGTTAGTCACTTTCCTTGTCTCCAGTACATTTATTTCCCCTCTTATCTGCGTTATTTTGTTCTGTGTTTGTCTGCATGGATTCTTTTTATCTTTCAGAGACAACTTATTTAGGTTTTCATATAGCTCCTTCAAAGTTGCTTTTCTCATTGCTCGGTCCCTAGCATCTAGTTCTATTCACTTTCCCCTCATTACCGCCTTGCCCGCTTCCCAAATGGTATGACTCACCATTCTGTGTCATTCTCTTTCATATACAACTGCCATTCTTCTATAAGTTGCTCTTTATATAGTTGGTTAAGTAATAAACTCTTAGAGAACAGCCAAGTTCTTTCCCTATTTATTTTCCTGCGTGTCCAATTGAAAAGGGTGATTATAGCTGCATGGTCTGAAAAAGCTGTTTCTTGTGTTCTGCATCTATAACTCTGTTTTGCCATCTCTATGTCTGTGACTACATGGTCTATATATGTATAGGTACCATGCCTACTTGAAAAAAAACTGTAGTCTCTGTGCAACGGTGCCAGGTATCTGCTCAGGTCCCACAGCCCCCTGTCATTTAGGTGCTTTACTATCTGTTCCTGCCATGTCTCCAACTGGTTCCCTGAGGAGCGGTCCAACCTATGAAATGGGATGTTGAAGTCACCCTGCATTAATATAGACTCCCTTGCGACTGCATCTATTTGTTCTAGTACCTCCCTAAAAAATTGTACTGATTTTCCGTTGGGGGCATATACATTTACCAATGTCATCTCTTTGTTCCCCATCCTCCCCACCAGTATCAAGTATCTCCCCTCTGGGTCTATTGTTTTGCCTTTGCATTCAAATTGGGTGTCATTTGATATTCCTATGGCCACTCCAGCCCTTTTCTTTTTTGCACACGCGAAATAAATTTCTTTATAATCTTTACTTTTCACTCTTACTGTGTCCTTCTCTAGTAAATGCGTCTCTTGAATTAAAAAAAATTAGCTTTCTGTACCTTCAAAAAATATATTAGTCTATTCCTTTTTACTGGGCAGTTAAGTCCTTTAACATTTAATGTCAATGTTTTCATATTCTCTATTCCTATATCCTCCATCTAGCTATTTCTCTTTCTCCTCTTATATCACCTTTCCTGTATTTGTTTTCCCTTGCAGCCATCACTCTACCATGGAACCATTTAACCTTTCTACTGATTCCCTGCCTTCTCTTCTTCCCTTGCTGTTCCCCTTCTTCCCCCTCCCTAGCTCCCCTTCTTTATTCCCTCCCCCCTTTTTGTCCCTCCTTCCCTTCTCCCCCCCTGTAATTTCCCTCCTTCTACTCGTTGTTTCACCCTCCTCCGTGTTCCATCTCTGTTTAGAGACAGACTTTACCCTGTCACCTCCTCTCCTTCCATTGGGGTAGGTGTCGTCTGAGCCCAGGGTAGCAAAATCCTGCTTCCACCCCCTCCCCCACATTTATCAGTTGATATAACAATATTCTTAATCTTTCTATAATACCTCTTCAGCCTGATAACTATTCAACCTTGTACAGGACTCAACATTTACACATCTAACTCTTTACCCTAACTTATTCTCTCCCACTCTTTTCCACTTCATATACCTCTTAGTCTCTAAATTTCTGAGTCTCTGAGTTCAGGATCTTCTGTCTCTCCCTTCATCCTTCCCCGTTGTATAGCGTAGGATTCGCTTTCAAAAAATTCTTATAACTGTTCACGTCGTCAAACTCTCTTCCGCCCATTGAAATAAAATGCCAATCTCGCTGGGTGCCATAGCTGTGGGCGAATCCCCTTACTATTCAAAAAATCCATATGTGGGTGTCATCCACGTCATTTCATACGTGTCTCCGGAGTCATATCTGGAAACACCCTGAGCTCCTCGTCTTCATATATCAGTTTACTTACGTTCCTGGCCGCTTTAAAGTACCTCTCTCTGTCAAACGATGACAAGAATTTAATGATCAGGGCTCTGGGTCTCTCTCCCGGTCCCGGCTTTGGTCTCAGCGCTCTGTGCGCCCTTTCTATCTGCGCCGGGTTGGTCTTTGCCTCTGCCGGGAACAGGGTTGCCAGTAATTTACAGATGAAAACTCTCATGTCTGGGAGCTCCTTTCCCTCAGTAATCCCCACAATTCTGAGGTTGGATCGCCGGCTCCTGTTCTCCAAATCCTCACATCGGGCTAATGCTTTTTTAAGGTCTTTTTGCAACTCCTGAACTTTATCCTGTGTCTTCAATTCTGAGTCTTCCATCTCACTTTTTCGCTTTTCTGTGTCATCCACCCTCACTGTTACATTTTCTATTTTTTAATTAATATCTTCTATAGATGTTTTAAGTAATGTTGTGTCTTCCTTGAGGTTGACACGATCTCTTTGCGCTGCCTCTAAGTCTTTCTTAATGTCTTTACAGTCATTTTTAATTTCTTTGAACATAACTGTTACTTGTAGAAACCTGTCTTCTCCCCCCTCCGCCTCCTTTTCAATACGTGTCGCTGCCATGTTACTTGCTGCCTCCCCCTCCGTCTCTGAATCCTGCGATCCCGCTGCAGCCTCACAAAATCTTTTAATTGTATTTTTTTCCTGTCTGCCTTTGTTTCTCGACATATTTATGTCCCTTTTTTTTTTCCCTTATTCACTTTGTTTGTCCTTTTAAAAGTACTTTTCTTGTCGGGGTTGGGGAGAGCTTCGGCTATGCCCGTCTAACCCTGACGCATGCACACTAGCGCCCCTGTTTATTGATTTCTTCATAGATAAAATTGCTCTCATTCACCGTGACTTCAATGTTGCATTTGATGCAGTGGGGGAACCAGAGGTTATGAATGCACTGCCTTGTCCTGTTTTATGGGGAAAATTTCAGTTGGTGACACCCGCTGATGTGGTGGATGTCCTGGGGGCTGTCAGGGCCACAAGTTGTGAATTAGATCCATCCCTGTCCTGGTTGGTTAAGGCCACTAGGGAGACCATAGGGCTGGGGCTGGTGCAGGTGGTCAACGCCTTCCTTCGGGAGGGCAGGGTCCTGGGGCCTCTTAAGGAGGTCGTGGTGCACCCTTTGTTCAAAAAAACATCGCTTGACGTTGAGTCCCTCACCATCTATCGGCCTGTCGTTAACCTTCCCTTTTTAGGGAAGGTTATTGAACGGGTGGTGGCTCAGCAGCTTCAGGATCATCTGGACTGCATTGGTTTTCTGGATACCTCACAATCTGGCTTTCGTCTGGGGTATGGCACTGAGACTGCACTTGTGGCCCTTGGTCAACGATCTTGTGCTGTGCGTTAGATCAGGGCCGGTCCACCCTTTTGGTTATATTGGGCCTATCAGCTGCTTTTGATATGGTTGATCATGAGATGCTGGTGACTCGCCTGCAGGACCATCCGGGGGTGTACGGGATCATCTTCGAATGGTTCTGCCCATTCCTCACCGGAAGAACTCAGCGTGTGGTACTGGGGGACTGCTCTTCATCCCCTTAGGCTCATGTGTGGGATTCCACAGGATTCCATTCTGTTCCCTCTCTTGTTCAACGTATATATGCAGCCTTTGGGTGTGGTCAGGGGCATAGCAAGATTGAGACGGGCCTGGGCTCAAGCCTTAGTTATGGGCCCCTCGTCCTCTGAAAACCCAAAGTGGGTGGGGCTTAAGGGAGGGGAGGGGCTTAAGGAAGGGGGAGGGCCTGCCCATCCCTGGCATCCTTCTCAGTGCCATGCGGAACCTTATGGCTGGCAGAGCTCTAGGGAGGGGCTTGTACATTGTAGGCGGAGCCTCCAAAAATCCAACAACAAAGAGTTTTCAGCATTAAGATGTGATGGGTGGAACATTAGTTTACACTGGGAACTCCTTGCTGCTGAGTAAAACCCTACCACCTGGAGGCTGAGAGAACCATCCTACTAGCATCTCATCCAGTAAGTGGATGGGACTCCAGTAGGACAACTCGCTCTCTCTCCATCAGTGTTAGTGCCATAGCAGAATAAAAAAATCCTGTTCACATATTTAAAACATATAAAACCTCTGGTCCACATCAAAATAGCTGCATGCTATTAACAATACTTGAT
>QEPC01010142.1:1489612-1506317 GCA_003113815.1 Sphenodon punctatus
TGTTCCCCTTCCTAAGTCTCTCCCCCAGCTCCTGTCTCTCAGATTGTAAGCCCTAGGGGCAGGGACCGTGTCTATTTTATTACTTTGTAAAGTGCCAGGTACACTGCTGGCGCTATATAAATGTTTGTTAATAATTAATAATAATAATAAATGGTTGTTAAGAATAGAATTACTGAGCATATTAATAAACATGGCATAATGGAGAAGAGTCAACATGGATTTCGCAAAGGGAAGTCGTGCCTCACTAATCTATTGGAATTTTAGGGTGTAAATAAGCATGTGGATAAGGGTGAGCCAGTCGATATAGTGTAGCTGGACTTCCAGAAGGTGTTTTATAAGGTCCCGCATGAGAGACTCTTGAGGAAATTAAAGCGTCATGGAATAAGAGGCAATGTCCTATTGTGGATCGGCAACTGATTAAAAGATAGGAAGCAAAGAGTAGGACTAAATAGTCAACTTTCACAGTGGAGAGAGATAATGCAGTGCCCCAGGGATCTGTACTGGGACTGGTGTTGTTTGATATTCTAGAGGCGCGATAGGGCCTCTAGTAGTTAAGGCGAGATGGAGATCTCATTGAATTGCTGCCTATCTTTAACATGGGACTTTTGAGGCACTTGACTTCCAGGTTGCGACTAAAATCTGTTGCAGGAGTTTTTTCCTTTCTTCACAGATGTATTTTAACCTGAATGGGTTATACAATTAAAGCTAAAGGTTTACTAATCACTGCTGCTTGGGGTAAAAAATTGTTGTTATAAATCAGTACTTATTCCTTAGTAAAACATCACATTTTAGTGGATGAGAGAAATCCTTATGTCACGCTTGCATGTTTGAGGTGGTATCATTGGTTAGATTTTACGTCTCCCTTGCTGCTTGGGAGGGCAGAACAAAAGTAGTGTGAGTGGAGGGTTATTTTGTCGGGGGATACCGGGTGGACAGGAAGAGGGGGAGCGAGCACCACCAGGGGTGGAGTTTGGGGGCAGCAGCACACACCATTCTGGGTTAATTAAACAATGTTATATGGAAGGACAGAAAGGAAGAGGGGGACTTGTAGGGCAGGGGCATAAGTAGGGCTGGTGGGGGGCAGGACAGCTCAGGTGGGGGGTAAGTAAGGCTGGCGGGGGGAACAGGGCAGCTTGGACAGGGGATTGGTATAGCTGGCGAGGGCGATGGCAAACCCAGGACACCCAGACGACTCGGACTGCTCGGGCTGCTGGCTTCAGCACAGTGGGGGGAGCCGGGGGTGTAAACTTTGCAGGAGTTGAGGTGCTCCTGACCAGCGGGATCAGCACCCTTGGATTTCACTCCCACCCACCCACTGAGTGGTTCAGCCCCTGCCGGCTTTCCCCACATTGTCCCGTCCCCAACCCAGAAACGTGACCGTGGGGAGCAGGCTACAAGCGGGAGGCCAGGAGCTGAGCAGCTAAGTTCCAAACGCAGCCTCTGATCATGCCCAAGTCAGTGACACAGGGTGGCTCCGAGCTGGGACAGGCCCCATCTACAAAACAAGTAACGGGTAGGGAGACTCCAGCAACTCAAATTGATTCTCATTCAAATGCCTTAACGAGTTAATACATATACAAAGTTTCAATATTTCTACACAACAAAAATTAAAACCACACAGACTTCATAGAAAACTCATGAAGGCATTTGAATGGGAATCAATTTGAGTTGTTTGAGAATGTGGGAAGTGGTTTCATATATGTGAAAACTGTGATGTTGTTGAAGGAAGAAAGGTAGTTATAATGGTGAGATGAGGGGTATGGAGAGGTGGTGGGAATTAGATATTTGAGGTGGAATGGTATTATAGTATTTGTGTAGGAAAGAGATTATTGCCTTATAAGAAATTTCTCTTTGTTTTGAAGTCCTTATGGTGACTTTGCCTTAACTCTTAATTTAAACTGCAGGTTTTTGAATGTTTGTTATTCATTAATGATCTGGAGAAGGGCGTAAAAAAGTGAGGTGATCAAATTTGCAGATGACACAAAGTTAGTCAAGGTAGTTAAAACCTGAGCAGACTGTGAAGAATTGCAGGGGGATCTTGCAAGCCTGGGTGACTGGGCATTTAAGTGGCAGATGAAATTTAATGTGGACAAGTGTAAAGTGATGCACATAGGGAAAAATAACCCAAATTATATCCATTGCGTAATTAACTTGTGGAATTTAAAGCCAGAGTAAGTTGTCATGGCTGGTAATGAAGCGAGTTTGTAAAAGGGATTGGATTAGTTTTGAAGACTAGATCCATTAATGGCTATTAGCCAGGTAGGGTTTGGGGATGTTACAGACCAAGAATGCACTTTCCCTTTCTCCATCAGTTTGAGGGACACTAACTCTGTGCTACATCCATCTTACTGAAATGAGAGCTGAAACGAGAATGCTGTGTGTTCTTGCGAGAATCTTGCAAGTTTCTCGCAATCCTGGCGATATCTTGTGAGATCTTGCTAGGGTTTTCGAGAATCTTGCGAGATTTTCAAAAATCCCCAAATGCTCTTTGCATGCGCAAAATGGCCACTGCAGCTGTTCTTTGCGTGCGCAGCACCTTTGGTGGCCATTTGTGCATGTGCAGAGCGTTTTTTGAGTTTTTTAAAAAATCTCGCAAGATTCTCAAAAAAACCCAGATGCTCTATGCATGCGCAAATGGCCAGCAGGCATTTTCCACACGAAAGAATGTTTTGGAGGGATGTTTTGCAGCACTCCAAAATCTTGTGACATGGTGGCAGAATGCCAATTCTTGCACAATTCTGAACCCAGAGAATCTCACAGAGAAGCCCATTCTCAGCGAGATTCTTGCAGGGGTCAAGAATCCCCGAGCTGTAACCTCTTACTCTTGCGGGTTGGAACAACAGGGAATAGATTGCCCATTGTGACCTGCTGGGTACGTCTCCCAAGGAACAGAGATTGGCCACTGTCGGACACAGGATGCTGGGCTTGATGAACCGTTGGTCTGACCCGGTATGGCACTTCTTATATTCTTATCCGTATCACTCCCTATGTGCCCCTCTCCCTTGTCTCCTTTCCCTGTCTGTTCTAGATTGTAAGCCTCTCAAGGCCATGACTCTAATTGTAACTGTTCAGCCAGGTACATTTCTGAGCTATATAAGTAATGTGACCACACCCCCGTCAAGCATCATGGCATCACAATGCTCAGAAAGGGGCATGGCCGCTTCAGAATGGGGGCAGGGGAAGGCACTGTCTCACCCCCTACCCCTCCTTGAATTGAATTCTGCCTGGCCCCTGTCTGCCCCTGTCTGCGGGATCTCTGAGTGGCTGTTAGAATTGCTTCCAGTCTGTTGTTGGTGTCCTGTGGTGTCAATTTGATTGGATGACTCTAGTGAGATGGGTATAGCACAGAGTTAGTGTCCCTCAACCTGTCAGAGAAGGGGAAGGTGCATTCTTGGTCTGTGTCTCTGTGCAGCATCCCTGTCCCCTCCCCCCCTGCACGTCTGGATTTAATTTGCAGCTCACTTAAGCACACAGCGCTTTCCCTGTGGTCTCCTCTCCCAGCCTGGCAATTATAAACCCATCTTGTTAGTCAGCATTTCTCCCCACCCCCCAGGAAGCAGGAGGGACAGGCAAGCAAGGAGCTGGAGTGTGGTTGTGTTATTTATGGCAAATTGGGCACGCTAATGAAGCTGAGCTTCATTGGGGCTGGAGGCAGGGCTGCTCTTTGTCAACAGGCCAATTAGCACACAAGTATAACCTCTTTTCCTAAGCGTGGCCTCCTGGAGGCACATGCTCCCTGACTTCTCTGCAGACTTGACTGGCTCTTTGCTTCCAAAACTCACCCCACTGCACTGCCACCCCACTGCTCTGCAAGAACACTCGCTGTCCGAGGTCATCCCCTTTCTCCAGGCGGGAATTTCACAAAGGGACTTTCCCTTTTCTTCCCCACCTTCTTCATAATCATTTTCAAGGGGACACTATGCTACTCATTCCATAGCTGGCTGCTTCTCCCCCCTTTCTTTTCTGGGGCCCCTCTCCCATCTCCTAAAGCTCTGGTCTGGGGGATTTGAGATTTGTCTGTCTTCCTGGACTTTGGACTAACACTGGTGGAGAAGCATGGGTGTTTTGGTGGGTAATGTCTCGAACTAGAGCTGAAATGGTTATCTTTGTGGATATTGGTAACAGTCAAGTTTGTGGTAACCCAACCAATAACAATCAGTTACTGAGCAATAACTGACAGTTTAACCAAGCTACCACGTTACTATAACATGTTTCGGCATTCTGTTTTCCTATCCATTTTGTGTTATTGCCTAGTTCTATTTGTCCATAATTCCTTTCCTGTTTACTCCCTGGGCCCTGGTTTCAACTTTAATTCAGTTTCCCATTGAATACTTGGTTTAAATCTGCTGACTGCTAAATGCAACTTTGCTATTGGTTCAGAAGTGAATAAGAAATGATGGAACACAGAAAAACGGTAGATTGGTTATGCTGTATTAATTGGTAATTGGGTTAACCGGTTAGCTGCTGTGGTATGCAGTTACCAACTGGTTAACTCATTAGAAATCCTAAATTTCAGTTTTCAGGCATGGTTAGTGGTTACAGAATTAACTATCCATTTCCAGCTCTTCATGTGACCTGAAGACCAAGGTTCAATTCCCAGTTTGGACATTTATTATTTATTCATTTATTTATTTAGATTTATATCCCGCCCTATCCCCTGAGGCTCAGGGTGGTTGATTCCTCATGGGCAATACATGTTGAGTATTAACAGACATAGCAACCATCCCGTACAAATCCACATGCTGAAATTGCTCACATCACCTGGTTGCATGGCTGATTTTACAGGCATTTAGGCCACTGCGTGTTTTTGCAGCTGAAAGTCCTCTCTCACCTGCTGTTGGCTGGAATCTGTCCCTTGATGCAAGGGATCGCTATGATATTTCGGGAGACAGAACGAGTATGAGGCAGGAGGTTTATCTACACATACCAGCAGCTACATGCTGTCTTCAAGCATGATTTTCGAAAGCACATGGATAAAAGCATGCTTACAAAAACAGGTGTAACAGGTGAATGTGTATTTGATGTCCAAATGAGTGGCTAACAGTGTGTCTGGTAATACCCGTTGTCTTCCTGTGCCTCAGCTTCCCATATGTAAAATGGTCATAACAGGCCTTCTGCTGTTCTCATGGATGTTTGGAAGGGTAAATGCTGTAAAGGGTTTGTGATGCTATGGTAATGGGGATGTATTAATACTAGCCAGGAGATTCCAGTCTGCTGTTGCGAGGAGATGCTATAATAGGCTATTTCCCGTCTCTAACTGCTATTATTATTCATAAAAATTTATGTTAAACATTAGGAAAAACTTCCTAGCTGTAAAGCAGTGAAATAACTTGGCCAGGAAGGTTGTGGAATTTCTTCTCTTGGGTGTTTTCAAAACCCAGTTTGATTAACCATCTACTTACAATGCTGTAGGTAGAGAATATCCTGCCTTAGAGCAGGGGTTTGGACTCAGTTACACTAGAGGCCCCTTCCAGCCCTACAATTCTATCTTATAGAATTGTATAATTCTACAATTCCCCCTCACAACAACCTTGTAGAGTACATTATTATTATTATTATTATTATTCCCATTTTCCAGATGGGGAACTGAGGCGGAAAGATAAAGACTGGCCTACAGCCAGTTAGTGACTTCATGGTTAAGATGGGATTCAGACACTGGTCTCCCAGATCTAAGGCCAACCTCTTATCCACTAAGCTACACTGGGTCTCTACCGGGAACTTTTAATCTTCTTTCCAGACTGGCAATTTACTAGCTGGTAACTCCCCCTGACTGATCACTTCAGCAGAGCTGCTTGTAGAAGGTTGCCTGAGCTACGAGTGGAATAGCTGAAGGTGGTAGCTACAGGAATGAGGTGCATCAGTAGAGCCTTGCTTGCCAGCCCAGACCCTATCGGACGAGCTGTGGTGTGGGATCTCAGCCTTGCTTACTCTCTCCCAGTAATGTTGCATGGTTTTCTTGCCTAGGTCACTGAAACCCGGACGGGGCCTCTTGGCTGCAGTAACTATGATAACCTGGATTCAGTGAGCTCCGTCCTTGTCCAGAGCCCTGAGAACAAAGTTCAGCTCTTAGGTAAGAATATTTCTCCTTCCATCCATCATGCAGGGCAGTGTCTAGAGCTTCTGCTGAAGCATGAGGAGTGAACAGGCCATGAAGGAGAGCTATTGAGGATGAGCCATGAAGGAAGAGAAGAGAAATACAGAAACAAAGAGATTGGCAGAGGGCTATGAAATACAGTGTGCTTTTGCAGGGCTCACGTATAATCAGCTCTACAATCTGGAACTATTGTTTCAGTGATGCCTTGCCAGGCAATGTATCACAGAGCTAGAGTAGCTATGCCTCTGGGTTTGACCTGGGGATTCTGGGTTTGAGCTCAGAGTTTCCAGGCTCTGGGAGAACCCAGGATCAGATGGAGAATCCAGGGTATCAGAGGGCAGGGCCACATTGGAAAGTGGCTCCACACTCTCTGACATGGCTATGTCACCTGCTGAGTGTTGTGACATCACAATGCTGTGAGGGGTGTGTGGACCAGTTAGAAAGGGGCAGGGGAGAGTCCCTTTGCACCACCCCTTCTAGGGTTACTTCATCCTCCTCGGTTAAAACCCAGGGCAAGGTGGCAATTCTACACAGAACACAGCCAAAGCTTACCCATTATTCAGACCAGCCAGCCAAAAGTATGGCCCTTCTCACTGATTTACCTTACCCTGGCAGCAGAATTGGGGATTCTAGCAAATCAGTGTGCTTTGCTACAGCTGCTTTTGGCTGGGAATCAGGCCCGGGGAAAGGTTAATGAGTTTCTATGTGAAGCGGTCCCGGGTTGTTCCCTGAGCCACGTGGGTGGAAGAGGAGTCAACGCATGACTGTAATAAGAGAAATCCCCAGCGAGGGGTATTGATTTGATAATGCAGGCAATAATATCTTAACCAGAGTTCCAATTCAGTTAAGCGTGGACAGAAATGAACTGTGTTTCGACCACAGAACTCTGTCTGCAGCAATTTGCACAGCCCAGGTTGGGTGGAAGATCCCCGGAAACAACAAAGGCATTAAGGAATCCAATCCTACCCACACTTCATCTGTTGCCTTCTGGACAGAGCCAGTCACCTCATCTGCCAGCCTTCCTGGCTAGGACTAGTATAAAACTTGTAGGCCACTTTTAAACGAGGCGCGCCCCGTATTCAAAAGGAAAGCTGCACGGGGCGTGTTTACATACTCCTCGCGCTACCGGAAGTGACGTGCCGCCCGTTCTCTTCAGCAGCGGTGGCTGCAGACGGGCGCGTTCTATAGACCTAGAATGCACCTCTTTGAAAGCCCCACGTTTGCAGCTGCCGCCACTGAGAAAAACAGGCGACACGATGCTTCCGGTAGCGCGGGGAGGGTGTAAACTCTCCCCGTGCAGCTTTCCTTTTGAATATGGGGCTACAGAGGCGCTTCTAAGCACCTTGTTTAAAAGTAGCCATAGAGGCCCAGGTCAAATGGACGTGTGAGTCCATCCAGCCCCAGGGAAATCATCACTTCCTTCCCCGCTGCTCTCCTGCACCTTCCTGTTCTCAGGGTGGTTCCCCAGCAGAAGGCATTTTCTCTCTGCTCAAGTGCTCTCTTCCCACAGGAGGGAATGGTTGGGAATAGACTGGGGTGACTAACGTCCCTCAGCAGCCTCCTTTTAGGAATGGGATTTCAAGCTGAGTCCCTTTGTCATCTGCTGCCTATAGCTGGGACACACAGGAGTCATGCAAATTATGCAGATTTCAAAAGCAAATGAACTTTCAGCGTGCCGTTGCATCGGTTTTGAACATCTCATGTATTAAAAATCTCTCAGACTACCACACACAGTTATCAGCAGGGGGATTTGCTCTCCCTTGGAAAGTCAGCTCCTTTTCAGCAGCTGTGTTACAGGGCTCCATAATCCTAGGATATCTACTAGAAGCTAATATTGCCAGCACCCCAAAGTGCTTCCAACTTGGGCTGTAATGCTGTGCTGCCAGAAGCAATTTCTCTGTCAGTCAGCCAAATGCAAAATTCTATGAAAATGGCTGTGATCACAACAATACAGAATTCATGGGGCTCTTGACATAATCTGGTTGGGTTTGGAGTCCTGACAGAGGGTTGCTCTCCCTCTCCCTAGGCTTGCAGGTGCTGCTGCCTGACTATCTGCGGGAGCGTTTTGTGGCTGCTGCACTCAGCTATCTCACCTGTAATTCAGAGGGGGAACTGATCTGCCGGGAGAATGACTGCTGGTGCCAATGTGGGCCCAGTTTCCCACAATGCAACTGCCCTGAGGTTGACATTCAGGCTATGGAAAACAGCTTGCTGCAGATCCAGGATGCCTGGGACACTCACCACAGACAGTTTGAAGACTCAGGTAAGCAAAAGGCTGGCCATGTGTCATCTGCCTGATACCTACCTTCCTGGGATCATGTGTGGTCCAGTGCAATGGTCCACAATCTCTTTCTGGGAAGGACCTACCAAAACAATTTTAAAAATACAGGACACACCTTAAAATATCCAGAATCAGGAGCAGTAGAACAGGAGAGGGGAAGGCCAGTCCTAGCAGTAGTGGCTACAGGGAACTGGCATGAGGAGGCGAGAAGCAGCAAGAGCTGGGAGCCAGAGAGGTAAGGAAGCCACATCCCTCCTCTTCCTATCCCATCCTTGGCCCTCATTAATTTTTATTATTATTATTATCAAGCATTTATATAGCGTAAACAATGTACCTGGCACTTCACAAAGTAATGGAATAGACACGGTCCTTGCCCTAGGGCTTGCAATTTGAGAGACAGAGAAGGTGGGGGAGATGAAGAAGGGAGAACAGAGGGAGAGACAAGGGGTGTAACATTCACAAAGATGCGAGATCTCAGGTGCACGTGTTTGGCTTGGTTACATCAAGAATGATGGCTGGTTGGTTCGTGTGGTGAGGATATGAGTACACAGACCTCAGGTAACAAATTGTATGGGATGGTAGGTATCAGCAGGAGTTAGAAGAGGGGAGAGAGGAGTCAGGGAGGGCAGAGCAGAAGAGGTGGGTCTTGAGGGATTTTAAGGTATGAAGGGAGGGGGCGTGGCGGATGTGGGCAGGGAGGGAGTTCCAGGCGTGGGGGGCATCTAGGGAGAAGGAACGAAGGCGGTTAGGGAAGCAGGGGAGGCGTGGGAGGGCAAGAGAGGGGACAGAGGAGGAGTGGAGTTCACGGACTGGAGTATGGAGGGAAATTAGTGCAGAGTAGAGAGGTAGGGGGGAGCGAGGTTGTGAAAAGCTTTATAGGTGAAGACTAGGAGCTTGTGCAGGATTCCTTCAGGAAGGGGGAGAGCTGCATGTGGTCGAAGCGACGGGCGAGGTGGATGACCCTGGCAGCAGAGTTTTGGACGGAGATAAGGTGAAAAGGAGGCCAGTGAGAAGGAGGTTACAATAATTGAGGTGAGAGCTGACCAGGGCGTGAACAAGGGTTTTGGCAGAGGAGACAGAGAGAAAAGGGCAAATCTTAGCAATGTTATGGAGGGAGAAGTGACAGGATTTGGCAACAGAGTCGATGTAGGGTTTAAAAGAAAGGGGTGAGTCAAAGATGAAGTCTAAGCTATGGGCTTGGGGAGTGGAAGGATGGTGACCCCGTCGATGAGGATCGACAGGGAGGAGGGAGAGGAAGAATGAGGGTGGAAGATAAGGAGTTCAGTTTTAGCCATGTTGAGTTTGGAGTTCACACTGAGATATCCAGGTGGAGATATCAGAGAGACAGCTGGTGAGGCGAGCTTGAACGGATGGAGAGAGAGAGGGTGTAGAGAGATAGAGTTGAGTGTCATCAGCATAGAGGTAGTATTGGAAAGCATGGGAGGCAATGAGTTTGCCTAGGGTCAGGGTGTTGATAGAGAAGAGGAGAGGGCCAAGGACAGAGCCTTGGGGAACACCAACCGAGAGGGGAAGGGAGGAGGAGGTGGAGTTGGCAAGAGTCACATTGAAGGAGCAGTCAGAGAGGTAGGAGGAGAACCAGTCGAGGACGGAGCCATGGAAGTCAAGGGTGTGAAGTGAATCCAGCAAGAGTGAGTGGTCAGCAGTATCGAAGGCAGCAGAGAGGTCAAGGAGGACAAGAATGGAGTAGAGACGATTAGATTTAGCCACAAGAAGATCGTTGGTGATCTTAGTGAAAGCTGTTTCAGTAGAGTGAAGAGGATGAAAGCCAGATTGGAGGGGGTCAAGGGAGGAGTTGGCAGAGAGGAAGTTGAGGCAGTGGGAGTAGACAACACGTTCAAGAAGCTTGGAAGCAAAAGGAAGGCGTGAGACAGGACGGTAGCTAGAAGGGTCAGAGGGGTCAAAAGTGGACTTTTTGAGGATAGGAGAGACAGTGGCGTGCTTGAAGGCAGAGAGGAAGGAGCCAGTAGAGTGGGGGAGGTTGATGATGTGCAGGAGGGAAGGGGCGACAGTGGAAGCAATGGAGATCAGGAGGCGGGCAACCAGAAGCAGCAGCAAGAGGAGATGTGGCACTCCCAGCTCCTGTAAAGGACACATCTGATTCAGTGGTTGTAACCCCGTGGGACCTTCCTGGGACCCATCTAAGCTGCACTGGTGGGTTCTGACCCACTGGTTGAGAATCACTGGCCTAACATTTCATGTGTTGGCCTGGAGTCCGGAGTTCAAATCCTCACTTTTCTGGGTAGCTCTGGCTAAGACAATGCCTCTCACCCTCAGCTCTGCCTTGAAATGAGCTGCTGGCAACAGGCCCGACCAGGCAATTGGTGCTCCAGCTGCCACCCATTCCTGCGGGTGGATGTAACACATGCCTTCTTCCCTTACTGAAGCTGCTGTGCTGGACTAATAGCTGTCAAGGGTGTAGCTATAATAGAGACAAGGTGGTCCAGTTGCACTGAGACCCACCAGGCGGGGGGCTACTCACCCTGGTGCAGCTGTGCCCCCTGCAGCTCAGAAGGGAGCTATGGGGTGGGGGTGGGGGGTTGTAATTCCATCTTTTGTACCAAGGCCCATTCCAACCTCCTATGCTCCTGATGACTCTGCTGTCTGAGCAGTGGCCAAAGCTGGTTCAAAGTAGATATGAAGAACCCTTTTCTATGGGCAGGCCACTGAAAAGTAACTTTGAAATGGCAGCCAGAGCCTGTTGTCTAATGTAATAAATCCATGCCTGCAGGTGGTACACTTAAAGATGCATGAAAGCTAGCCAGTAGGACCTGATGATTCTCTCTGCCCTTAACACCTGTTTTTATCAAAATAACTCCCATTGATTTCAGTAGAGTTATTCCTGAGTCATGGTAGTGTGTAAGTTATAGCAATTCCTGAAAATTCTGTCTTTTTTGCCCCTGAATTTATTCCAATTCAACTATGATATAACTTCACTCATCAGCAGTTACATCAGTGTGTATCTACAGTGATCAGTGGTAAATTATTAAACAGTTTTAGAACTACCACGCTTGTTAAAAATTTGGACTAGAAGCCATCCCTTGTGCCAGGGATGGGAAACCCCTGGCCAGTGATGGGGTTTTATTTAGCCCCTTTGCAATTCCTGGATCTGGCCCATCATGGTTTCAGCCCCTTTCTCTCAAGCACTGAAGGAGTGCACTCAGGAAGAAAGGAATATTATTGAGGGCATCATGCACTTGAGGTTAAGGGGCTGGATCTGTGGGTCAGATCTATGATCTAGATCCCACAGGTTCCCATCCCTGACCCCACTGACTCCTCCTCAGTCAGAGGCCAGGGGGTGGGAGGAAAATTGTGGTTGATTCTGTACAATTATACATCCCTTTCCTCTATTGTTTGTTCCTGCAGCTGCAGGAACAAACAATAGAGGAAAGGGATCTGGGAGTGATTGTGGATAATACACTGAAATCCTCAGCCCAGTGTGCCGCAGCGGTAAAAAAACCAAATAGAATGTTAGGAATTATTCGCAAGGGAATAGAGAATAAAACTGAGGATGTCATAATGCCTCTATACAAATCAATGGTGCGACCNTGATACAGAGTCAAAAGTCTGCAACTTTTCATACGGAGTGAAAAGTACGAAGTGAAAAATTGCAGACTTTTTATACAGAGTCAAAAGTACAGAGTGAGGTCATGCAATTGATGTGAAACTGACTAGAGCTTAAAGTCTTTGTGACAGGGCTGGCTCCTGATAAAGTGACGTGATTTTAAAAAGCAGAGTCACATAACTTTCCTTATGCTGTTTTTTGGTGGCCTGCAGTTGCTCAATTGCACATGCACCAACCAGCAGAACTGATTTTTTAAATGTTTAATAACTCTGTTTTGGCTGCATCAATCACTATCACACTACAACAGCACTTGAACTAGATCTCATGCTCCAAGGCTGCAGACCCAAAGACCCAGCTCAATATTAGCTTGGGGGGAGGGGGCTGCTAGTAACAGAGATTGTGGGGAAGGTAGCAGGTCTCTGTCCCTGCCCTGTGTCCCCCTCACTCTGCCCCCCATTTCCCCTTGACAGAGCTGCCATCAGTGGAGTAATTTTGGTTCAATGTTTGGCCGTGGAGGGGGACACCATGCTTCACAATCCCCAGTGCAGCTGTACGGTGCTCAAAGTACAGCCCCACTGTGACTTCTGCCTAGAACCTGCTCCAACTTCACTTCCATCCTGTCCCTCCCAATCCCCTAACAGCTTCCCCATCCTGGGACTTGAACTTGCAGTGCAGAACAGCATCTAACCTCGATTCTCCTTCCTTCTGAGTGGCATCAGCAGCTGTTGGGGAAGGAACAACAGGGAGAGCCATCAATTCCAAAAATGAATGGGAGCAGTTATGTAGGTTCATCTCCACCCCCCTTTCCTTCCCTGGAGCATCACAACCACAGCTGCCCCCTTGTGCTGGGGAGGCAAACCACAGACCTGGCTCATTCTGCACAAGCAATAAAGACTGAGGTGATTTTCATATATCTGCATATGATTTGCATGCAGCCCCAACCATCCCTGTGTGGGGCTGGATTAGAAGGCTAGAACTGCCCGGCGAAGCGATGAACCTGCTGCCAATCTTCGGGGAGTGGGGCCTGCCCAGCCAGTTTGTTACCCAAGCCTGGAGTTCATGTCTTGCCCCATAGCTCTGCATCTCCCCCGCTGTATCCTGCCTGTTGGAATATGGATATGATATTTTAAATATGGATATGATGACTTTAAACATGGATTTGACTGTTAAAAACAGAGGGCAAAGATGGATATGACTTTCATGCTTCTGGTTTTCTCTTTCTATCCTTCCTTACTGTGTAGCCACATGTGAACATATCACATAACTGACATATGTGGATATCTTTTAACATTCTCATTTCTATATTAATCACATCCCCCAAAAGCTGGAAAGTTTCTAAAACAAAAAACTTTACAATTTAAAAAACCATTAAAGGCAGAACCATTTCCAAAACAAAAAACTTTCCTTTTCAAAACCATTTCACAAAATACATTTTCCCTAACTTAAACTCCAAAAAAAATGAACATTAATTACACTTACAATTTAAAAAAAAATAACATACATTACAACAAAAATTAAATGCCAAAAAGCATGGAAATTATTTACAGATTTTCTGTCTATATTCCATAATTTACCATCAGCACTAACGTAATATATATACTTAATTCGGCTCCTGACAGGGACGGGTCATTGGGAGCACATAACACCAGTGCTCTGGACTCTCCACTGGTTGCCAATAGCGAGCCAAGCCAGGTTCAAGGTATTGGTATTAATCTATAAGGTTCTTCACGGTCTGGGCCCCTCGAACCTCAGGGACTGCCTCGCCCTCCGTGTCCCAGAGCGGCTCCTTCGGTCTGCCAGGGGTGCCTTCTTAGAGGTACCCTGTGTTAAGCGGGAGGATACAATGGAGAGGGCATTCTCGGTTGCTAGGCCACATTTTTGGAACTCCCTCCCGGAGGAAGCTCGCCTGGTCCCAAGCCTTTTGACATTCCGGCGGTCTTGTAAAACCTGGCTGTTCGCCCAGGCCTTTGGGGAGGAGGGGTGGGTTAGGGTGTTGGCTCTCCCCTACCTTTACTTTTTGTTTCCCAATCCTGTTTTAAGTTTAAATTTATTGTGTTGTTTTAAAAATGTTTTTATTGATTGTTTTTATGAGGCTGTACGTCGCCCCGAGATGCCGTAGGCATGGGGGGCGACTCAGAAATGTTTAAAATAAATAAATTGTTTCAAAGACAGTACCTACAGCTAGCTACTTCTGCAAGGTCAGGAGCCAAGTACAACACTCACCGTACCACCTTGCTTTCCCTGCTGGTGCTTGTTTTGTTTTCCTTCCCTGATTCCCATCCCCAGTGGTCCCCGTGTGCTGGTGCCGGAGGGGACACTGCACTGCTGGACAGCCTCTGATCAGAGTCACGACTCCAGGCAGTGAGGAGAACAGTGTCTCCTGGTCTGGCTCTGGCAGCCACTGCAAGCTGGCTCTCTTCACCCCAGGTCCCCACCTGTGCGGGTCAGGACAACTAACTGTCCAGGGTGGCCTGGAATCAGGAGTGCTGCCAGGCCTGAAAGCCACCCCATCCCAGCTTAAAATCATTTTCCTGGGCTAGCCACCCACTGCTGCTGCTGTGCATGCCAGGGCTCCGCACCACCCTTGCGATTCCTGCCGCCATGGCTAGGCTGCTCACTTACTGAGTGAGTGTCCACGCTGAGATACACAAAATGGAGTCATC
Organism: Sphenodon punctatus; assembly: GCA_003113815.1. Taxonomy (NCBI): domain Eukaryota; kingdom Metazoa; phylum Chordata; class Lepidosauria; order Sphenodontia; family Sphenodontidae; genus Sphenodon; species Sphenodon punctatus. Next base: position 1,504,234 of record QEPC01010142.1, read on the forward strand.
TGCTTTCTGTCCAGACCGACACCTCTGAACTGAGAGAGAGTCTGACTGGCTTCTCTCTTCTTCAGAGGCTGAGGCTCCTCCAGCACCGCTGCGAGTCCTGCTGAACCGTCCTCGGCGCCTTAGCAACTGCTGGTCTTCAGGCCGGCTTGGAGCTCGGCTCCTCTGAGCCTCTCAACAGTTGCGAACTAGTCTGGACTGAGCAGCAGGGTGGGGAGGGGATGCTTCTTCCTCTGTGGCTCCGCTCCAGCCTCGCTCCATTCGCTGTCTGCTGACTGGCTCCACTTAACCGCTCACGCCGCACTCTGCTCCTCCTGGCTGCCTCGTGTACTCATGCTCTCAAAATGTCTGTTCATCTGCACAGTTTCATTGCTTTCCCGTGCTGTGGAGCCAAGAGCAGGCACCAGGGGGTGGGGCTGCAGCCAAGTCACTCCTGGTGGTGAGGGTGGCAGGTCCCAGTAGTAGCGCAGCAGCTGGCAGGTAAAAAAAAAATTCAGTCAAACTTTGGGCATAGGCTTAGCTACGGTAGGGATAGTTTTGGGCCCCTCACCAGCATGGGCCCCGGAACAAATCTCCCATCTATCCGTATAGTAGCTACGCCCCTGATCTGAACCCAGGCTTGATGCTACTGGGATCTTCTGGGCAAGGCCCAATGTGTTTGCAGGTGGTCCCACACTCCCAGAACATCATGAAGTTCTCTAGGGGCTGGACCACATTGGAAAGGAGTAGTGGAAACACCTTAACCCTGCCAACATTATTTTCAGTTGCCTTAACTGAGGACAGGTATTGTCTCTGAGACAAGGGAAGTGATTGTTCCTCTCTACTCAATCAGGCCTTGTCTGGAGTAGAACTGGTGCAAAAACGGTCATTCCCAAATAGACATAAATGTTCATCTTTTGGGGAACCTTTCCAAATGTTCACACTGTTGGGTTTTTTTGGTGTGTGTTTTGGGATCTCCATCAGTGAATTTCTGACACTCTTGGCACTTTTACAATGCTTTTGTTTTGTTTTTCATCACATTTGACATGTCTGTCGTCACTGTCAGCATTCTGAAAATGCTGAACAGAAACCTAAACAAATGGGTATGTGTTCCTGAATCATCGGGAAAGCAGTGAATGGGCCGTTTTTGACAAACATGGCATTCACTGTGAATTGGCATTTCAGCTCTAATTTGGAGTACTGCATCAGTGTTGGGCACCTTCCTTTAGGAAGGAGAATGACAAGGTAGAGAGGGTTCAGAAGAGACCAACAAGGATGATAAAGGGACTGAAAGGAAAGTCCTATGAGAAAGATTGAAGGAATGGGAATGTTTAGCCCGTGAAAAAAAAATTAAAGTGAGTGGAGCTGGGGGACATGATTACAGTTTTTCAAATATATAAAAGGCTGTTATAAGCAAAATGGTGCCCAGTTGTTCTTCTCTGGTCCCGAGGAAAGGACTAGAGGGAATGAATTTAACTTAAAGAAGAAAAGATTTAAGCTAAACGTTAAGAACTTTCTAACTACCAGGATAACTAGCCGGTGGAATAATTTGCTATGGGAGTTTATGGAGGCCTATCCTTGAAGGCCTTTAAAAATAGGGATGATGTTTATTGTGGATCCTGCTTAGCAGCATGGGACTGGACTAGCTCTATGATTCCAGGGTAGGGCTGAAACAGATCTTCCTAGGGAATTCCATCTCCTACCCCTTCCAATCCGACTCCAACAAAACAGACACTGGGTGCAATCCAGTCCTGGTTTTGTCAGAGATCTGGATTGGCTTTTCTGGCTGTCAAACACCAGTATGACACCATTTTTCGTATGTGCAAAACAGTCTTTGGGGTATTGCACATGCCCAAAAATGGGACCATGCTGCTGTTCTAGTTCCCAAACAGTAGCCCTAACAGCAGAGATCCACCACAGTTAAAGATCCATGGTGGATCTCAGTGCACTTTTCCAAAGCTGTGGAGAATCTCTGGACAGGGGAGGCTGGTGGGTTTTGATGTTGGAGGGGCACTGGGGTAGTAAGGCCGCCCCCTCCTCCCCCCCCCATTCCCACAGTCTCACACCCATTCCCAGGGTGCACATCCACCCTCCCCCCCCTTCCCCAG
>QEPC01010142.1:1511305-1542998 GCA_003113815.1 Sphenodon punctatus
CACCGCATGCGTGCACAAGGCACAGGCGGCACCGGCAGCAAGAAGCAACAGGCCCTGGAGGCCAGACTGGCTAAGCTCACCCCCTCCTCCAGTAAGGCAGTGGATGCAGTCAGTCTCTCTGTGCCTGCCTCACTGCCCGCTTGGCTGCCCCTGCAGTGGAACCACTCCTGGGAAGTGGTGGTAGATGCTTGACTGGGGAGGGGGGGGAGGGGCGGAAGCATTAGGAGGCCATGCTTCTCGATGGTTGCTCGGAGGGGTGGAGAATGGGGATCCTTCCTGTCCAGAGGGAGTAAGTTTTATGTAAATGTATACATTTGCATAATTAGGTGGGGCCTAATTATGCAAAGTAGGCCCGCACCAAGACTTCGCACATGGCCTCACAAACCCTGGGGCCGGCCCTGCATAGGGGATGTCAGAAAATGGGAGGGGCTAACATGTTCCCCTGCCTCTTGAAAGTGACCCTGCCCCTTTGTAGCACTGTGATGTCATGGCACTCCATAGGGGATGGCTAATGAGCCTGGCCTCTCTGGCTGAGGGGCTTGGAAAGAGAGTGTGCATGGGGGGCGGGGGGATCTCCTTCACTGTTGGTGGCATTGTATAAAGGTTAAGTCCTTTTGGCAAGAGATCTGGAAAATAAGAAATAGAGTGGCAGGGACGGACCTTCCGTTCCAGCCATCGCTTGCTCTGTTGGGCATATTTCCTGAGAATCCTGTGACAGCTGACAGAAAAGCAGTCTGCCATCAAGTGCGTCTTACATACAATTCTAACCAACTGGAAGTCTAAGAAAACCCTGAGTATCCATCCATGAATATCTAGGATTTGGTTCACATTAACAATGGAAAGGGTAATGGTGGACATTAAAGATAAGCTAGAGGAGTTTTATGCTATTTGGCTAAATCTCTGGGAGATTCTTAAAGAAATGATTAGGGTAGATGATGGGGATCCTAAAATATGCCTGTCAGAGATATAGACAATGCTCACACTTGTCATGACTGTTGTATCTTCCACATAAAAGATTTAAATGCAGGAGAAATAGATACCAGCTGACGTTCATAGTAGTAGATGTAGGTTTGTTTTTTATGTTTTGTGGTTTAGGATGGACTAAAACATTTGTGTCTATGACATGGTATTATGTTGCTTGTATAAAATGGGCATTTATTTCATATGGACACACAGGTTTCCAGAAGAACTCACACAAAGTTGGATCCATTTATGGGACAATGTCACGGCAACAAGATTCTGTCCATCTATTTGTATGTTGGTCACGCTCATAAGCTGTAATGGGTGTTTTCTCTTTTGTTGCACCCTCATAAGCCTGAAGCTGTAACCCTTATGTTCTGGACTAAGAGACTCTGTATGTGCGCATCTTTCCAACTAAAGTTTTATTTAAAAAAAAAAAAAAAAGGAAAGAGTGCTCCCCACCTGACCTGAGCCCAGAGGGAAGAGTCAGGTCCTGTCAGACTCAGATTGGGTCACAAACCTCTAATGGGAACCCTATGAATTGCAGTTAGTGACACAATTGTGCACATGTACCCCAGCACTCATCTGGTTCTCCTTCCTGTATTGGCACAGGCTGGTTCATGCAAGCCAAGAGCTTAGTGGACTCTAGTGCAGTGGTTCCCAAACTAGGTTCTTCCCCTGAACTGGGGTGTGCAGAATGTATCCTGAGGGTGAGAGAAGGGGCACAGCTACCAAAACTCCAGCTCCACTCTGGCTGAGGTAAAGGATTTCCAATGTGGTGTCCCCACCCATGTCTGTCACTGGAATTCTGAAGAGACCAATCCAAATTTATGTTGCAGATGTGGCCAAGCCAGTGCCATTTTGTTTGTCTCCCCAACGTGGCTGCTCTGAGTGGAAGTAGAAGCAACAAAGGTGTACGGGGAGGGCGCTGAGAGAGTGAGATAGCAGGGGGACAGAGAGACCAAAGGAGAGAGAGAGGTGGGGAGAGAGGGGAGAGGCTCCAAGATTTCCTCTTGCTGTCTTCATCTGCTCCTTCGTCAGTGCTAATGTCCGTTCTCTCCCCACAGAGGAATTCCAGTCTCTAGTGAAGAGGCTGCCGGAGGACCGCTTTGTGAATATAACAGCTGTCTCCCAATACTGGGCCATGGACCTGGATGTCCAGCACCGCTACCAGCAGCTGGATACCACCCTGAAGCTGCTCTCCAAGAAGACCCATCGCATCATCAGGCGGCTCTTCAACCTCTGCAAACGCTGCCATAGGCAGCCTCGCTTCAGGCTCCTGAAGGAGAGGTATGGGTGCTGCTCACCGTTAGCTCGCCTGAGTTACAAGCCTCCTTATCCCAAGGGGCAGGGCAGGAAGCTTACGAACCCACTGTAACCCAACTTTCAAGCTGCATCTAGAAATGAGGGTCTCAGCCAAGGGGAGGTCTCTTGCCTCACAGCACCTGCTTTAAGAGTCTTAGGAAGCCAATATTGCTTCCCTATTCAGCCACTTTGAATCATTTCCAAAGAAGAACTATTTGTTTCCACCTTATTTATGTATTTTGGATATTTGCTTTGGTTATTTCAGTTCAGTTTTTGGTCACTTTGCTTTATTATATTGTCCACCTAGATATTTTAGTACTTCATTTTGATATGAATAGCCTCAAAATAGCACTAAATCGATATGAAATGGAGACTCTGAGTCGATTCTTTCTTTGATCCTGATCATCTGCTCCATCTCCTTCACACCTCAGTGCAGCACTATTTTGTGCATGGCTACTAAACTGCACAATAAGGTATTTTGTTTAGTGTACACATGCAGAATGACACCATGCACAATCACACACAATCAGAACAGACTGCAGAGATCTGGAAAAAAAATCCATATCTGATGCCTGCAGTCCATTCTCAAACTGCAGATTAACTTCGCAGAGATGAATAACCAAAATGGACAATGTATCTGAAATGAAATATCTGAATTAACAGCTATGAAAATTTTGTGGGTGACAAGTATTTATTCAGACATTTTGACAAACTATCCAGATGTGCAAATAATATTTGAGAATATCAAACTTGATAACCATTTCCCTTCTAGTCAGGAAGTCTCTGGGAGAATGGTGAGGGTGTTTGCAGTGGCTACGCTAGGCTCCAGGATTGTCCGTCGGGCACTTTTCACTGGTCACATTAACTGTAGTGTTTTACTATGGAACACCACTGCCAGAGGCAGGTAGAGGTTCAGGGAAGAGAGCTCTGCTGTACAGACCTGTGCTCCTGGGGGAAGGGCTGCTCTTAGGGTGCTAGCAGCCGGGCTTCCTTCTTTCTTAGGGTGCAAGGCTTCCTTCCTCAGTCCTTGGTGTCACACCCAAATAGGCCACTCTTGAAACCTGCCCCTCTCTCTGCAGTTCTGGTTATCATTTTTCAACTTTCCCAGTACAGGAACCAATTAACAAACAGTTAACAAGCCCTCACCCCCACAGAACCCATAGGGTTAAGGTAAGTTACACTTAGCTTTCCAGAGACATGTCTTCACCTCAAACTCTGGAAGAGGCATAATAGAGTTACTGCCTCTCTAGGTTTTAACCCATCATTTTCTGGACTCCAAGTAAAGACTTGATTTCTCTGGTTTATCCGCAAGGGCCGCAGGGCGGCACGGCCTCATTAGAAAGGGACAGGGTAAAGAGGATCTTTCATCCTTTTGTGACATGGTCCTTACCCTGTGGAATGACATGATATCATAACACTGCAAAGTGTGCGTGGCCACATCAAAAAGGAGCAGAAGAATCTCTGCCCTGTCTCCTTTCTGACATGGCCACTGGCCCTTTTGAATGTTGTGAGATGTCTGCGCTCCAATAGGGGCATGGCCACGTCTGGGAGGACAGTGTCCCTTTGCCCTGTCCCGTTCCAGCATGACCCCATCCACTTTGGATCAAACCCTGGGGAAGGTGGCTGGCAACCCTACTGTAGTACCTGAGGCATAAATTGGGTGTTACATAGCACAAATTGGGGTAGGAGGAGGGATGAGTGTGCTGGAGCTGGCACTGAGAGTAGGCTGGCCAAGGCGTTGGGTTGGACCTGGGATGGGGGCGGTGGGAAGTGGATGGGGTGAGGAGTCAGGATGGGGCTGAGTTGAGAGAGGGGCATTCCTGTCATTTCCCATTTAAGACTACCCACTGCTCAGTGAGTGATGGGTGATGGACCTCACTACCTGGGCAGTACATTGTCAGGTACCTGAGCCAGGCCATTATCAAGAATCAGGTGCTGAAGTGGAATTGAAGCCAGGAGATCTGGTTCCAAAGACAGCTGAGGACAAGGCAGTGTCATAGTCGGGAACAATGCTGGGGTAGGGTGGGGAGTCTGAAGCCAAAGGACCAAGTTGAATTGGTGCTCAGAAACCAGGAGACAGGAACATGAGCTGGTAAGTCCAAGGCAATTGGGAGCTGGGGTCAGAGCAGGAGTCTCAGGAGAGAAGGGTCCGGGAGGTTGGATCTGGAATGGAATATACACACACGGCAAAGCAGCTACTGCATTGTTTGGACAAATTCCTGATCCTATGCCACCCTTATATAGTCCTGGCAGCTGTTAGCAGGGGAGGGCCAACCAGAAGCCAAAAGCTGAGGATGACTGAGTCTGTGCATGATTCCCCAGTGGCAGTGCGTCTGTGTAGAACCTCCAGAAGCCTGGGTTTGAGACAAAGTTGTCGTATAAATAGCCCAAGTGACAAGCCATCTCTGGAGAAAAACAGTTGCCATGTTTGTGCTTCCTAAATACTATGTAGCCTTCCGTTCTTGTTTCCTTCTCCCTTAGGTCTTTAGCCTATTGGTTGAGCCGCATCCAGTCTCTCCTGTACTGCAGTGAGACCACCTTGCCTGGGACTTTCCTGGAAGAAAACCACAGCTGCAACTGTCCCTTTGACCAAGCTGCCTGCCAGGGGCCCATCCCATGTGCCTTGGGGGAAGGGCCAGAGTGTGCCACCTGCGCAGAGGAGAACACCACCCACTGTGGGGCATGCAACCCAGGCTATGTGCTCACCCTGGGGCTGTGCCACCCGGAGGTGGCCGAGTCCCTGGAACACTATTTAGGGCTGGAGACTGACCTCCAGGACCTGGAGCTCAAGTACCTCCTCCAGAAGCGGGACAGCCGCATCGAGGTGCACTCCATCTTCATCAGCAATGACATGCGGCTGGGGAGCTGGTTCGACCCCTCCTGGAGGAAGCGCATGCTGGTCACTCTGAAGAGCAACAAGTACAAGCCAGGGCTGGTGCACATCATGCTGGCCCTCTCCCTCCAGATCTGCCTCACCAAGAACAGCACCCTGGAGCCTGTCATGGCCATCTATGTCAACCCATTTGGGGGCAGACACTCAGAGAGCTGGTTCATGCCCATGAATGACAGCAGCTTCCCAGACTGGGAAAGGACTAATGTGGATGCCTCTGCCCAGTGCCAAAATTGGACTCTCACTCTGGGGAACAAGTGGAAGACCTTCTTTGAGACAGTCCATGTCTACCTGAGGAGCCGGATCAAATCCTTGGATGACAGTTCCAATGAGACTATCTATTATGAGCCCTTAGAGATGGTGGATCCTTCTAAGAACTTGGGCTACATGAGGATCAATAGCTTGCAAGTTTTTGGCTACAGCATGCCCTTTGAGTCGGATGCCATCCGGGACCTTATCCTCCAGCTGGATTATCCATACACGCAAGGCTCCCAGGACTCAGCCCTACTGCAGCTCATAGAGATCAGGGACCGACTGAATCGGCTGTCACCACCCGGCAAAACCCGCCTTGACCTTTTCTCTTGCCTACTCCGGCACCGGCTCAAACTGGCCAACAACGAGGTGAGCAGGATCCAGTCCTCCCTGCGGACCTTCAACACTAAGCTGCCAAACCCGGTGGAGTACGAGACAAGCAAACTGTGCAGCTAGCCTCAGGAGTACAGTCCCCTCTGAGGGGGCCAGGGAAAGGGGAGCTGAGACTTCCAAAGGCCTTAGCTCAGTGTCAACCGTGTGCTTCCACAGGACACTGAGCGGCCAGCCCAGGAGACCTCCATGCTTGAACGATGCACAGAGTTGGGATATGGCAAGAGACTACAGATTGTAGGGTAGGGCAGGCCGTCTCAAGGTGCTGAAAATGCTACAAGCATCCTGTCTTGTTTGCTGTATGGCCTGTATGTAGTCTTTCTTTTTCTGCTTGGCCGCCAGGTATAGCTGTGACCAGGCAGGGAAATAGATGAGCCGTTCACCTAATGAATGAAGAAGCCCAGCTGAGGGGGTTTCACGCTGGGAGAGAGGGCTGGCATACTGGTGGAGAAACTTGGTTTTGTGGCCTGGGATTCTGGCCAGTGAGCCCAGCCAGCCCTCCACACACCAAAAAGAACAAGAAAGGGACAGCGCAGCCACAAACACACAAGCTGAACTGCAGTTTCAAGTGCTTCAGAGACCATCTCCGTTGCCAGAAAACTGCTATTGTCTCCCTCCCTCCGCGCAGCCTGTTTTGTATTGTTTTTAATGGATGTTTCTAATGACGTCATAGCCTTTACGTTCTCTGTGTTACTTTCTAAATCTTTGTATTCATTTGCCTCACCCTGACTGCACACAACACTGCTTTGTCCCTCAGTGCTGGCCTCTTGGTGGGGGAACAGCACTGAAGTGAGCTGGAGGTACATGAGACTAGAAGGACCCTTTGACTCCTCCATCTTCCCTCCTCTGTATAAGAGTGACCCCGTCCCCTCCCCACAACACAGCCAAACCTCACCTAATTAAACTCACCGGGAAGCAAGCAGAAAGAAGGAGCCTCTTGGGCAGCCCAGGAGCATCTTGGCCTCAATCACACAGAGTTACTGTTCATTGTTGACAGGGGGAGCATTAGAAACAGTTTTTCCTTCCGAATTTTCATCTATTATTTGTTTGGTTTGCTGTGTTTCTTATTTTCTTCCAAACAAAAAGATTTATTTATTTATTTATTTATTTAGTTGAGGGGAGTTCATTTCTGGTGGATTGCTCCAGCTGAGTTACATCTTAACCAAATATATCTGGTTTCATATATTTTTAGGGGGAAAATGCCTTTTTGAGCAAAAAAAAAAAAAAAAGGAGGAAAAACAATAGTTTCTTTATGTCGTTTTTCTGATACAATCTATGTGCATTTGCATTGCTCTGTGTAGGTGTCTGTGCATGTGTGCACACATGCGTGTGTATGAGTGCCTGTGTGAGCTCATGTCTCTGTGTGACTGTTCAAGTGTTTGTGCGTATGTACATGTCTCTTTGAGGGGCTTATGGAGCTCTGTTCCATTGTCCCCGGAGGTGGGTGTGACCCATTTGGGATTTATTGGGCCAGGCTAAATGTGGCTGAGACCGAATTTCAGTAGCAGAGGAGCAAAGTTTGGGCCAGAGGACTGGTAGCTAATTGCTCCCCAGGCCTGCTCTGACAGATACTAATGCAGGCATAAGGAGGGAAAGCAGACAGCTTCCAAACAGCTGTCTAAAACAATAATAAGGATCCTTTGCCAGAATAATGCATGCTGTCCTTTGGAGGATCATGCTGCCCGTCTCAGAAGAGGGAGGACAATACAGTAACTAATTTTGTATCCATGGGCAATACCCATGAAGGCCGTTTTTACTAAACGGGCATGGCTGGGGGGTGGGTCCGTGTGCGCCGTGTGGAGCGCCCACACACTTCCAGTGAATGGGAGGGGAATCAAACGGGCTGGGATGGGAGTGTGCTGAGTGTTTGCCCCTACCTACACACCACCCACTCCTGCCCCCGCACGGAGCATCCTACATTTTCCCCTGATGCGCCATGCATGGGCATGAGTGGGTGGTGCTTGGGTCACAGGAGCACATGCCCACCCACACCATCTTCAGATGGGGGGATGGGTAGGCCTGCATGGGAATATCTCATTTAAAAATGGTCAATGTCAGGTAATGTAGCTAACTACCTGAAATCCTGAGTAGTACTATTATCGGGTAACTGACTTATTTTGCCGACCTGTGTGTTACTGTCTTTCTGTCTTTCCATTTTTCTTCTGGTTTTCCATCTGTTGCTTGTCCATGGTGGCCCAATAAACCCACAAAATAAGACTGCGCACCAAGGCCTAGGCCAAAGTCACCAGCAGAGAGGGAGAGAAATGGCTCTGCACGGCCTTTTTATTTGGCATGGAACCCAGTTAGAACATAGTCCCCATGCAGAGTGGCCATTCTACTTCTAGTTTGCAGAGTTAGGGACTGAGGTAATGAATCGTAGAGAGGTAAATATTCAAACTGCAGTAAGAGGACTAATGATAAGCTGAAATACCCAGAAAGAATTTCAAATTACAAAAATCAAGCAAAAGAAATTAATGGAAAAACAGCACATTAGAGAAAAGTGGGGCGGGGGGGAATGGGGGGGGGAATGGAAATATGGAAAACCAGCAATGGTAAAAATTAAATAATTAAAATGTATATCCCACCCTTTCCCTAGGACTCGGGGTGAATTACAATAAATAAAAGTATACAGGGCCAGCGTTAGAAATTGCAGGGCCCAGGGAGAACACAAAATGCGGGGCCCCCTCAGCTCCATGCACTTTCCACAGCCCGCCCACTTTCCCATGGCTCCTCCCATTTTCATGTGGCCCCTCCCATTTTCCAAGGCCCCACCCACTTCCCTTTGACAATTAGGGAATTGTCATATAAGTTATTTTTAACTTGTCAGTACAATGTGCTCCAAATAACATTTAAATCTAGTTTAGATGAAAGGGAGCTCAGGACACAGATATGGTTAAAAGTCAAAGACTCTTATTTAAAACACAGGATGGCATGCACACAACGGATAGGGACAGATTATCTATCCATGGCCTGAACCCTCCTTCTATTACACTCCCAACACAGGAGTTCAAGCATAGATCCAGCTGATCAAACATAGAGCAAACAACCCCCCCACAGTCACAGCACACACACACACACACACACGAAAACAGGGATGAGGAACTGAACCTCAAGCCCAGAGCAGCCAAACACATCTCTCAGCAAAACTTTGTCAGTGTGACCCCTTTCCAGTTATTGGATTTAAGGATCTCAAGCACCAAAGCACTAAAAATCCAGTTAAACATAACAAGAAACTCCCTCACGATCACAGCACCCCTAGCCCCTTCCCAAACCATTCCCTCAGATGGCTCCACTCTACTCCTAAAGCCCCACAGACGTGTGTAGCAGCACAAATGAGCTCATATCAAGGAAGCAGAGGAAGAGGTATTGGCCGGCTCGGATGGCCCTTACTTCAGCTGCTGCTGGGCCTGGGTCTTCTGGGAGGGCTGGAGGTCAGTTCAAGGCTGGCAGGCTTAGGTTGCTGAGCAGGAGGGGACAGCAGGAATGTTCTGCTGGGCCTCTCCTTGGGCAGGGGGGTGACTCCCTTTCCCTCTCCAGGAGCCATGGGGAAGTGGGGGCAGCCATTGGGGGGTGAGGGGGGGACAGCCATGGGAGGGGGAGCGGGGTAGAGGGAGCAACTCCCCCTCGCATGCGCACACTCACCCACACACACACCCTTCTCTCTCTTACACACATCTCACACACATTCACTCATACACATTCATTCACTCTCACACATGCTCTCACCTCTCACACACACCCATTCAAACTCACACACACACTTTCACCGCTCCCTCTCTTCACTCACACACCCATTCAAGCTCACACACATGCTTTCACCTCTCTCTCTCACACACACACACCCATTCAAGCTCACACACGTGCTTTCATCTCCTTCACACACACCCATTCATACTCACCCACATGCTCTCACCTCTCTCCCCCACCACAGATCTAACACACACCCATTCATACACACACATATGCTCTCACCTCTCTCTCTTTCACACACCCATTCAAGCTTGCACACACGCTTTCACCTCTTTCATTCACACCCCCATTCAAGCTCTCACACACGCTTTCACCTCTGTCTCTTTCACTCACCCCCCCGTTCAAGCTCACACACATTCTCCTTTCTCTCTCTTCACTCATCACACACCCATACTCGCACACATCATACTCACTTCTCTCTCTCTTTCACACACACACTCGAAACTCACACACACCCATTTAAACAAACTCTCACAGATACACACTCATTTAAACAAGCACCCACACACACTGACTGTCTTGGCCAGACTGGCCTGGTTTACCTGCCCACAGCCCACCACACGCACGCTTCACACTGCCTCCTCTGGCCCGAGTCCCGACTCCGACTCCAACCACACCACCTCTGACTCTCTCTCACTCCGGCACCACACTCCCTGGATCCCGGCTCCCGCCTCCTCCAAATCCCGTGCCGCAGTGCTGCCACCAGCCACTGCTGCTTCAGCTGAGGGGGATGACACGGCCCTTCCTCAGGCATGTAGCATAGGGCGAGAGAGCAAGCTAGTGTGTGTGGTATAGCCTTTGTGTTGAATGTGCATGTGTGAAAACTTATGACACTTTGGTTTTGTAAACAAACATGAGGCTGCCAATTGTTAACGAGGTGGGGAAATATGATGAGGGGCAGGGCCATAGGACCCCACATTTTATTTTCCCTTCTGGGCCCTGGAAATTCTAAAAGCTGGCACCTCCACTGTGTATTTCTCCTTATTTATTTCCTGTCCATCGATCAGGCTACATTTCTCAGCATTTGGGACTCTGAGGAAAGGGTGAGATCAGGCTTAGAAAATCAGATCATGGAGCCTGGTTTCCTTTAAGGGATGCGGAGGTTGCAAGCTTCCACCAATACAGTTGGGAGCTAAGCCATTGCCTTCAGTGGATGGAGGCTGAGCCTGGATTTGTATGAATCCCGTGCAATGCACCTGGTCGCTAGCAGGGAGGCGAGGCAGAAGCTGTTACTCAGGGAGCAGCTGGATCCTGGCTGCCCAGGATCAGGGGTGGGAGGAGGCTGGAGTGGGTCCCATTCCCTGCCATCATAGCAACAGGCCTCCCCTCCCCCCCGGTGCTGCTTCATCCAGGCACCACCTCCCTCCAGCACCTGCACTGCTCGGGTGTCTCGGAGGAGGAGAGATTCCCTCCCTCCCCTCGCGAGTCGCTATCACGTGGCAAAACAAATGCTCCCACCGCCGCTGCCCCACTTATGCAGCGAGGCAGGCGGCAGGCTGTGCTCCCCTCCAGCAACATGAAGATGCACTTCAGTATCCCCGTCTCGGAGGAGCTGCTTTAGAAGTTCAGCGGCCACAGGCAATGAATGAAGAATTTCTGGGGAGGGGACTAATTTCATCTGGATGGGACTGACTGACCTCCTGCTCTGCCTGGGCCCGGCTCCTCGTCCGCCTGACCTGACTCCGCTCCAGCTCCGCCACCGATGCAACTGCCCGCCGCGTCCCAAAGTGTTCCTTTCCCGCTCCAGGAAGTTGCATAAAACAACTTCCTGTGAGGGGAGGGGGGACGTGAGGGAGCGAGGAGGTGGAGCCACACCAGGCAAGGATTGAAATGGCTGGAGCAAATCATGTGGGGCCCTGCCAAAGGCCGGGGGGACTCCGGAGCAACGTGCTGGGTGGGCGTGGGTCAAGTGGTGGTGGTGGCGGGGCCCCGCGTGACAAGCATGCATGCTGCCCCCCCCAACACAGCAGCTAGTAGTGCAGGTGAGGCTGCAGCCCACCCACCCCCAAAATTAATTTTTTTTAAAAAAACACCCCAGTCCAATCGCGGGCCCCCCAAGGGGCAGGGCCCTGGGCGGCTGCTCCAACCGCCCCGCAGTAAGGCCGGCCCTGAAAGTATATAAAATATACACAAACAAAACCAGTTAAAAATCTCCTACCCTCACCTCTCCAGCTCTATCCCAGCCTGTCAAATGCTCAGCTGGATAAAAAGATCTTACATTGCCTCTGCAAAATGCTCAGACTTGGTCTTTGGTGAACCTCTGGCGGAAGGGAAATGCAGAGTGATCATTCTACCACTGGTTTGCAAGAAATGCTAGTGGAGATTAGATAGGCTACTATAGTCAGTAACCCAACATCACATGAGTGATTTCATTCATCCTGATACTGACTGGGTGAAAGTCTCCTCCAAGTGTGATATGGAGGTAAAGTTTCTAGATGCCATAATTGACTGCTTCTTGGAGCAGCTGGTCCTGGAACCAATGAGAGGAGGAGCTACTTTAGATTTAGTCCAAAGTGGAGCGCAGAACCTGGTGCAAGGGCTAACTATGGTGGAGCTGCTTGGCAATAGTGATAATAATATAATCAAATTTGACATAATTACTGGAGGGAGAATGGTAAATAAAACTACCACAGTAACATTTAACTTTAAAGAGAGAGACTTCACAAAAATAGATGTGAGCCACCCCGAGCTGCTCTGTGGTGAGCAGGAGGGTGCGAGGTAACAGAATATTTAAATAAATAATTAAATTAAATTAAATGAGGAAACTAGTTAGAAGGAAACTAATAGGAGCAGTGTTGAGGATTAAATGTCTGCAAGAGACATGGAAACTATTTAAAAACACATCTTGGAAGCCCAGATAAAATGTATCCCACAGGTTTAAAAAGGTAGCAAGGGGACCAAATGCCAGCCAGCGACGCGTGACTAAATGGTGAGGTGAAGGAGGCTATTAGAGCCAAAAGGGCATTCTTTAAAAAAACGCAAAACTAGTTCTAATGAAGAAAATAGGAAAGAGCAGAAGCACTGGCAAATTAGATGTAAAATGTGAATTATTATTAATAGCAATAATTAATAATTTTATTTTTATAGTGCCCCCTGCCTTACATAGGCACTCAGAGCGCTTCACAAAAACATACCTACAGAAAGTTAAAAATAATATGAACCGTTTAAAACAATTATTAATTTTTTTTTTAATGGGGCAGGAAAAAAGGGAGGAGAAAGTGCATTGAGGGAACCATCAGTGAATCCAAAAATCGCCTAGAGAATAAATACATTTTCAGGTGCTTTTGTATTTATTTGTTTATTTATTTATTAATAAATTTATATCCCGCTCCATCCTGCTCAAAGCAGCTTGGAGTGGCTAACAAACTATATAATTAAAACATATAAAATACAAAACTATATTAACATAAAATATAATATAACAATACATACATGAAATGCCCAAAATGGTGAGGCATAAAAACCAAACACACTTCCCTCCCTAACCCTCACCATCCCCACCCCATTACCCCATCTACCTCGCCAAAAGCCTGGTGGAACAGCCAGGTCTTACAATGACACCAAAAAGAGGAGAATATCCTCTCCATAGTAGCCCCCCCAAGATACCCGGGGGACATCAAGAAAGGTGCTCCCGGATGACCGTAGGGGTCAATCCAGAGCTCAGGGAGTGAGGCGGTCCCGCAGACATGTAGGCCTAGGCCGTATAGGGCTTTATAGGTAAGCACCAACACCTTGAATCGGGCCTGGAAGATTATAGGCAGTCACACTAGTGTAATGTGCGCACGGCGACCCGTCCCTGTAAGAAGATGGGCCACCGCGTTCTGCAACAACTGCAGTCTCCGAACCATCACCATGGGTAGCCATATGTAGAGCACGTTACAATCGTCCAATTTTGAGGTGATGAAAGCACGGATTATAGTGGCCAGGTCAGAGCTTGAGACATACAGCCGAAACCGCCGCACCAGATGTAACTGGCAAAATGCGCTCCATGCCACAGCCTCCACCTGGACATCCAGGCAGAGCTGGGAATAGAGAACTCCAAAACTCTGGACGTGGGGGATGATCCCATCAATGATGAGGGACATCAACCCCACCCCTCTCCCCATTAACATCACCTCTGTCTTGTCAGGATTCAGGTTCAGACAGCTCACCCTCATCCAGTCCCCCACAGATGTCAGATACTGAGTAAGCACTGAAACTGCCGGGTCTGGGTTGGATGAAAAAGACAGAGTTGGTGTCATCAGCATACTGATGTCACTCTCACTCTCACAATCTCACCCAGCAGCTGCATATACACATTGAACAGGAGAGGGGACAGAATAGAACCTTGCAGGACTCCACACAAGAGGTGCTGGGGAGACAAAAACAGCCCCCCAGCACCACTCATTGTGTTCTCCCGGCTACAAAGAAATGAGACCATTCAAGAACAGTCCCGCCACCATTCCCACTTCATCTACCACAGTTCCTCAGTAAACCAAGGAGGCCTGCGGTGCTGGTATTTAGGGAGCAGGTGTCTAGGAGCCGTCCGGTTGATGGCCTCGGTTAACAACATGTTCCAGGAAATGATGAGGTCATCGAGTGAACAGGTGTCAAGATCAGAGGGTAATTCTCCTAGAGCATTCTGGAACCTCTTTGGTTCCATTAGTCTTTGGGGGCGAGCCAACCGAACTGGTTCCGCACCTCTCCGGGGGCAGACGTGTCGGGAGACTGGCCTGTAGGAGGAAATGATCTGTCCATTAAAAGGGCACTGCTGACACCTTCCCCACCAATGGATCCCCCACTTCAAGGCCAGTGCAAAATATCAGGTCCAGGGTATGCCCCTCATTGTGTGTCAGGCTGATGACTACTTGAGACAAGTCCATGGTTGCCATGGTGGCCATGAACTCATGTGCCACCCCTCCAAGACTGGTGTTGGCGTGGATATTGAAGTCCCCAAGACTAACATCTTTGGGGACCACAACACCACCTCTGACACCAGCTCCGCTAGAGTGTGTAGGGTTGCTGCTGTATAGGTAGGTGCATGGTATACTAGCAGAATCCCTAATTTGTCTTCTGCCAGATCAATCACAAGATGGAGGCCCTCGATACTTGACATACACTATACC
The DNA here is from genome assembly GCA_003113815.1 of Sphenodon punctatus. Classification (NCBI taxonomy): domain Eukaryota; kingdom Metazoa; phylum Chordata; class Lepidosauria; order Sphenodontia; family Sphenodontidae; genus Sphenodon; species Sphenodon punctatus. The sequence continues at coordinate 1,525,958 of QEPC01010142.1, forward strand.
AGGTACCTCCTAGCAGACCGTAACCCCCTAGAAACAACGGCTACACCATGCCCGCCCCCCTCCCCATCCCTCTGGCCATGGCTGATGCTGGACAGAGTACCCAGCTGGAACAAGGTCAGCAAGAATAGGCCCTGACTCAGTGTCCAGCCAGGTCTCTGTAATACACATGAGCTTGGCCTCCTGGTCCAGGATTAATTCCCAGACTGTAGTGGACTTATTCATGACTGAACTCATGTTCAACAGCACCAGATTCAGGCCAGGGGTCCTCTAGTCACAACTCACCTCACCACCTGCCTGGGGGTAATGAATGGAACAGGCATCAAGCACCTGCCCGATCGCCTAGGTTGAAAAATCCCCTCAGAGGGACCATAATTCCCCTGCCCCATCACGACCCCAATGGCCACAGTCCTCCCCCCAGACAATCCCCCAACCCCTCCTCAGGGCTGTTCCACACAGGGTGGCGAGGGAAATACCTGCACCCCAACCCTCCCCCATACCCCCCTCTCAGCAGGGGGTACATTCTCCCCTCAGCCAGGGTGGACACTCCCTCCCTGTCACAGAGGAAAAAGCCCCCCTAACCCCAGTCCCCGCCCATCCCTTGCTCTCACCAGGGGATGAACCAAACCCCTATTTCCCCATATACACACACACACACAAAACCCTTAGCAACAATCACCACCCTCAGCCTCACCAAAAAATCACAGCCATTATCCCTAGACCACACAACTCACAATCCCCATAAAGCAATGCTCCCACAGACCCCCACTAAGAGCCACACTTAAGAACCCTTTAGCTGGGCAGCAGGCCACATTTAAAATTCCCAGCCTGGAAGTCTCCCCTGCAGAGCCCTGGCCCCATCCCCTCTCCTCCTACAAAGGAGGAGGGGGTAATGATGTCACCTGGGGCCCAGCAGAATGTCCTTTGAGGGGAGGGCGAGTCCTTGGAGTGCTCCCAGCCTAGCAGTGGCATAACCAGCAGTGGCAGAACGATCTTGCTGGCGGCCAGCTGCGTTTAAAGGTAAGAATAAAGGTAAGAAGGGAGGAACTGAGACTAACATCTGGAGGGAGCGAATTTCACACCGAGAGACCCACCACAGGAAAAGCCTGTTCGCCTGCCAACTTAAGACACAATGGCGGAACTCCCAAACAGTGAGTGGTTCCTGAGCGCAGTTACCCATCTGAGTGAGGTTCCAGAAGTAGGTCTCAAATACAGCCAGGGTCTAAACCGTTCAGGGTCCTAAAAACCAACAATGCAGTCTTAAACTCAATCCATCAGGTAGCCAATACAGAGAATGCAGGGTGGGCATAATGTGATCACGGCTGCCTAAACCAGTAAGCAGCCACGCTGTCGCATTCTGAACAAGCTGCAAGTGACAGATGAGAATTGCTGGCAGCCCATAGAAGAGGGAGTTACAAAAACCAAGCCTTGTAGTCACCGGGGGATGGGTTACTATGGCAAGGTCAGCCTGGGATAAATGAGGTTGTAACTTATGCAAATTGTGTAGTTGAAAAAAACATTTCTGAACATCGATGCCTGGGCTGTCATGAACAGAGCGTGGTAGAAAATTATGCCCAAGTTCTTTACCTGGCCCATTACCTCTACCCCATCCACATTCAGGGGCCTGAGGGAGGCAAGAGCATCTTCCTATCGGCTGCCCCTTCCCACCAACATCACCTCAGTCTTCCACTGACTGAGCGCCAGATATCTCTGATGCATCCAGGTGGTTATGTCATTCGGGCATTCCTCCAAGGCAGAGGCCAAGTTGGCAGGGCTCACAGGGCAGGAGATATACAGGTGTGTGTCATCAGCATACTGATGATACTCGACCCTGTGCTTGATCATGACATCCTGAAGGGCTGTATGTACAAGCTGAACAACATGGGTGAAAGAATAGAACCTTGAGGGAGGCTGCAATTCAGTCCCCTCAGGGATTATGCATATCCATCCATCACCAGCTGTTGGTTTCGCCCTTCCAGGTATGACTGAAACCATTGACTGGCAGCTCCCGTCACAGCAGCAATGTTCCTCAGCCGCTGAAGCAGCAACCCATGGTTGTATATCAAATGCTGCTGTAAGGTCCAGCATGACCAAAATGGCCAGCTGTTCTCGATCTAAAATTATCAGCAGATCATTTGTCACCCTGACAAGTGTGGTCTTTACAATGTGGGAAGGCCTGAACCCTGATTGGAATTTCACCAAAATATGGTTAATGTCCAGATGTCTCTGTCGATGCACAACCACAGCCTTCTCAATCACCTCCCCTAAGAGGCAGATTGGAGACCAGGCAATAATTCATAAACATTTCAACATCAAGAAACTGTTTCTTGAGTAGGGGGTGGACTGTGGCACATTTGAGGGTGGCTGGTACCCTCTCCTCCCTAAAGGAGGCATTAACAATGCCTATTAATAAAGGTACCACAGCCTTGGTGCTCACCTTCAACAACCAAGACAGGCACGGGTTGGAAGCACATGTGGTAGGACTCAGTGATCCCAACAGCACATGGACCTCCTCCTCATCAACCACATTGAGGTCAACCAGGGGAATACAGTCCGTAGAAACTCCACAGTTTTCAGCATCCAAAGGTCCAATGAATCCCACCTCGAGTCTCTCTTCTCGACAGAGAATGTAGAAAAGTTCTCAGAGTGTTCTACTGAAGAAACTGTAGATGGATTGAGACAGTCTGGATTTACCAGGCTGCGCACAACCCGAAACAGTTGCACCAATCTGTTCCCTGCAGTGTCTATGTTCAAGGACTAGTACAAGTGCTTGATTGCAGTAATAGCCCTTCTGTACACCGACAAACTCTTTGTACAGCTGAAGATTGGCCCACAAGCAGCTCCTCAAGCATCTCCTCTCCAGTCTATGCCCCAGCCTCTTTAAGTCCACCAGATTGCTGTTATACAACAGTGGTCTACAGACTGTTGACACAACCAGGGTCCATCGAGAAGCCAGGGAACTGAGGACTCCCTCTAATAGCTGGAAATAGTTGTTGGTGAGCTTGTCAACCCCCTGGTTGGAAGGGGCAGATGCATTAACTCCAGCACTAATAATGAGGTTGCTGAAATCCACTGGATTCAGCCATCTCTGTGGCCATACAACAATCTGTTGATTATGGTCAGGGCCCCGAGCCAAATGCAGGTCTGGTCTCCCCTTCCCCCATGGAATCTTCTGTTCTGCATCTCCCCAGTGCACACTGGAAATTCTGCACTGCAGATGTTGTGGAGGGAGAAGCGGCAGGATTTGGCAACGGAGTCAATGTAGAATTTGAAGGTAAGGTGCGAGTCAAAGATGAAGCCCAAGCTGCGAGCTTAGGGTACAGGGAGGATGGAGACCCCGTCAATGGCAATTGACAAGGAAGAGGGAGAGGAAGGACTGGGAGGGAAGATCAGGAGTTCAGTTTTTGCCATGTTCAGTTTGAGTTGGCATTGAGACATCCAGGCGGAGATATCGGAGAGACAGTTGGTTAGACAAGCTTGAACAGAGGAGGAGAGGGAAGGTGTAGAGAGATAGAGTTGAGTGTCATCAGCGTATAGGTGGTATTGGAAGCCATGGGAGGCAATGAGTTTGCCTAGGGATTGGGTGTAGCTAGAGAAGAGGATCAGGCCAAGGACGGAGCCTTGGAGAACTCCAACCGAGAGGGGGAGGGAGGAGGAGGGGGAGGAGTTAGGAAGAGATACATTGAAGGAGCGGTCAGAGAGGTAGGAGGAGAACCAGTCAAGGACAGAGTCCCGGAATCCAAGGGAGTGAAGCGATTCAAGCAGGAGCGAGTGGTCAACAGTGTCGAAGGCAGCAGAGAGATCAAGGAGGACAAGAATAGAGTAAAGGCAGTTGGATTTAGCCACAAGAAGATTGTTGGTGATCTTAGCCAGAGCGGTTCCAGTGGAGCGAAGGAGGCGGAAGCCAGATTGGAGGGGGTCAAGGGAGGAGTTGGTGGAGGGGAGGTCGAGGCAGCAGGAGTAGACAACACGTTCAAGGAGTTTGGAAGCAAAAGGGAGGAGCGAGACAGGAAACTAATTAGAGGGTTTAGAGGGATCCAGAGTGGACTTTTTGAGGTTGGGGGAGACAGTGGCGTGTTTAAAGGCAGAGGGGACGGAGCCGGAAGAGAGGGAGCGGTTGATGATGTGCAGGAGAGGAGGAGCGACGGTGAGGGCAATGGAAGTCAGGAGGCAGGAAGGAATGGGGTCCAGGGGGCAAGTGGAGGGGTTGGAGGAGGAGAGCAGGGAGGAGATTTCCTCAAGGGAGGCGGGAGGGAAGGAGGACAGCAGAGAGGGGGGGGGAGGAGGGGGGGGAGTAGCAGGGGGAGAGGACTTGGAAGCAATATCCAGATGGATCTTGTCAATCTTAGAGGTGAAAAAGAGAGCAAGATCCTGAGCAGAGAGAGAAGAGGGAGGAGGAGGACAGGAAGGTTTGAGAAGGGAGTCAAAGGTGGAAAAGAGGTGGCGACGGTCCCGAGAGCAGGACTCAATGCGGGAGGCATAGTACTGCTGTCTAGCAAGAGAGATAGCAGATTTGAGCGATGAGAGGCAGAATTTGAACTGGATGAAGTCAGCGTGGTAGTGGGATTTGCACCAAAGGTGTTCCACAGCCCGGGTGCAGCGAATGGTGGGGGTGAGCCAAGGGTGAGGGTTGCGGGAACGAGCGGGGTGGGAGGAGAGGGGGGCAAGGGAGTCAAGGGTGGGGGTGAGAGAAGAGTTGAAGGCGGAGATAGCAGAATCGAGGGAGGAGGAGGAGAGGACTGAGGGGAGAAGAGGAGAGAGGGAGGAGGCGAAGTCCTGCGGCACAATGGCCTGCAGATTGCGAAAGGGACGGTAAGATGGGGGAGTGGAGGTGGAGCAGTGGGAGAGGTTGAAGGAGGCAAAGAAATGGTCAGATGGGATGGTGTTCAAAGGAGAGATCAGAGACAGAACAGTTCCTAGAGAACACGAGATCAAGAGAGTGACCATCAGTGTGGGTGGTGGAGTTAGTCCAGAGGTGGAGATTAAAGTAGGTGTCTAAGGAGAGGAAGCGAGCAATGCAAGGCTGAGAGGGTGCATCAACATGAATATTGAAGTCACCAAGGATGAATGTGGGGATATCATCAGAGAGGAATAAGGTGAGCCAGGACTCGGAGAGAAAGGAGGAGAGGGAGCCCTGGGGGGTAGATGACAGCAACACGGAGGTGGAGAGGGGAGTAGAGGCATACGGAGTGAGCTTCAAAGGAGGGGAAGGAGAGAGAGGGGGGAAGGGGTTGAAAGTGGCAGGAAGAGGCGAGGAGGAGGCCCATGCCACCACCCTGGCCTTCGGAGTGGGGCTGGTGGGAGGAGAGGCCTCCGTAGGAGAGGGTGGCAGGGGTACTTTTTAAAGTACATCAGAAGCAAGAGGCCTGCCAGAGAGTCAGTTCGGCCATTAGATGACCCGAGGGTAAAGGGGGCGCTCAGGGAGGATAAGGCCATTGCAGAGAAGCTGAATGAATTCTTTGCTTCGGTTTTCAGTGCAGAGGATGCTGGGGAGATATCTATGCTGGAACTGTTCTTCATAAGTGATGAATTGAAAGAGCTGTCACAAATCAACATGACTCTGGAAGAGGTTCTAGAGCAAACTGACAAATCAAATAGTAACAAATCACCGGGACCAGCTGGTATACACCCCAGAATTCTGAAAGAACTCAAATATGAAATTGCAGACCTATTACTGGTAATTTGTAACCCACTAAAATCTGCCTGAAGACTTGAGGACAGTTAACGTATTTAACTGAATACATTAAACAACACCAGTCCCACTTTCGATCCCTGGGGTATTCCACTATTTACTTCTCTCAATTGTGAAAACTGACCTTTTAGTTCTCCCCTTTGCTTCCTATCCTTTAACCAGTTAACTATCTGCAATAGGACATTGCCTCCTGTCATGAGGACTTTTTAATTACCTCAAGTCTCTCATGAGGGACCATATCAAATACTTCCTGAAAATCCAGATACACTATATCAACTGGCTCACCCTTATCTACATGTTTATTCACACCCTCAAAAAATTCCAATAGTTTAGTGGGGCATAACTTCCCTTTGCTAAATCCATGCTGACTTTTCCTCATTATCAATATGCCCCATAATTCTGTTCTTAATAATTGTCTCCATCATTTCCCCCCAGTACTGTCAGGCTCACTGGTGTGTTGTTTCCAGTATCACCTCTGGTGCCCTTTTAAAATATCAGCTTTACATTTGTTACCCTCCAATCCTCGTGTACAGTGGCAGATTTTAGTGGTAGGTTACAAATTACCAGTAATAGGTCTGCAATTTCATATTTGAGTTCCTTCAGAATTCTGGGGGTGTATACCATCTGGTCCTGGTGATTTATTACTATTTAATCAGGAGCGCTGTGGAACAAATTAATAGGGAATGGTTATTTCACTTAATGCACCATTAAGTTGTGGAATAAGGCCAGTAATATAGGTGGGTTTAAGCAAGGATTGAATAAGTTTCTGCAGGATAGGTCCAGTAGTAATTATTAGCCATGTAGGTTTGGGGAATGTAACTTTTTACTGTCAGGAGCTGGGAGTGAACAACAGGGAATGAATTTCCCCATTGTGACCTGTTGGGTACTTATTCTAAGAGACTGACCACTGTCAGGTGCTGGGTTTAATAGACCATTGGTCTTACACAGTATGGCACTACTTATGTTCTTTACTGTGGAGTAACCACTGAGAACATCATGATGTATGGCCGTGATGTATGGACTTGATGCGCTGATGGGCTTAGATGGACTTAATGCTTACAAGAGGGCACTCCCAGCGGACTCTAGGAGCTGCGATGGAACATAAGGGACGAGGTGGTCTTTTAAATATGTGGGGCCCAGGCATTTTAGGGCTCTATAGTTCAAAAGCAGCACCTTGAATTATGGTCAGAACAATTTTGGCTGTTTCAGACTAGGACTGATGCAGCAGCAGCTGTTACCACGCCGTGATTCCATTCTGCCATTTCGGAATTGCCCGTGCCACATCGTGGCTTTTCTGCGGACATTCCGCTAATTCTGCGGGCATTCTGCAAATTGCGGAATTGCAGAAAAATTGTGGAAACTGTCAGAAAACTGCTGTTCCGCTATTTTGTGGCGCTGGCGGAATGGCGGAAGTAGCGAAAATGTCATGTTTCCGCTATTTTGCAAAGCCTGTGGAAGTAGCAGAATGAAATTAGCAGAACTGCGGAAGTAGCGGAATGAAACTAGCAGAATGAAAGCCTCTGCCATGCCGTACCACTAATTGCGGAAACGCTGTTTCTGGCGGAAATAGCTACCGCTGCGACATTCCGCTACAGCCCTATTTCAGACCCTGAAGCACTGATGTAATGTGTTCCTAGTAGGTGGTAAGTGGGTAACCAAAGTAGTTGATGGATACCATTTCTTTCTCGAAGTGTCTCAGATGGTTCAGGTACTGCAGTTTTGAAAGGTATATCCATTTTTATGAGTACCCATTTCAGCTCTAGTAGACTTGAGGATCCAGCTTTCTCCATTCCTCCTTCTGATTGTTTTTCCATGTGTACCTACATGCCACTGCCTGCAGAATGCTGTGGGGGTGGGTGGATGTGGCATTTATTCATTCAGATTTATCTGCTGCCCTTCTCACAAAGGCTCAGGGTGGGTCACAATCAAATAACAATAATAAAATTTAAACAATAAAACTTCCCACCCTCCCCTCAAAACTCCCATCATCCCCACAACCCTACCCACAAACCCATTCAACTCCTATCCCCATCTGCCAAATGCCTTTTCAAATAAAAATGTTTTACATCACCTAAGGAAGATGCTTAGGCTAGAGCTCAAGAGAACCTCCTGAGAAAGGGACTTCCACAAAATGGGAAGCAACTGAGAAAGCCCTCCTTGTACCCCCATCCCATGGACAAGGATAACAGATGGAACCTGCAAGAGGGTGCTCCCAGCCTACTGTAGGGTCTGCAGGAGGACATGGTAGAATAGATGGTCTTTCAGATATATGGGACCCAGACTGTTTAGGACTTTAAAGGTCAAAACCAGCACCTTGAATTGTGCCTGGAAAGCTATAGGCAGCCAGTGCAGATTTCGGAGCACCAGCATAATGTGCTTTCGGCAACTCGTCCCTGAAAGCCCTGAAAGGAGCCAAGCCATTGCATTCTGCAGCTTCCAAACAGTCATCAAGGGCAACCCACACAGAGTCGAGGTGATAAAGGCATGGATGATAGTGGCCAGATCCAAATCAGAAAGAAAAGGCTACAGCGCAAGCGCTTCTGGCCACCACTGCAACATAACAATCCAGGTGCAGCAAGGGGTCCAGAAGCCAACCAAGGCTGCAAACCTGATTGACAAGAGGGGGCTGGACCCATCAATTGCAGGTGTCCCAATCCCCTCCAAGTCACAAGACCAGCCAACCATCATCACTTCAGTCTTGTCAGCTTCAATTGGCTCACCCTCATCCAGTCCCCGACAGCAGCCAAGCATCGGGTAAGCACCGAGGTTGCAGGACCTGCGTCATAAGAAAAAGAGAGATAGAGTTGGGTGTCATCAGCGTATTGATGAAAACAACAGGAGGACCCAAAAATAGTCCTAACAAACAAGAATGAAATAAGCAAACTAACAAAGGACTATCAGCATTATACAATTATCATCAACTTACTGGTATATCAATCTCTCAATAAATCAAAGAAAAATGCATCATCATAAACTTGAAAACATACCCCAAAACAGAGATACAGATACAAATGTTCATAACCATACATTGTATTATACAGAAAAAACACTTGAAAATTCTTAAACTGTCAACACATTTCGAACAAGTCTTCGTCGGGGCTGAGTCATTATAACAATTATATGGTTCTACTAAGGAAGGCTCTGTTATGAACATTCTCAGGCTGTGAAGGACTATAAGAAAAATGTGAAAGATATTAAAATCTAAAGAAAATTATCCAACGTAATGAAATAAGATTGTTGATAAATATATAGAAAAAAATCATGTCTTACTAGATAAAAAATGATCCTCAAATCCTGTACTGACTCCTTCATAAAGAACTAAATATAAATCTCCAAAGAACCTAGGAGTGTAAAAAATAAAAATGAATTTCATTAATAATAACTTCTGGAAAAAATAAATCAGTTAATATGAACTTAAAAATAGGAAGTTCATGTCTTACTGGACAAAGAATATTTCTCAAGTCCTGGATTTGCTATATTTAGGAAACCAAGGATAATTTCAGACATTACGTGATCACAGTCAACCACACTGAATCACAGTGGATTCGGTGTGGTGGCTGTGATCGCGCAAATGTCTGTGTGAGCCCCGTCAGATGTTCACCACGGTGAATTCCTGGCGGGGTTCAAAGCTAACCACCATTCTGGAGGTGAGGCCGGCCTCACCTCCAGAATCGTGGTTAGCTGGACCACGATCAGGAATGGAGCGAAGGTAACGTCTGTTACCTTGCACAGTGGCCTGATTAGCCGCTGCACTCGCCTGTCTCCCCGAGGGCGGCCGTCCGGTGGAGCGTGGGGGGCGGGGCCGAGCAGCCACACGTCGTGCCGTGCAGCCCCACCCCCTCCCCGATCCCCCTCAGAGATCAGGCCGGCCCATCTACAGGACGGCCGGTCTGATCACCCGTCATGTCTGAAATTACCCCAAGTTAACATCTATCTTCCTAAATCCTAGAAGTAGCATTTGCTGAAAATGTGCTACTATTTCTCCAATTCTAACAAGAGAAAGGAGTTATGTTTTTAAAGAGACTTTGAAAAAATGATGTATACGTTTGTAAAGAACTCAAGACTTTAAGTAGTATAGGAAAAAAACCTTACAATATCAGGCTTTATAACACGGACAAGCATCCCCTTTCTTCACAGATAAAGTAAACTCCCCAACTGAAAGAACTGCTCTATTTATGCACCAACACAGGTGTCTAAATAGCTCATTATTACTAATCTTGAATCTTAAATTGTGTAATGACCCAATGATCACCAAAAGAGCTGAATTGACCATTTACATGAAGAGTATGTTAAATGGTATAATTGATAATGACCAGATGATTGTAAAAAAACTGGCGCTCAATTAACATATTAAAAAATAAAACATAGTCTGATCACCACAAAAGACTTCTTACAACTTATTGCAAAGTTCACAGGAAATGCACATATGCATAATTGATGGCTATAGAAATACTGATAAATCCATTCATTCATTTAAACCATTGGGTGCCTCAGTTTGCAACTTAATAGCTACCCAGCATTCCCTCCTAAGCAGTTGATGATCAAGATTACCTGATTAAGAAAAAACTGGTTAGACAAGATCCTCTAACACAACAGAGGAACCTGAAGAAGGTTCCATAGATGATATCTTCCCTGTAAAGAGAGAGGGATACCATAGCAAACTTAGGGGCTTGGTTGTGAGCACCACAGGGCTCCCTGTAATTATCTTACTGAAAAAACTGATTAAGAAAAAACTTGTCCCTCACAACCTGAGAACTTCCATAACAGAATCTTCCTTAGTAGAACCATATGATTGTTAGAAGGACTCAGTCCTGACAAAGAATTTTTAAACACGTTGGCAGTTTAAGAATTTTCAAGAGTGTGTTTTTCTGTATAATACAATGTATGGCTATGAACATTAGTATCTGTATTCCCATTTTGGGGTATGTTTTCAAGTTTATGATGTTGCATTTTTCTGTGATTTATTCAGAGACAGATATACCAATAAATTGATGATTATTTTATATTTTGATAGTCCTTTGATATTCTGTGGTTTTTTATCAGCATATTGATGACATCTCACTCCAAACCTCTGAATGACCTCGCCCAGCAGCCTCAGATACACGTTGAACAAGAGGGGAGACCGAATAGAACCCTGCGGGACACCACAGGGGAGACCCCAAGGGGATGATGTGCAATCACCCATCACCGCCTGCTGAGATCTCCCCAACAGGAAAAAGTGGAACCACTCAAGAGCAGTCCCGCGCACTCCCACCAGGTCCTGCAGTTGTGTCAACAACACCTCGTGATCAATTGTAAAAGGCCACTGAAAGATCTAATAAGATCAACAAGATAGAATTCCCCTTGTCCATCAACCAAAGCCACAAGTGTGGTCTCTGTGCCATACCCAGAATGAAAACCTGACTGCAACAGATCCAGGAATATGATTGCATTGAGACAAGTCCGGAGTTGTCATACAACCACCCATTCAATAACCTTCCCTAAAAAGGGAAGGTCAGAGACAAACCGATAGCTGGTTGGGGAGCCAGTGTCCAAAGATGGTTTCTTACGCAGGAGCTGGACCACCATAGAATTAAGGGTATCCAATGGCTTCCCCACCCATAGGGAGGCATTGGCAGCCCCAGTCAACAATGGCCCCAACGTCTCCTGGCTGACTTTCACCAGGACAGGCAAGGATCTAATTCACACCTAGTTGCCCTCATTACCCCAAGCACTTCCCTCACATCAGTAGGAGATACCAACTGTAACTGATTCAAATAAACTGGACAGGACTGAGCTTCCATAACTCAAAACTCTGACTCTGCAGTTGAAATGGCAACACCCAAGTCATAAATATGAGCAGTTTTGTCTGCAAAGTAATTAATACAAATGTCACAGTGGGCATTAGATTTCCTGGTGGAGACAAGCTGAATTAACCAAGCCCATCACCAGCTCTGTTGGATGAGACTTTGCAGATGCTATGATAGTGGAGAAGAAAGCTTTCTTTGCCACCATCACAACCACAGCATAGTCCTTCAAAAATAATCTATGCCACAATTGGTCAGCTTCAGTGCAAGTCGAGCACCACCTGCACTCTAATCACCTACCCTCCCACTTCAACTGCCTCAGGTTCTCCTCCATATACCAGGGGGACCCGTGATTATGAAACGGTGGGAGCGGATGCCTGGGTGCCACTGTGTTGATGACCTTGGTCAAGATGTCATTCCACAAGGCGACCAGGTCATCGACAGAGCAGCTACCAAGGTCAGTGGGTAAATCCCCCAGAGAGTTCTGGCATGGGAAGGAATGTGCATGTGTTTTGATGCAGCCATAGGCATGCATGCCTGCAGATGTAGCTACAAGGGTACACTGGAGAGTATGTATACACTGGTGCATGAACGGATACACATGTCTGGGGAGTAGTCATTAGGGATGTGCGAACGCAGTTTGGATGTTCGGAGTTCGGACCGAACTCGGTCTGTTCGGAAGACCGAACAGAATGTCCAAACCGAACTCGAAAACGACCAAACAGTTTGGTCATGTTCGGGTGAGTTTGGATGAGTTCGGGGGTGGGAGAAACGTGACTGGAGGCAGCTGAGGCGCAGACGTCCTGGCACCAGGGGTGGAGACCAGGGGTGGGCTCAGGGCCAAATGATACCAAAAAAAATCTTCAAATTCGGTATCGATATTGGTACTGATAGCGTTATTTCGAATGTTCGGCAATGTTCGGCCAAACTGAACTCCGCCGAGCCAAACAACTGAACACGAACACGGTTTTCGAACCGAACGACCGAACAGCCGAACATCTGAACCACGTTCTGTTCGCACATCCTTAGTAGCCATTCCCATTAGCAATCATTTTTTTTGACCTTTACTCAAGTAAAGTGTTTACAGCTGATTTGTGCAAGTGGCACTCTGCTTGCCTTTGATTCCTCCCAAGAAGCAGCGGATCTGGTGGCTCAGTCTGGATTACCATCTATTACATCCCAGGATAGTATTTTTCTGGAGGGCTGTATGTTTGGTCCAGGATATACAGAGCCAAGTGGAAAGCACTAGCTCAAAGAATCCTACAGGAGTCAGGCAGGCAGAAATCTCTTTGGCCTCTGACAATTTCCTGGGAATACAGTTAACTTTCACTCATTCAGATCCTTCTTTATTTTGGACATGCTTTGTGGTTGGCCACTATTTGCTCCAAGCAGCTGTTTATCGCTAACACTGATACATGAAAGGATACACAGTGCTGTTTAGCACTGAATGCACCCATATCAAGCTACTTCTCTAATGTTGATGAAGAGAATGTCTCTCTAAGGGGAAGATCCATCCTAATTTGTTGGCTAACACCACACATCCCCATTTAATTGTCACCACTGCTCTCTTTGAAATGGAACAACTTAGGCTAATCATTTCGGTTATCCTTGGGCTAAGGCAAGACATCCTCTGACCCAACAGAGAAACCTGAAGAAAGTTCCATAGATGATATCTTCCCCGTAAAGAGAGAGTGATACCATAGCAAACTTAGGGGCTTGGTTGTGAGCACCACAGGGCTCCTTGCAATAGCCTTACTGAAGATCTCAAAATCTAGTTATAACCTATCCCCATCTCTCCATTTGTGTGCTGTTTTGAATGGAAGACTTTCCTATACGGCATTACTGATGAATTAACTTCATACGTTCTGTTTGGGTAAGCAGTAAGAATAGTGGTCTTATCTACAGGTGTTCATGTCCAATGGGTGTTCCAGAAAGTAATCAACTTATCCCTGAGAGGTGAAGTGACTTCCCCAGTGATACAGTGAGAGGCGGCATTAGACTGGAGAAGTGCTTTGTTCATACCCTGGGCTCTGGCTGTACTTAGCTAACCCTTGGATGTGAATGCAGAATTTACTTCCACTGTCTTGACTTCTTGGTTTTGTAGAACCATATGGAAAGTCTTGTGAAACCTGGCATGTATGTAACACGCCCCCCGCCCATGTAGGGATGAAATTGCTGATTCATAAGTCAAGTTCAAATACAGTAGAACGTATCTGTAACAGGGACAGGACTGAGAAAACGCCTGGCCTTTTAAGGATTAGCACTAGCAGGAAAGGCACAGACACATTGTTGGACAGAAGATCCCTCCTCAAGCAGGCACCAAATAAACTACATGTGCTAAAAAGAGAAAGGACAGCACCTAAGTGGGTTCAGCTGTGAAAACCTGGCTGACAGCATTTAACAGAGGAAACCTCAGTTCAGGGAGTTAGTTGGAGAATGAGGAACTGTCTGTTGGGCTCCCTTCAAAACCAAAACCAGAACTGGGAGACTGCCAAGGAGAAAGGACGTGTTCAGATAGGTTCTCCTGGGAGACAGGTGAAGCAGACCTGAGCCTCAGTCCACAACCACAGGCTGGAATGAGTTGGAGACTTGGCCAAGGAGGACTGTTGGTGGCAAGGGCTGTCTGTAGGGGAGGTGGGAGCCAGATACCAAATACCCTGTGTATTGGTTGAAGGATATCTTTGCCAGAACTTGGCACCTGTGTGCTAAACTCGTTCTTGGATTGTGTGTGGCAGCTGCATGAAAATTTAATTCCCCAAACCACGGTGGCAACCCTCCAGGACAGGGCTACACAAAATACGGCCTGAGGGTCACATGCAGCCCGCAAGGACCTTTCCTGCAGCCCGACTCCCGCTTGCCACAATGACGTTTCCTGCAGCCCGCCATGCCTCCTGCTCTGGCAATCATCTTTCCTCCAGCCCCCACACTGGCACGAAACCCTCCTTCCTCCAGGCAGCAAGCCTATTAAAGGCGCTGGCTGGATCCCTCCTTCCTCCTCCCTGGTTCCAACTTCCTGCTGCTGCCGATGTCTGCACCTGAGCCTCTTGCTGCCGCTTCTGCTACCTGGCTCTCCAGTCCCAGCTACCTTGCTGCCAGGGGGCGGGGTTATGAAAATTGTGGTGGGTTATGCAAATTGGGGGTGGGGCTACATGCAACCCAGGGTTGGGTCAAAACCAATTTTTCCAGCCCTCAGCACTAATCAAGTTGAGCACCCCTGCTCCAGGAGGAGTGTATATGCGATTGCCACAGTGTCTAGAATAAAGAAGGATCCAGATACAGGAGTATAACAGTCAGCTGCCCCATGCCAAAGGCAAGTTGCTGTAGGAGGCATCTGTTGAGCCATCTTTCAGGCCGTTTTCCCATGAGCTGCTTTGGCGCAGCGGAAGCTTGCGCTATTCAATCCTACTCTGTCCGTTGCGTGAGCTTGCCTGCATGAGAGCTGCACTGCCTCATTTCCCATGAGACAGGAGAGCCTCACTGCCTCATTTCCCATGAGACAGGAGCTGCGCTAGATTCGAATAGCGCAAGCTCCCATGTTGCCAAGGCAGCTCATGGGAAAGCGATCTAAACCACAGCAGGTTTTCTTCCTCCCAACTGTTCTGTTATTACCACATAAAGAGTATACCAAAAGCCAAAGCTCTTGCAGTGCCCTTTTATTAGGCTGCCAGTCCCTGACTCAGACTGAGATTCTGTAAAAGATCCCATTAGATAGCCAGTTCCAAGGCAGTCCTTATACCTCAGGACCTCTTCCTCTTGAGGAAGCCTTGAGGTGAGCTTCAGCCTTGGTTGGCAGTCTCTCTGGCCAAAATCTGTCTCTCTGTGGTGGTCTTTTTCTGACCAGTATCTGCAGCCATACATCCTAGTCAACTGGTCACCTGACCTGGCTTCTGGTCACTTGGACTTGCATAGGCTAGTTACCCTAATTAGCATCAGTGTAGTGGAGCAGGAATGCGGGTGCCACTTACCCTGCAGCCCCCCTCAGCAGCCTTGGAGGCTTTGGGTGAGGGAGCTCTCATGAAGAGTTCCTGCACATTTAAAATTACAACTACACCACTGCTAATTAGCACTACCTTGGGTTAACAATCTCCCTTTTAGGCTAATCAACCCTCCCAGTGGTGATCAGTGGTAGCGTGCTGCTGGTGAGCCAGGAGCACAGGTCTGCAAGAACCTATGTTGAGGCTGTGAGGACAGCAAGGAAGAAGTTCCTTGCTGTCCTCATAGCATCTGCGAAGTCACGCCCGGCAGAGCTGTTTCAGGTGGTGCGGGGGCTGGTCAGTCCGGCCTCCCTCCGCCTGGATGGGGACTTGTCCCAGGCCCACTGTGAGGAGTTTGTCATCTACTTCGCAGACAAGATCACTCGGATTCAGAGCGACTTTGACACTGGATTAGAGGCAGTAGGGGGAGAGCGCGAGGTGATGGAGGCCCCGTCTGGTCCAACTTTGTGGGGGGAGTTTCAGGAAGTGACGCTGGCCGATGGAGTGGATATCTTGGGGTCTGTGAGGGCCACCTGTTGCGAACTTGATCCATGCCCGTCCTGGTTGGTGAAAGCCTCCAGGGAGATGTTGGGGACGGTGCTGGCGAGGGTGGTGAACGCGTCCTTGCAGCAGGGGAGGTTGTCGCCCAGCCTCAAGGAGGCTGTGGTGCACCCCCTGCTGAAGGAACCATCCTTGGACGTGGATGCACTCGCCAGTTACCGACCTGTCTCTAACCTCCCCTTTTTAGGGAACGTTATTGAGCGGGCGGTAGCGATCCAGCTCCAGGTGCATCTAGATAGCATTGGTTTCCTGGACCCTTTTCAATCTGGGTTCCGCCCCGGCTATGGCACTGAGACGGTGTTGGTGGCCTTGGTCGACGATCTCCGCCAGGAGATGAACGCAGGATGTTCGACATTTCTCATCCTGCTAGATCTCTCAGCCGCTTTGATACTGTGGACCATGGGCTGCTGTTGAGACGGCTGCATGACCTGGGGGGTCTGGATGGGACTGTTCTTGAATGGTTTCATTCATTCCTCTCAGGGAGAAGCCAGCGGGTAGTGCTGGGGGATGAGACATCGTGCCCCCGCGCTTTATCATGCGGCGTTCCGCAGGGTTCCATTTTGTCTCCATTATTATTAATGTATATATGCAGCCCTTGGAGGAGGTCATGAGAGGGTTCGGGGTGCGATGTCACCAATATGCTGACGATACTCAGCTGTACCTCTCTTTTTCAACTGACCCAGACCCTGCCATCTTGTTGCTATCCCAGTGTTTGGAGGCCGTGGTGGAATGGATGTGGCAGAGCAGACTGAAGCTCAACCCCGATAAGACAGAGGTGATGTTGGTGGGGAGAGTGAGGGAAGTAGCGGCCCCTCTGATTGGGGGGATTCGCCCTCCTATAGCTCAGCAGGTCCGGAGTCTGGGGGTGATATTGGATGTGGATCTCCGCCTGGAGCGGCCGGTGGAGGCAGTCACGAAAGCTGCCTTCCACCAGTTGCATCTGGTGCGGAGGCTGCGTCTGTACGTCTCCAGCCCGGACCTGGCCTCCCTCATCCATCCCTTCGTCACCTCGAGACTGGACTACTGCAATG
>QEPC01010142.1:1549477-1571961 GCA_003113815.1 Sphenodon punctatus
TCTGTGTGTCTAAATCACTCACCCAGATCTTAAACATCTGGTTCTTTGAACTTCTGCATAGAACTTCTCCCAGAACTTTTGTGTGTAAAAAGTTCTCCTGGTAAACTGCTTTGCTCCAGGCAGCTGTGGTCACTTGGTTTCCATGGCAGCCTGTCACGTCTACAGCTGCGGCTACTTTAGGCTGCCTCAGGGAAGCATTTGTGTGAAGAATGCATCCAGGAACTGCCTCAGGGCTGTGTGTGTGTGAGAGAAATGTATCTGAAACTTACTTGTGGACTTGTAAACCCAGAAGATTGAAAAATCCAGAACTTTAAGGTGTGTGTAAAAATGCCCAGTATTCCTGTTAAGCAATAACTTCATAAGAACATAAGAAGTGCCATACTGGCAGTGGTCAGACCAATGGTCCATTTAGCCCAGCATCCTGTCTCCGACAGTGACCATAGTCGGTGGCTTGGGAGAAGCACCCAACAGGTCACAATGGGGGATCCATTCCCTGTTGTTTTACCCCCAGCTCCCATCATGTTCCCTGATCCTGTCTGGCTAATAGCTGCTAATGGATCTATCTTCCAGAAACTTGTTCAAACCTCTTTTAAACTCAGCTATAGTACTGGCTGTTACCATAGCCTCTGGCAGTAGATTCCACAACCCAATTGTCGGCGCAGCCAGAATAAGACAAGGACTCCAAGTTGGTGTTTTAAAGGCCACACTCTTTATTTGAATTATGATTAGGCTAAGGGCATTTTTAAACATGCGCTCTCCCAGGCGTGTTTGGAGAAGCCGGCTCCAAAGTGGGTTTGGGAGAAAGCCGGGTTTGGGAGAAGCCGTCTTCTCTGCCCCAGCCAGTGATTAAATTTAATCACTGGCTGGGGGCTTTAGAGGGGGGAGGGTGTTTGTCAGCGCTGCCTGGAGGAGGCAATTTTCGCCCGCTTTCTCCCGCCCCCTCCCCCCCCGCTTGCAAACCAGGGAACGCGGCAGTTCCCAGGGACGCAAGTGAGGGGGCAGGAATCCTTGGCCGGTTTGATGTGGGAATAGATCCGGCATCAAACCGGGCCAAACATTTAAACGATCACAAAAAAAGGCGGCTGATTAAAGGATCAGCTGCCTTTTTTGTATCATTTAAAAGCGCCCTAAGTGAGGTAATTGCCTCTAAGCAATTCAGGTCCAGCACTCCCAACTCATATAACCATTAGTACCATAACCGAAACAGGGCTTGGCCTGGATGTGCCCTCCAGTGCCAGCCCAAAACACGTCTCCCCTTCTCTCACTGCCCTGAGACCATGATTGAAGGGGACAATGTCCTTTCCTGACTGGAGTAAGGATACAGCACCAAAGGGTTGAGGACTGTGCTTGTCCTTGCCCTCCTTCTGACCAGCGCCTCTCCCTGGGATGTGACCCTTGCACTTGCCATGCCCTGCTTTTGCGCCAGGTGTCACCTCCCTATCTCTTAAGGAGATGCCTCCAAATGCTATTTACTTATTTAAACCAAACAGTGCTGGACCCCTGCCACTAAGGGACTGCTGATTCTACATCGGATGATCCTGCCCCCACCCAGCCTAACCTAACTTAACACTTCAACAAACTTTACCTTCAAGGTGACCAAATAAAGCCTGTTGCCATCTGGCAACAGATGTACCCCGTTGGGGCGGTAAAGCTCAGGGGACCTGTGGGTAATCCTATTATGAGAAATCCTCATACCTCCTCTAGAGCGAAGCCATTTTCCTACCTCCCTGTCTGCAGGTGATTTCTCCTCAATAATTGATGTTATTTTAATTGATGGTAATTTTATTTAATATTTTTGGTTAAGTATTATGATACATCCCATGTAGTATTGCCTTCGGCTCATTCTTTTGTTTTCCTAGTTGCAATGGCCTTGTGCCACGCAGTGAACATAATAAAAATTATTATTGTTACTGCACCTCCCTGTTGGTATTATGTCATGGTTTATCGACCTTCCAGGGGCTCAGGGCTTTGTCCCACCTCAAGCGGGCCACCAGGTCTGTCCATATAATGGTCGCCCTAGGAAAAAGCCACTCCACGTCTAGGAGGTTGGCCCTGATGTTAACAACCATTAATCCCGTTAATCTAGGTATATCATTTCCCCCTAAGTGGATTACCACAATGTCCGATGACTTGCTAGCCCCCACCGCCCAGAGCGTGGGGAGTAACTGATGCCAACGCATGCCGCTCTGCCCCATCCAATGAATTTCAGCTCTGTGCGCCAATTCCAGCTGGGTTCCTCAGCGAGTCTGGCCCGCCAACTTTGCGGCCCACCGCACCAGGCTGTGGCCGATGATCCACACTAGACTCCTGTTGGAAAGCCTCGCCGGACCTGAATGACAGATGGAAGACAACGTTAGCGCACCAGATCCCAAACGTACGTGCGATATGCCCAAGAACGCCACCACCCCACCGCTCATATCCCTTGTTCCAGGAGGCCAGCTGTGGCCACCAAGGATGCTGCCCCTATACGAAACGAGTGTGATCCATACTCCAAGGGTGGAAGACCGAGGTATGAAAGCACCCTCCTCAATACTGAAGTAAACTGGCAACGGGTCACAGGGGGGCCTTGGCTGTGTCTAAAAAAGGGGCCAGCTAGTGGCGGTTGGACCTTACCGTACTCCTTGATTGCTCAAATAGGGCACAATTCAGGGGAGCCCGCCCTGTGCAGGGTCACCACGTGGCCCCTGTTCCGCTGATCCATTTTTGACCAATGCAGGTGCAAGCAGAGCGTGTTGCCGCCCAGCCTTATGTCATCAATGGAAAGAGCTCGCCCTGAGGAATCCCGCCCGTACTCAGCCACGACTTCGCTCACTCGAAAGGCTCTGAAGGTGGGGGAGCCCCATGTGAACAATGCAGCATGCACGCCCGCAGGGAGTGGTGGTGCATGCACGCACCTGCCTTACACACATCCCCACTCACCCCCCAACTCATCCCTATGCACGGAACAACCAGGGAAAACACCCACAATTCCAGCCCTGTGTGGATTTTTTTTCTTATATTCCTAGAAAGGGTTGGTATGAACTGTCTGAGGGGGACTGTGCTTTTTACACTAGAGGAGCACGAGACCATCACATGGTCTATTATTAGAATATGGTGAGCATTCCATGAACAACCCAGTTGTGAGAATGTTAGGAGCCATCTCAAAGAACCTTCGTTACAAGGCAACAACCTTCTGATCACTCACATGGGGAGGAGTTGTTTGTAAACAAACAGCTTTATCTCCCAGATTGGTGTCCTGCTGCTGCTGCAGCACTACTAGCAGGCAGAGGCAGGTGAAGGATGGGACACCCCCCCCCCATGATGTGGGGATGCCCTGCACCCAGGCCTCCTCCAGCCTAGCCCAGGCATGGGGCTGCCCCCTGCGGGGCCAAGCAGCAACCCCCTGGTGCCTGGTTCGCTCAATGGACGTTACACCGCTGGATGCACCTCAACATGCCAGACATTGCTCTATCCACTTCCGCACTGGCCACCCCCAATATACTTCCAGTGTATAAGTTGCATACCTTCCAACAGTCCCTGCTTTTGTGGAAAAATTCACTGTCACTAGAGTTCCTGTGCACATGGACTGCCAGAGGATTGGGGCATCCATGCATAGCTGCCACCAGAGCACAGAGTGGCCAACCTGCTGCTGCCTCTCAGGCACCAGCCCTCCCCCACTAGGTAGGGGAGCTACTGGAGACGGGTGAGAGGAGATAATGTGTGAGAGAATGGGTGTGTGTATGGGTGTGGAGCATATTGAGTGAGGGGACAGGACTTACATCCTTCTTCGACTGCTTGAAATGTTGGGAGGTATGTATAAAGCCTCACAGGGGAGCAAGCAGTGTCAGCTCCCTCTCTTCTGTGAAAGGCCAGACCAGACATCCTGCCTGCTCCTGGTTTCTTGCCTTGGTTCAAGCCCCCTCATCTCACCAAATTACCTGTCTCCTCACTTGGCTCTGCTTTCCTGGATCAGAGACTTATCCTCTGCATCTCAGGACACTTTCTCACGTTATAAGAATGTGTGCATTGTTTTCATCTGATTGTTTAAGGTGCACATTACAATTTGCTATTCCCCATTCACACGTTCTACTTTTCTCCGCATTTTAACTTAATGCACATTGTAAAATTGTGCATTATAAGCAGTATCTCCACATTCAGTTTGATGTGCATATTTCTCTTGCTTTTATCTACATTCTCAGCGTTACAGGAAGGAAACCAGAAAAGACCTTTTCCCCCTTCTCCGGAAGTTGTTTCTCCCACCATTCTGGAGCTTCTTTCCCTGCCTCATTTGCCATGCCTGGAGCGACATCAGCTCTCTCTGTGGGCTTCCGTTGACCTGGAGGATTAACAGAGGATTCCTGTGCATTCCATTATGTGCTGCATTCCCACGTTGAAAATATGCACATTATGTGAATGCAGTTTCAGTGCCGCATTCACACAGATCAATCTATGCGCATAATAAAAAAACATCCTTATTCAAGACGGTTTGGGGCACTCTGTGATGTGCTTCTCAAACATGCACATTGGATAGAAAACATGAGGATGAAGGCATTCCCAAGTTACTGAGATAAATCAATGATGCACTCTCTGACAAAGCAGGTGGTGAAAGTCCCTTTGACTTCTTTAGGAGCCCGTTTGGGACAGTGCTGAGTGGTTCAACCTTGGCAGCCCTTGCTGTAATCGAGCCTGTATAAGAGGGTGTAGGAATGGGGTGAAGGGCTCTTCTAGTTTCCTATGAGTGCATTGGCTATTTCCAGAACCAGCGAGATGGCTCCTTTGTATCACTGAAGAGGCAAGAAAAAAACTTTGGAGAGAGGGTCAGGGTCCAGATCAGAATGTTCTTTAATTGTCTCCAATAGGTGTCAGCCCAGCCTCTTATGTTTTTGTAAACAACACAGGTTCAATGAGGGAACATGTAGGGAGCCAAGAGGGAAGGGTGAGGAATGGGTACAGAAAACAAGGGTTGTGCTGGCAGAAGTTCCTCCCAGCTGCCCCTCCTTTACTCGCTGGAGCTTGTGTTCAAGATGTTCTGCGCAGGGAAAATGACACCTCCAGCTTGGCACACAGGTCTCTGAGCCATAGACCAGGATCCATGTTCACTGCATATTCCCCATTTCTACCAATGGGAAAAGTGAACATGGGTTCTTGGCCATAGACAGCCCCTGCTTGAAGCCATCTGCTCACACAATGAAAGGAACACAGTCCCTAACCAGAGCTTATCAAGCCCAATAGGAGCAAAGCCCTACCCAGCTGCAAGATCATCCAGAGAGGGCAGGTTGGGCCTCACCAGACCTATACGAACCTGCCTGTCTCAGCAGGAAATGCAGGGGTGGGGAAGCTTTTCCCTCCCGCAGGCCACTCTGAAAATGAGCAGACTGGATAGGAGTTGTGGACGGGAGTGTTTAAGGGGTGAGCTCTTAAGATGAGGGAAGGAAGGCAATGGTCCAGATCATGGCTCTACCTTCCTCTTCATTCCCTTCCCCTGAGATCACTCTTTCAGTGCTTGATGGTAAAGACTGGATCCAGGAATCAGCAAGAGGTCAAATAAAAACCAACCACAGGTTGGGGGTTCCCCATCCCTGAGGTAATGAGACTATACTACTGAGGCACAGGGACTGATTTACAGGAGGGGCGGGATATAAATTGATGAAAATAAATAAATAAATAAATAAATACATTTGATGCAGATGTTGCTTTGTGGGTTTTAGAAACTAAATGCTGCCTCCCTTGTATCTCAGATGAAATCCCTGAGAAAGGTGGAGATTCACTGCTAGGTCAACCCCTGACTGTTCCCACTGGGGTCTCACCTGCCAGCCTGCTGAATATTCCAGGGATTCCCTGCTGTTGCATCTATACCAGATACCTCCACTAGAAAGACAGCACCACACAGCTGGGCACTCCGTTCTCTCCTGTTGCTTGGGCTCACTGTGCCCCAGGAGAACACAGCAGCAGCCAGGAAACTGAACAAGCCACTCTATCCAATTGGGGCTTTCAAGGGATGTCTGTGGACACTGGACAATATGGTTTCTGTGGTGCTGGCAGAACACTCTCACTGTACGTTCAAGACACAGCCCAGCAGAGTACAGCCTCCCTGGTACTGAGTGTGTCCAAGGTATCCAGTCCATAATAATTGCATTACCATGGAGCCACATGTTCTAGATAGATCTCAGTGTAGCACACCTGTACAGGTACTGCACCCACCCTTGACAGAACCCAGAGGAATGCACCTGCTGTGGTGCCACATGCTCTGGATAGATCCCAGTACAACACACCTGTATTGGCATGGCACAGTACACCCTAGACAGATCTCTGTGTAGCAAACGTCCTTGGGGCAATGGTATAACTAGGTTTAGTAGGGCCCTGGGACAATACAAATTAGTGGGCCCCATACCACATTCACTCACACACAGAGACATGCTCACACTCTCACAGACAAACTCACAATCATTGACCAAAGGTGGCACTGGATGTGGCAGGCAGGACCTAGAATCGGCAGTGGGAGACCAGAAGCATCATTTATTTATTTTATTTATTTCAGGGTTTTTTTAATCCCGCAACCCTCCTGCTCACAGAGCAGCTCAGGGCGACTCACATACACCATCAACAATTCACAATAAAACACAATTCAGAATTTATTAAAAATACTAAAAATACACTAAAAGGGCAGCACCAATTCCCCCCCCCCCTTAACCCACCCCACCCTACCCATCTCCCTCTCCAAAAGCCCGGCCTTACACTGTCTTTGGAAAGAGGCGAGGTCTGGGGCCGGGTGGGCCTCCATCGGGAGGGAATTCCACAGCCTGGGAGCGGTCACCAAGAATGCCCTCCCCATTGTTGCCACCTGGGAAATCCGGGGGACTTCAAGTCGGGTGTCTCCAGCCACTGCAGGGGCTGCAATACAACCCAGGGCCTGAGGCGGTCTGGCAGGTAAGCTGGGTCCAGGCCATTTAGGACTTTATAGGTCATTACCAACACCTTGAATTGGGCCCGGAAGATAATAGGCAGCCAGGGCAGAGAATGGAGCACCAGTCTAATGTGCTCGCGATGACTCGTCCCCGTTAGGATGAAGTATTACTCGCCAAGAACCACATGCTGAGTTCTCACAGCCAGGAATGAGCGGAATCATTCAAGAACAGTACCACCCATTCCGGCCCGGTCCCACATCCGGGCCACCAACATCTCATGGTCAACGGTATCAAATGCTACTGACAGATCTTATAGAATTAAAAGAGAATTCATGTGCTGCAAGAAAATGGCATAGGTTGAGGGACCCAGAAATAGAAGTAAGAGAAAGTGGCATGTGGGGTCTCAGAAGGAGCAAGCAGTGGGTGGGGCCAGAGCTGGCACAGCTTTGCGGGGGAATACAGAACCAGGGAATTGGGGAAGGGGTCCAGAATTGGCACATACTGCAAGAAAATGTCATGGTGAGAACCTAAAAGCAGGGTGCAGGGAAACAGTGTGGGGGAGCTTGGCAGTATCACCAATGGTTAATTCTGTATCATGTCATCTGGTGGGGCCCATTCCAGGGCTCTCTGAATTTCTGGGCCCTGGGGCAGCCATCCCACTTGCCCCACCTATCTATATCCCCATTCACCTCTCTGCCTGGGGCAGAGGGCCCCTGGCTAATGCACCTCGTGATGCTATTGTGCATTCCATTCGGAACACTCCTGCTCTGTTCAGCCCGGTGGGATGTTAATGGGTTATATTAAGAACATAAGTAGTGCCATACTGGGTCAGACCAACATCCTGTCTCTGACAGTGTTCAGCACCCTATCTAGAACAGTGGCCAATCTTGGTCGCTTGGGAGAAGTAGCCAACAGGTCCCGATAGGCAATCCATTCCCTGTTATTCATTCGCAGCTCCTAACTGTAAGAAGTTACATCTCCTAAACATACTTGGCTAATAGCCATTAAAACTCTCCAAGAACTTAACAATCATTTAAAAAACCCAGCTATACTACTGGCCTTGACCACATTCTCTGGCAACAAATTCCACAAGTGAATTGTGCATTGAGTGAAAAATTATTTGTTTTAAATCTACCACCAGTTAGCTTGATGGAGTGTCCCCTAGTTCTAGTACTATTTGAGAGGGTAAATAACTGCTCCATATTTACATGTTCCACACCACTCATGATTTTATAAACTTCTATCATATCCCCTCTCAGCTGTCTCTTCTCCAAGCTGAAGAGCCCAAACTATCAAGCCTCTTTTGGTATGGGAGCCGTTCCATACCCTTTATAATTTTTTTTGCCCTTCTCTGTACCTTCTTTAGTTCTTCTACTATATCTTTTTTAAGATAGGGCAACCGGAACTGCACACAATATTCAACATGTGGTCACACCATAGATTTATATAGAGGCATTATGATATTTTCAGTTTTATTGTCTGTCCCTTTCCAAATAATTCCTAACATCCTGTTTGCTTTTTTGGCCGCCACTACACATTGAGCAGAGGATTTCAATGTATTGCCCACAATGACTCCAAGATCCTTTACCTGAGTGATAACCTCTAATTTAGAACCCAGCATTGTGTACATATAGGCCTTTTTTACACGGACGTTACCCACCCACAAACACCCATAAACACCCATCAGATAGGTGTGAGAGTGTCCGTGATAGGCCCTTTTTACACAAACACTCTAACACTGATAAAATGGGTGTTACATTTTATTATACATGTTGCAGGGTGACACTGCAGCCCTGCAATATGAGCCCTTTTCACACGAGATGCCTCCACCCAGCGTTGCTGGATGGAGATGGGTGGAGGTGTCTGTGTAAACACCACTCGTGGTGGGTGGGGTGCATTTCGCTGGGTGTATATGGGTGGAGGTGTCTGCGTAAACGCCGTGGGCAGTGGGTGTAGGTGCTTGCATGCTCCCGCACAACACCCATCTCCACCCACCCCCACCCATAGAGCAATGGACTCCACTGCCGATTGGGTGTTGCGCGGGAGCATGCACGCACCTACACCCACCGCAAGTGGTGTTTACACAGATGCCTCCACCCATCGAAACCGGGTGGAGGCATCGCGTGTGAAAAGGGTCCATGTTGCAGGGCTGCAGTGTCACCCTGCAACGTATATAATCAAATGTAACACCCATTTTATCGGTGTTAGAGTGTTTGTGTAAAAAGGGCCTATCACGGACACTCTCACACCTATCTGATGGGTGTTTATGGGTGTTTGTGGGTGGGTAACGTTCGTGTAAAAAAGGCCTATATGTACACAATGCTGGGTTCTAAATTAGAGGTTATCACTCAGGTAAAGGATCTTGGAGTCATTGTGGGCAATACATTGAAATCCTCTGCTCAATGTGTAGTGGCGGCCAAAAAAGCATCCCTCCGCGTGTGCCCACAAAACCCACAGAGTGATGGCCCACAGGGACAGGGGGTGTATGTGGAATGGACGGAGACCCAGGACGCCTCCCAGGAAGATGATCCAGGTAGGAACGCAACCGGGGCCTGGGGGGATGGGCCCGGAGGGAGGCCGCAGTGACCGGAGCCACAGCCAGGCAGCAGGGACCAACGGATGAATCCTCGTGTACCTCAAGGCACCCTGGAGGTACACAAGGAGGAGGTAGCAGAGGAGGAGGTGGTAGCGGAGAAACCAGCGGCACCCCTGGGAGCTGGACACCAGGACCACGATGGTAGGCCACATTGCACAAGGGACGGGTCCCGGCATGTGCTGGGAAGGTGGGGTATCAGGCCACCCACAGGGGCAGCTCCTGCAGACAACAGCCCCTCATGCATGACAGGGAAGGGCCGGTGCCCCTCGCAGCCGCAAACCAAGCCACATGGATTACCAGCCCCTAAGGGGACTGCAGGGGGGGGGAGGCTGATGTGGGTGGGACCACAGGACATGTCCACAAGGGAGTTCAGTGACAGCATGGGCATGGGGCTCAGTGACAGCATGGCGCGGGTGGCAGCGCCGGCAGAGGGGGCCAGCAAAGTGGTCCAACAGAGGGGACAGGGATAATGGGACCCCGCCCGACCGGTAGGGAGCACCATAGGGATGGACAGGGCAGGAGGGTCGGCACCCCCTGTGGCGACAGGGATGCACCGATATGGGCACAGGGCATGTCATGGAACACACCACAATCCATTCTCATCCCTCCCACAGATGGGCATCCCAGTCTGGCGAGGGGAGCCACCACTGGCAGGGCACAGAAGAATCAGGAGATGTGGGCCCGGAACTGGCGGAGAAAAGTGGACCTCAGGAGGGAACTGCTGGAGGAAACCAGAAGGTTAGCCGAGGTGCATGCACACAAACTCTCCTTCACGAGGGAGGTGCAAAGAGGGGGGGGGGAGAGGGACCGGTACATATTGGTAGCCATGCTAACCCGGTCCCGCACCAAGCACCTGTGGGACAGGCACCAGACCACCATCCACCACCGTAAGATGTGGCTCAACAGAGCCGAGAAGGCTAGGGGACGTGTTGCGCTGGAGGGACCTCTGCATGGGCCCTCGACCTCATTGGGGAGGTGGTGGGGCTCCTGCAGAGGGAACCCCAGTGGGACATGCCCCCTCCAGGCCCGGGTGGAGGGATGTCAGCCGACCACCACCGGGGCGCCCCCCCAAAGGTGCTAGTGCCCCCCAACCTGCACTTCAGCCAGTCCTGGTTTTCCCAGCAGCACCCCTTCCTGGCCTGGTGGATGGGGTTCCTCTCTCCCACATAGCCCCTCAACAACAGCACATGGGACTGCCATTCTGGCCTACACCCCTCCCGGTTCCTCCACAGCTGCCTCCGAGACCCTCCCTCTGGGAACTGCTGTCTCCCCCCATCAACCCGGAACCTCCAGGTGACCAACCGCCCATGCCATCTGCCCCACTAGCTCTGGTAAGCCGCACCATGTAGCTGGCTGCAAAGGGGGGGGGGAGGAGGGGATGCAGCAGTGGGAGCAATGGGAACACCAGAGGCCTGGTACAAGGCCCACGGTGCAGGGGTATCTTCCATCATCGCAGGGCCCAGCACCCGAGCCTGGAGTGGAGCGGCCTTTGGATGAAGGAGACCCTGGGCCATCCGGCCGACGCTCCCAGAGGGAAGCGGCTGCAAGGGGTCACAGGGGAGCGAGCCCCGGTGGTGCACTAAAGCGGGCATGGGGAAGGCCCCGCAAAACGTAACCCCCCCTTGTGCATAACCCCTAAGAAACTATGTGATACTGTACCACTCTGTTGTTCTGTGTATCAATGGGGGCACCATGGGCGGTAGGGGTCACTCCACATGCAGAAGGGGGCAGGACATGCACACAACAGGTGTCAGTACCAAACACCTCTGGTTGGTAAGGAGCTGGGTGGGCAACAGCATAGCACCCATGGCCGGGGACAGGTCAGCACAGTCACAGCAGTGGAGCGCCGGCCATGGCAACAGACAGTCGGTGCAGGCCCGGGGCCCTCAGCGGCTCGCTTGCCAGGGTGTCACAGCAGTGGGGGACTCAGTGGCGCGGGACACGGCCAACACAGGCCTGGGGAACCCCTACAACCCAAACAATGGAACAGATGCGGTTTTCCAATCAGACATATCAGTGGCGGCTAGTGGGTTTTGAGGTTGGTGGCTCACTAAAGCTAGCTGGTCTGCTGGCAGCAAAGCCGTCAGCGGGCCAGAGGCACTTTATGGCTGGCAGAGCTCTAGGGTGGGGCTTGTCCATTGTAGGCGGAGTCTCCAAAACTCCAGCAACTAGGAGTTATCAGTGTTAATATCTGATGGACAGAACATTAATTAACACTGGGAAGGAACTCCTTGCTGCTGAGTACAACCCTGCCACTTGGAGACAGAGAGAACCCTTCTACTAGAATCTCATCCATTCAGTGGATGGGACTCCAGTAGGTCGACTCTCTCTCTCTCTCTCTCTCCAACAGTGGTAGTGCCATAACACGATAAAAAACCTGATCGCATATTTAACACATACAACACATCAGGGCCACAACAAAATAGCTGCAGCATGCAGTTCTGAGTAAAGTAGAGTGGCAGATTACACATTGCTATTGCACTGTACAGGAATCCCCCCCTCAAAGAAGAAACCTGGAAAAAAGCTGCATTTAAAATAAAAGTCAGAAACCTGATTTTTAACCCCTCTTCCCCGCCACCTCCAAGAGACTTGGAACAGAAGCTGAGAAATTGGGGCTTCTTGGGTTCCATCCAGCCCCCCCCGCCTCACCTAAACAACACCCATACCTATACTGTATCCCCACCAACCAACGCCTGACCAAACAAATAGGCATTTTCTCAGTTCAAGTAGTTTGGTGCCTGGCTGGGTACTCTTAATCAGATTCCTCCTTCTGCAGACAGACAACCTTAAACCTCACTTACAAGCAGTTTTAGCAAAGATCCACAGAATTGACACAAAACTTTCCCCCAATCTGCGCAGGTTAAAATGTCAGTTTCAGCAAAGCTGCAGACTCAAACCATTCCCAAAAGTCTGCGCAGGTTCAAAGACCCCAAATGCATCCAGAGACTCCCAAACACAGCAGCAAAACAAACACTCCACATCATCAAGTGAACAAATTCCTACAACCACAATATATGAGAGCTATGTCCTGTACAACAATGTCAAAGCTTTATAAAAATGTGAACACAATGAATCACAAAATATGCATGACAATATGGACATCCAAATGCAATATAAAATGCAGTATAAAAGAACCCAAATGCGTTTCAAGGGAGTGGGGGCACACCGGGGACACGCCGGGGGAGTGGGGGCTGTATCCTCAAATGACCCCACACCCCCAGTGTGCCCCACTCCCCCANAAGTCCCCCGGCAAAAAACCCGGTCCCTACCTGATCGCAGAGAGCAGGTCCAGATCTTCACCACTGGTAATGCTGGCTCTGCAATCATTGCCGGGAACCGGGGACACGCCGGGGGAGTGGGGGCTGTATCCTCAAATGACCCCACACCCCCAGTGTGCCCCCACTCCCCCACTGTTCCCAAGTCCCCCGGGTAAAAAAGTTAAAAACCCCACCTGACACTCGCAGACAGGTCCGGACCGCCACCGCCGGGAACTCCGTGGCTACCGGCTGGGAGCGAGCCAGCGAGGTCTGAGAGACCTCGCCCACCTGCAAATTTCCCACCTGGCCTTGCACCGCTACGGTGTAGCCTGGAGAGGTGACTAAAAAGGCGCCCCTCCAGGCAATTAAAATGGCTGGGCAAAGGGTTCCATTTGAACTCATTGCTTAGGCTGGCCACGGTCCCTGAAAATGGCTTCTGGGTAGATCGTCCGGCAGTGCCAACCAACCAGAAGCCACAGTTGCGCCTGCGCAGTAACTCCAGTCATGGGCAAACTTACTTCCCGGACTGGCGCACATGTGCATGCACGCCAGCCCGGGAAGCAAGTTTGCCCACGGCTGGAGTATACGACGCTGTTCCTCCATCTAATTCTTACGCAGTCATCTCCTCATCTCGAGTTGAGGATCATTTTTTAAAGGACCTGTGTGCGCTGCGCGGCTTGCGCTGAGCCGCACACATGCTGCATTGTTGCTGGGCGCGTTTGTGGGGCAGTGCCCCCAGCGCCAAAGCAAGGGGCCGCCGCTGAGATATATCTGTATTTATTTGAATGGATTACCCAGTTGCTGCAATGATGGGGGGCTATCAACATGGGTAGTCAGTTGCCTGCCATCTGGGCAACAACGCACCTACACAGAGCATCCTGGTTCTCCTCGGAGATGCGACAAAACACCCCACCCTGGACGTGTTGGTAGAGGGCTACAGGACCCGCTCTTGGCACCGGTGGGGAGTACTCCAAGGCGGCTCCCCCGGTCTTGCAGATATTGTGCAGGATGCAGGCCACCAGTAAAAGGATGAGGGTGTGCTGCAGATCGAACTGGGTCTTGTTCATGAGCAGGCACCAACGCCCCTTGAGCAGCCTGAATGCCCACTCCACCACTCTCTGAGCCAACGAGAGGCATTCATTGAAGAGCTGGCAATCTGGTGTGTGGGCCACAGGATAGGTCCTCATGAGCCACGGGCTCAGCGGGTAGGAAGGGTCCCCTATCACCACGGGAGCCAGGGAGACCCCCTTGATGAACTGGTACAGGTTGGGGGCTATCTCCCCGTCAAACATGCCTGCATAGAAAGGGGACACCCGCAGTATGCGTGCATCATGGCTCCTCCCTGACTGCCGGTGTACACATCCGTAAACAAGGTCCTGTGATCCACTATGGTCTGGAGATTGATGGAGAAGGCCTGCCTCCTGTTCAGGTAGTCCATCTTGGTGTGTGGGGGCCGGATAATGGGGATGTGTGTACTGTCTATCGCCCCTATGAAATGGGGACACCCCAGGTCTTCAAAACCGCGGATCACCACCTCTGGATCCCGAAGCTGGATGACCCACTCTAGTAGCAGCTCCACGATCAGGTGACACACGTCATGGAGCGCCCTGTTAATGGTCGCAGTCCCCACCCCGAACTGCTCCCCAATGCTCCGACAGGAATCAGGGGTGGCCAGTCTCCACATGGCCATGGCCAAGCGCATCCCTGGTGGCAGCGGATACCGCATATTGGTCTCCTGCCTCTGGAGATGGGGATTCAGGAGCTCTCCGATCTGGGCCAAGAGGAATCGGCTCATGCAGAAGTGGTCCGTCCACTCCTCGTCCGTCCAGGTGGCCAGTGTGTTCTCCCACCATTCATTCGTTCAGGACTGCATCCAATGCAGCCTCCGCATTGGGACAGTGACATGGCACCCGTATAGGTTGAGCGGCCACCAGGACAGTACGAGGCGCATGTCCTGGGACACTGCTGTCGTCTGGCAGCTACCCTCCGTCTGGCAGCTACCCTCCATGCCCAACTCAGCGATTCAGCTCGCTGCAGGTTGGCAGCCCTCCTGCGCCTTTCGCCATGGTTGTAGGAGTGGTGACCCAACAACAGCAGTAGCTCGGCCCATTGCTGCAACACCAGCCCCAGAATAATGAAGCAGGTGGACAGGACCATTAACAGGATGGCCCTCGCCTGCGGGGGCTCATCAACAGGCAGCATGGTACCAACAATGACACGCACGCCCAGGGGGAACCCACCACTGGTACCCGTGAAGGATCACCGAGCTACTACCTGACAAGGTGGTGTGTGTGTGTGTGTGTGTGTGTGTGTGTGTGAACCAGGGCCGCTTGGCTGTGTCAGTGCCCCCGGTACCCACCCGGCCCGTCAATGGCCTGTGCACCTACCTACCACCCTCATGCAATTGGTGCCCTCAACCCCAAAGGCCCGTGCACCATGCACACCCACACTGTGACTCCCACGTCCCCTGCAACCCCATGGCTGGCCTGGGGTTTCGGGTACAGCTATGATGGGGGAGTTGCTCACCACACCCGCCTCCCCCCGCCCCTGCCCCCTGTACAGGCCACCACCACCAACATTGTCTTGACGCTCCCTTTCACTATTACCTTCCATACAACACACCCGATCAACCTCTCATTCTACCCCCCACACCTGGCCACAGCAACCTGCACCCATATATACTCTGGCAGACCATGCTGTGCGGCCGGCAATTGGTGTGTTCTGTGGGTGTGTTCAGCGCACCTGATAGGGATCCCCCCTCGCTGGGCTGCCAGCACAATCCCCCTCCTCATGGACAGCCTGACAGTCATGGGGCCAGGAGCGGCCCGAGGCACCTCAGTGGACCAGGGACCAGTCCAATCCCTGTGCCTCTGCTGGGACCCCTCGCGCTCCCTGGCCAGGGTGCATCTGCACCGGCCTTGCTATTGTCACAGCGCTTGAAGGCCACGGCACTGTGCAGCTGGGTTCCATCATGATAAGGTGGCTGGAGTTAGCTCTCTGGTAGAGGCAGCCGTAGCCTTGCTGATCTGTCATCGCTACCGCTGGTATGCACTGCCCCGTGCATGGGGCAGGGGTTCACAGGGCCGAGCAGCTGTTCCACTGTCAGCTGTGTACGGCCTCAACCCAGCTAGCGCTGCACAGCCTCTCGCGCCGCGCTCATGCACTGCTGCTCTCCATAGGACCCCAGTGCAAGCCGCGGAGTAGCCCTCGGACCGGTCACGGCAGGGTGCAGAACCGGCCCCAAGGCCAGCAGTGTTGCAGGGGAGGTGTGGTCGCCCTGTGCCAACATGCTGTTGGGAATGCTGTGGCAGAGCTGCAACATCCAGCTGCTGATGAGCGACCCCCTGTCAGTGGGGGATGGCTTCAATCTCCTGGCACGGTACATGTGGGTGATGGGCCATCCAGTCAGGGGTCCAGCTTGCTGCCAGTGTGCCAGGGAACTCAGCTTTGCCATCCTTCAGCAACCTCAGTGGGGGCACCCAACCACTGTTGTTGTGCCATGGATAGCACTGGAGATCACGGCTATTTTCTAGGTGGTTGCATTTCCAGAGTATGGACTGGCACTCCAGGCCAGGGGTCCCCTTGTGACTACCGACTACACTGGCATCCTACTGCATGCCCGTGGCTTATTCCGTCCGCGGTTGGACTGCCAGGACATTCTTGGGGAGCTGGGCCTGCTACCTGCTGATGTTGGGGGACCACTGCTGACCGGGACCCCTACTACACGTGAACTTGGCTCCCTGTGATCGGTGATGAACCTACCAGATGTCATGGCTGCAGCTGCCACAGGGAACCCACTCCTGCCCTGTTTCATGGTGGATGTGCATATGCGGTCCTGGGGATTCCGCAGGGGCCTCTTCGCCAGGGAAAGTCTTGTCCCAGGGCAGCTTTCCTGGGGCACCCTTTGGCCTCTCCCTGAGCTTGGCGACCCAACTGGCCCCTCAGTTGTGCTGTCATTGTTGTGCCTGTGCTGTGGTCTGGCTCCTCCTGGGCCCCGGTGCTCCGGCCCCATGGACTGTGTGACCCGGTGGTGGGCTGCCCCATATGCTGGACGGACCCCCTCGCTGCCTCGGTAGACTCCAGCCCCTATCCCTGTAGCATTCCCTGTCACCTCCATCCCTTTTGGAGTGGCTTCACCGGTACCCCTGTGTGCTGGTTGTGTGGAACGGGCGGGAGCCCACGCTCACCCATTCACCGGCCTCTGTTTGCCCATACCCTCCCTGTTCCCCCCCATAATATAGACCTTGCCTGTCACGGTACCCCCGTGTGTGCTTTAGTGTATGTGTGCCGCCCCAATCACCAATCCCATGGCTGCGGCCGTATCCGTGTGGGTTGGTTACTGTGATCAGTGTCCTGGGGGATTATGCTGTGGATCACTGGGGCTGTCTGGTGGAGTACTGTACAGTGTTTTGCGGTCCCCTGTTACCCATTGGTTGCACCCACCCCTGGACTGCCTCAACTACCACTGCCCCGGTGCCCCCTGTCGGCTCCCATCATCGGTACCGTTGGCGATGGATGGGCTGCAGGGGAGATGGGGCACTGACCATGAGGGGGGCCTGTTCCTGGCCCATCGGTTGGCTGCCTGTGGACCCCCTTGCTGTGTGCGGGTGGGGTGCTGCCTTGGGTGTCCCGGGGTCACGGTGTCGGTTGCGCATGGTATGTGCTTCTTGACCCCTGCTGATCCTTGCCTTGCACCCCATTCCCTTGACCCTCTCCCTCCTCCCTTCTAGCTACCCTGGTTGTGTTCCTGGATGTTCTCTGCTTGGCACATCTGGCCAGCCAGCTCCAGTGTGCTGCCTCAGACCTCCATGCAGGGGCATGGTTCTACGGGGAGATCAGTGAGTGTGCTGCGTGTGTGCTGGGACCTCTCCCAGTTGTGTGTTCAGGGGTGCACATTGTAGAGGTCCACAGTCCCATCCTGATGGCACCTTCACTCTCTCCTTTAGTGCAGGCGATGATTGCAGAGCGGACCCGGGAGCAGAGGGCGGTTATGCAGCTGCTGCTGCTGCAACTCCTGGAGTGGGTGCACCGGCTCGGCCGTGCACAGGTGGATCGTTGGGTCCGGGCTCGGGGCCAGCATCCCTATTGAGGGTGGGGAGCCTCCCCGCATGCCTGATGTCTGTGCTGCCTCCCCACCCCCTTGTACCTTGACCCTGTCCTGTTCCCCCTTGCCAATAAAGTTGCTTTGTCCCCTTCTCCGGGTGTGTGGCATGGCATTACATTTGGCCTGGTCGCGTATGTGGGTGCCTCTTGGTGGTTGTGGCATGCTTGCCTGGCAGGGGCTGTGTGTCTTGTGCCCCCCCACCCCGGTGTTTGTGCTGCAGCTCTGTCGTTCCCTTTGGGGGTGACCCTGGTTTCCCTGGCCTGGGGCTTCGGTCGCCTCTCAGCTTCCTGTCTTGGCTTCCTCTGTCCCCCTCTGGCCCTGTCTTGTTCCCCCCCTTTCCCTCTGGTCCCTTGGTCCCAGGGTCTGTCCCCTTGCCTGCTGTCGTGCTGCCTTGCCCCATCCCTGCCTTCGCGATGGTTTCCCCCTTCACCCACCCACCTCCGTTGTTGATGTCTGGAGAGCTGCAGTAGGTTTGCTGACGGTTGGTGTGGTCCATGGTCCCCCCGCACCCTGCCATTCCCTGTCAGGCCGCCTGTGCTGTGGGTGTCCATCCCTGCTGCCATGACCGCCTGTGTCCTGTGTCTGGCTCATTTTCTGGGGGTCTTGGGATGGTGTGTGCTTTAAAAACACCATCTTGGAAACCCAGATTATATGTATTCCACAAATTAAAAAAGGTAGTATGAGGAACACCCACCCCGGGAAATACCAAGCAAACACCCATGAAAGTTACACGGACACCCGAGACACCAAACAGCAGGGAAGCCCCGCCCAGCACAGTGACGGGATAGCATGTGCCAGGGGGTTGGGTGTTTGTGTTGGGGTCCGTTGCTGCTTTGGCCCTCTGCCTTCCTCCCCTGTGCCCCTTCCCAGCCCACCTCCCCCAGCTGGGGTCTCCCCGCCTCCTTGGCCATGCACCCCTTCCCTGTGTGGTCATGTTCACTGTTGTGTGTGGGCAGGTTCTGGTTTGTGGGGGGTCTGTGGTGCCCATCTGTCTGGCCTCTGTTATGGGGCTGGCCGGGGCCACTACTTTGTGTCTCCTGTCATCCTGCTCCCTCCTACCCTGCCCGCATGGGGTCTGGCAGATCAGGGGCAGAGCTGTGTGCCGCGGCTTCATTTGCTCTCAGTCCGCCATGCTATCCCGTCGCTGTGCTGGGCAGGACTTCCCTGCTGTTTGGTGTCTTGGGTGTCCATGTAACTTTCATGGGTGTTTGCTTGGTATTTCCCGGGGTGGGTGTTCCTCATACTACCTTTTTAAATTTGTGGAATACATATAATCTGGGTTTCCAAGATGGTGTTTTTAAATAGTTTCTTGTAGACATTTAATCCTCACAGTTGCTCCTTATAGTTTCCCTCTAACTAGTTTCCTCATTTTTGCATAGTTCACCCTTTTAAAGGTAAATGTTACTGAGGTGGTTTTGTCATTTTCCTTCCTGTAAGTATGTTGAATCTGATTATATTACAATCACTATTGCCAAGTGGCTCCATCATTGTTACCCCTTCCACCAGGTCCTGCACTCCCCTTAGGACTAGATCAAAGTGGCTCCTCCTCCTCATTGGTTCAATGACCTGCTACTCCAAGAAGCAGTCATTTATGGCATCTAGAAATTTTACATCCACATCACACCCTGAAGAGACATTTACCCAGTCAATATTAGGGTAATTGAAAGCACCCATTATTATTGTGTTTTCAACTTTAGTAACCCATCTAAACTCGGTTAGCATTTCCTAGTCAGTCTCACTGTCCTGACCAGGGGGTCAGTAGTATAGTCAGGGCCGAACTTAGGAATTTTGCACCCCTAGACCCTTCTCATAGAGGTGGGACTTGGTGGGAAATATCAGATACCGGTTTTACCAGATATCGGATCTCATATTACCGGATTATTGGATTAAAACCGGTATACCGGTACTGGATTTTTTCCCATTGAAATCAATGGGGAAGTTTTCCCATTTAAATCAATGGGAGAAAAAAGTAAACTGAAATTACCTGTTTAAAGACAACAATTTTAAACATTCAGTGACAGATTCATTTACTTAACTGCTAACCACCAGACTACACTTTGTGCCCAGTAGCCCCCACGCCCCCCAGTAGCCCCCACAACTTTTTTTTCTTTAAAAATAGGGGGGGTTTCCACAGCATTGGTCATCAATTTTATTAAATCAGTCAGAAGTCAGATCACAACACACACTATGATGTCAGTCAAGCACGCAGTTTAGTTTGCTACTAGCAGAAAGAGGCAGAACTGCATAGAGAGTGTCAGCTCTTGTCATAACACTTTGTGATACTAATCCCAAATTTAATTGACTATCCTAGTTGACAACCACATATTCAATTGGCAATGCCAGACAACAACAGTTCCAAGGCCTACACAATGAACACAACACACACAGTGTCAATTAACCCCACATTTAATTGACCATCCTAGTTGAAAACCACATATTCAATTGGCAATGCCAGACAACAACAGTTCCAAGGTCTGTACACAATGAACACAAGTAACACACACACACTGTCAATAAATCCCAAATTTAATTGACCATCCTGTTGACATTGATAACCACATATTCAATTGGCAATGCATTTCAATCAAACAGTTCCAGTGCAAAGACAATGAACACAACACACAACAGTGTCAATTAATCCCAAATGAATCCCCACAAATAAACCCTCTCTCCCCCAATTTGACCATAGCCCCATGAGGACAGGCAGTGGATAGGACCCCCCAGTAAGAGGCTCTTCATCTCCCCTGAGGCAGGGCCTAAACCAGCAGTGCAGCGAGTGGGACAGGGACATTAACCTTGAGTACTCCCTTGCAGCTGTCTACTGGGGGGATAGAGAGCATTCTGTGGTCCTGTGTGCAGCACTGTTTTCCCCCCAACCAGACAGACCCCCCCAAATAGATCACGTTGCCATCGCCTACCTTTATCCTGAACCTCTGAATCCTCAATTTTCGTGCCCTCCTTGGCCACCTGTAGTCTTCTGAAGGTGTAGGCTTCAGGACACAAGCCTAACCTTCAGGCTTGGAGAACTGGGAGTACTGAGTTAGCTCCCAGTCCTGTGACAAGCTGAATCAGAAGAGATGAAAGGGAAGAGAAGGACAGGACAGAGGAGAAGTAGGAGGGGAAAGGTTTTTGTTTGGATGCATGAGAAGAGGAAGGGGAAGACATGGGTTCAGTGGGGAACAGGGTAAAGGGGACTCCATTGTGTGTTGTCTGCTCTGTTGTCTCCCTTGTCTGCTGCAGCTCTCTCTTCTGCCTGGCTTGGAATTCCACTGTGAGACTGGGGTGTCTCGGGGGGGTGCCCCCATCCCCAGGAAGAGGTTCCACCCTCCCAATGCCCACTGCACCTCTCCCTGGGGGTGGGGGCGGGCAAAGTATTACTGTGGGCAACTGCATATGGGATGGGGGGTTGCTGGGGTGGAAAGGGCCCTGCTGGGGCTTTCCACTCCAGTGTGTGTGTGTGTATATATATATGCCAGGCTGGGGTGACGTGTGTGGGGGGGCGGCCCCTACCCCAAGAAGACGTTCCACCCTCCCAATGCCCACTGCACCTTTTTCTGGGGGTGGGGGCGGGCAAATTTTAAGTGTGTGCACTGTGCATATAAGATGGGGGGCTGATGGGGTGGAAAGGGCCCAGCTGTGGCTTTCCACTCCAGTGTGTGGATGGGGGGCTGATGGGGTGGAAAGGGCCCTGCTGGGGCTTTCCACTCCATTGTGTGTGTGTATGGGATGGGGGGCAGGGGTGTCTCATGGGGGGGCGGCCCCACCGCCAGGAAGAGGATCCGCCCTCCCAATGCCCTCTGCACCTCTTCCTGGGGGTCGGCCCCCCACCCACCCGTGAGACAGGTGTGGGAATGGAAAGGGCCCTGCTGGGGTGCTCCTCTCCAGTGTGTGTGTGTAGGGGATGCCTGCTGGAAGGCTGTGTGTATGGGGGCTATTGGGGCAGAAAGGGCCCTGCTGGGGTGCTCCATTCCACTCAGTTGTGGGAAATGGAAAGGGTCCTGCTGGGGCGATCCACTCCAGTGTGTGACGCTCCTCCCAAGAGTCTGCATTGGAAACCCCTAGCCTCTCCTGAGTCCCAGTCTTGCCCTCACCCTGGTGTCCTGTCAGGGGCACCCTTCTTCACCATCTTGCGCTCCTCCGAGGAGGATGGGGTGGTGGTGACTGATGAGTGACTCACCATGAGCCTCCCAATCATCACCCTCCTGCTCACACACAGAGCCCCCATCCCAAGAGATTTGTGTGGTGTGGGAGAAAGCACATGGTAGTGAGGTGACCCTGCACCACCTCTACCTATGAGGGGGACAGTGAGCTGTAG
Organism: Sphenodon punctatus; assembly: GCA_003113815.1. NCBI lineage: Eukaryota > Metazoa > Chordata > Lepidosauria > Sphenodontia > Sphenodontidae > Sphenodon > Sphenodon punctatus. The sequence continues at coordinate 1,571,634 of QEPC01010142.1, forward strand.
TGCAGAGCTATGGCCCTACCTCGGGTGTCTCCTCCATACCAGACTGAGTCGGCTGCCTAGGAAGAGGCTGGCCTCTCCCAGCACTCCCACTCATGGTCTGTTTCTTCATTCCACAACTGCTCATAATTAAGTTGTGGAAATGAAGAAAGGACCACCAGCAACAGAGGATGTGGTGTGATGTATGTGAGTGTGTGTGTCTGTGTGGGGTGGTACTAATACCTAGTGGTGGCACTGGGAACTGGCTAAGGGATGGGGAAACTAGGGGTGGTGGGAACTAGCTAAGGGGTGGTGTGTGGAGGTGGCTAGTGGAGTGTGGGGCTAGTGGAGT